>OY744481.1:316674885-317067885 GCA_963556165.1 Tipula helvola
AGGCTTACTCGTAGGTAATTTTCATAAGCTCCTTAATCCCAGTGACAAGAAATGAGATGCAACTATCTGTGGTAACACGATACATCCTGTGTATTGGTCGAATTTTTTTTGGTGAATCACCCCAAAAAATGAACACGGGGTTTGATTTTCGACTCCCCTAAGTAGATTTTGGACCCTGCTCCCTGATGATATTGAGGAAAATGACACACTTTAAGAATTTTCCTAAAAGAGCTTTTGATAACTGTAATGTCCTAGAATAATGAACGAGTTCAAGAGGGTTATGGTAAACTTCCATAATGTGAATCGTACCAATTGTGAATCGTCTAACCGAATTTCGGTTTAAATTAGAAAAATATTTGATTTATAAACTTATTGAGTAACTAGAAATTTATAATCAATTTATGTTGCTTGTGTTAGATTTTTTGGTGGGGTAACTGACGTTCAAATACTAATTTTATCGTTGTTGTTCGCCACATGAAATGTTTAGAAATGATAGAAGCAGAAGGAGGCCTTCATGGACGCTAATGTAATTTATTAGTTGCGGTTCATACTAGTGGATTTAAAGACTACAGTGGAAGAGTGTTTGCCGAAGGCAAAGCCCTTTTTCATCCGACTTCCACCATCAAATTTGATTTTGCGAGGTGCATCAGATTTTTTTCGAGTATCCTCCAATAATACTGAATGCCATCAGGCTCGTAAATGTTCAGTTTTTTTGAATATTAATAGATCAAGCGTTTTTTAAAGAATCTCTTACCTACTTTGATTGTAAAATTATATGGTGAATCACATAACGTTTTTAAACTTAGATTTATTTAAATAGGCCTCTTCGCTGCAATGACCTGTGGAACCGATACTTCAGAGTTTTAGAGCACGTCGAATGTTGATGGTCACTACTTGTTGGATCATAAGGTTTTTTAATCTTTTTGAACAATAAATTGGAAGTACTTTCTACTGGTTGCTAAACTGTAAAGAGTTCCGTTAAATTTGATCTATATTACTTGATAATCTGGAAAATTCGTAATTCACAAGTCGAGAAATATGAATACCGAAATTTGGTTTGGTTTGCAAATATTTTGTTTCTTTGCTATGAAAATTGCTTGCTAGGTAAACGATCGAGTATTTACTCGATATTAGTCAAAAATTGTATTTATCGTTTTTGCTTTTTTAAGGTATACAATTTGGGGACCTTAAGTATGGGGGGCCCGGGAAAATTACCTCTCCTACACTGAATTTTTAAAACCCGTTCTTTTAATAGTACCAATCCAAATGGCCACTTTTATGTTAGTGTACTTCGTGGTAATTGTTCGTTCTTTAAAAAAAAAAAATCAAGTGGTGGTTTAGTTGTGAAACTCTTGAAATTCTCAAAAATGTTTAAATCCTTTAAATTTCCCTAAATTCTAAATTCTGCATCAGATACCTGAACTTGGTCAATGAGGCTCTCTTGGCAGTGTTTCGTATGTCTCATCTTGAAAGAGAAAAATAGATTTTCATATTACTTTTACCACCAACAGCAATAGATGATTTGCTTCCGGACGATTTAAATTGAACCGTACTATGAACACCCGAAGAATGTTTCTTACTTCAATATCAAAAAGTTTCATATTTTCTCATTGAAAATTCAATGGTGGGAGTGGCGGGCATATTCTTCAATTACTGCCATCACTCCTTGTCGTGTTTAGACGGGATGGAATGGGCGTAGACACGATATCTTCGATTTTTTGTTTATTTTATTTTTTGAAGTTGGTTATTCTCGAATTTATCGCGTGCAAGACAACGTTTCCTATAATTTCTGGGGTTTATTGTTTTGAAGTGATTGAAGGCGCACAATAACCTCGTCTTGGTCAAAATTTTCTGATTTACCTATTTAAAAACGATACAAAGAGGTGGTTTTGTAGAAGGCAATGCTATCTGTGAAATTCATCTTTTAGATTGAGAGATCCACTAAGGAAATAGGTAGATTATGTTTTCAGCGCCTTCCAGTAAATCTGGGTCGGCTAACATTTGATGTGTAGTACGCTAGCTACACCCGCTGGATTAACCTTCGTACGCATGTCCCTCTTCGACATACTTAGCAATTCTCATATTTTATAGCCAGTAAACCAATCTACCCAGTCTATAAAACGCGCAGACTGCGAATGATAAATTCTCTGGATTTATGGATTTGAATGTTTTCCTAATTATGTTGTTAAAATCGCCCCTCTGTGTTGAACAAGGTGACCATATCGGGCGGGTATCACGAACGTTTTCGGCACTTTGCTCTGTCTTCTGGAATTATATACAGCCATTCCACGCGACATCGGACAAAAAAACACATTTACGGGGGCAAGGTGTGCAATTATTTTGAAATTGGGGGAGATGGTTAATCTGGATAAAAAAAATATAATTTGAGTAAAAACTCTCTGGGATCAATATTCACGGAGTACCGTTATAATTCGTTTTTATCGAAACTCGAACGTTGACACCTTTCAAATACGTGTATCTTAAGTATTTGTTGTCAGATTTTCACGTGTAATAGCTCGTTAGAAAGGTAATTTTACATACTTTCAAATAAGCGTATTAAACTTTGGTGTTAATGTACAATATATCCTTCGAATTTCAATTTTAAGTAATCTTTTGCTGAAAAATCGAACTATTCCCCGTTTTATTTTTATTTTTTTATTTTTATCGTAAAGCTTGAAAATACCTTTCTAACAAGCCATCCTACATGATGGAGACTCGACGCGTTCGAGTTTTATAGAACGAAACGTCATAACAAATTAGGGCGATAGTAGTATACGGTAGTACGTGATCGTGATTTCAATGATCGCTGGATCGGGAGAGCTGGTCCGGTAAATTGGCCTGCCAGATCACCAGATCTTATTTCGCCAGATTTCATTTTGTGGGGCTATCTCAAACATCAAGTTTACAAACAAAAACCAACAACACGTGAGAATATGATTGGGCGAATAAGAAATGCTTGTGCTGCAATTCAGCAGACACACTTCTCAGTTGTGTACAAACAACCATTTGAAATGCGGATTAATAAGTGCATTGAAGTCGAACGCTATCATTTTGAACACTTAATTTAATTGAAAGATGATGAGGCGAGGGGATTCATGTAAATCAGAGGGGTCTCATGTAAATCTTTTCCCAGTTATTCGAAATTTGCAAACTGAATAAATTGTTTAAGACTAACTTCGTGTATTTACAACGAAACCATGGTATTTTTATTGCAGACGTATTGCAGAATCGTTTGCGTAGGTTCTCAGTAGGAGAAATCGAAAAAAATTGAGTATCGTCAATTACAGCGCCATCTATCATGAATCGAAAAAAATGTTCCAGTTAAATCCTACGTAATTTTAGCCGTAGAATCCGAGTCTGCAATATAAAATAGGGGTTCCTATTTAGTTTCAAAGTTTCCCCCCGCCCCGCCTACAAGGAAGTGGGGGGTACTAATTTGAACACTAATGTATTACCCCCGCGGAATAATTAAATTTTGATGTCTAGAATTTTTTTTCCTAGAGTGCTTATTTCCGAGATATTTGAGTGTATCAGGCTAAAAAAATCAACCGGTATAAGCGTTTCAAACCCGCCATTGGACAATTTTGAGGTGTCTGGAAAAAATTGTTTGACTTTGGATCTTTTTGACTGACCTTAACCCATTTGATCCCACTGTACCTGTATGGGTACAGAAAAATCACTAACTTTACGACGCCACTACTGCGGTATTCAATGTCAAATTTCAATTAGTATTTTACCGTTATATATGGTTTTTAGTTTATTTATCATATTTAAAAAAAAATCCATTTCGAGAAAGGATTTTGAGTGTTAAAAAATATTTAAAGTACAAATATTTTACAAAATTTATTATTGGTGTGGGAACAAATGGGTTAATCTTCAGATAAGCGATAGGAGGGCTATATTTTGTTACTGCTAATGTAAGGATGATCCCAATTTCCAGCATGATTGAATCGTTTTGTGATCCAAATAAAATCCACCTCAGTGGGCGCTCGGTTGTCGCCTCTGTGAACCTTCGAGTTTAACATGAGTTTATAATTTTTGGGCCTATCCAATCGTTGATATTTCTTTGTTCACTATTGTTTGTGTAGATTCACTCGTCTGTTTTTTTTCACTTGGTACTAGTTATGAAAACGCTTTCACAATGAAAATATTTTCTGTGTACTACAAAATACTGAGACATCTATAACACGGTTATATTTTCAGATCAGTAATAGCCGCCTCTACTTCTTCGTTTTTTTAAATTCAGGTCTGTTTGATTCTGTGACATGGTTGATCTGTTCTCACCATTCTAAATTCTAAACCTTGGTAATTGTGCGATTATGGAGTGTATATAGTACGACATTCTTTTCATTGCCTCATAGAAAAATTGAGGTAACCTATTAGTTCAAGCTTGTCATGTTCATATCGTGATGCGTTTGTCGGTGTTACAGAAATTCGAATTTGGAGCTTGATCAAACAATCTCTCCAATAATTCCAACAATTGTTTCAGCGATTACTCCAAAACAATCAAGCGCCTTGCACCTGCCGGACTAAACTGAACTATATTTTAGTGGTTTTGATGTTCATCCATCATCCAAGTATTTAGTACCTACATATAAGTATATTCTTTCCATGTATGTAGACATAATAACCCATCAACAAACAATATTTCAATGAAATCCAATATGTTTGGTTAGAATAACTTTTTAAGCCTTTCACTATATGTTCTGAAATTTTCTTCCAAAATAAACGTATACAGAAAACATATCAGCAAACATCTAAAATTTGTGTTTGAGCCGCAGCTGATACCAAACATAAATAAACTGATTTGAATATTAAAAAAAAAAAAAAAAAAATTCAACACCAAAAGGCAAACACAAAACGGTAATATTTCTTCCAGTTGGAAATTATAAAAATAGCGCTTTTTTACAGCCTTGATGCAAGAAAATTGAAAATGATCGATTTTACTTATTTAGGGTAAAAAAAAACAAAAATGTTGTTTTTTTAAGTCACGTTCCGTTGTCGTCCTCATCTCTTGTGAAACTTTCGTTTTCCTCGTTACTTGCCGAAATATGATAAAGCATGAACATTTATTAATTTAACGATTTTTTTGTTTTCTCTTTTCAGAATGAAGAAACATTTTTTCGCCAATTTATAAACGGTTTCGTTTCAATATGGGAGAATCAATTAACACTCGATTTTGAGAATCCCCCAAAATGGAACGAAATCAAATCAGATTTTGGTCCACATTTGAATCGCCTACCGGACGAACTATTACCAGCGATTGGAAAATTTTTATTTGTTGCACGAGATCAAATTGAAAATGCTGAATTATCGGCGGATAAAATTTTAGAAACTGATTTACTTCTCAAGTGTTTGATTATAATATGCCGACATTTTGATAATATTGCAACAATTTATAAAACTGATTACATTAGTAATTCGATTGCGATAGCGGCTCGTCTTATCAAAAATGTTTATGCGCGCAAACAAATCACGTACGAAGAGGGTATTTTTATTAAGTCATTTTGTCAATTTTTGGAAGTTATCTATGATCCGTATTTAACGTGGCGCAATTTTTTGCGCAAAGATTTTGCTGAATTTAAGAAATTAAATTATTTTGTGATGCCATTACATGTGGAAATTGTGCCATTCATTTATGACTGTTTTCAATCGGATTTGATTTTAAATTTGGTCGATATTGGTGGAAATTTAATTCATGTTTTAGGTGCAATTATATCTGGATCACAGGTATTGTACAGTTTTTTTAAATATTAAGTAATTTATTTTTATTTTGTCGCTTAACACAAAAAAAAAACATTCAAAATCTATCTCTCTACATATTTTGCAATGAACAAAATTTAAGGTGTTGGGAATTCTAAATACTAAATTTCTTGTTAGCTTTTAGTGTAATAAAATAAGATGTAACAACATAAGATGAATCTGAGATAAAATTGGTGATGGTTTTACAGCTCTTTTGTAGTCTAAAATGCTTGTGAATATATTCGCGATTAAGTAAACAAATTGTTTCTGCGATTGAATCACCACGCGGAATGCGTGTTTACGGTTTATTGAAAATTATCGCGCTTCTGATATTTCATAAAATATAATAATTTAAGGCGAACATTTTTTAGCGCTTTGTATCACACATTTACAACACACACTCACAACACACACTTTTAAATGCTTAATTTGAATTTCGCGGAAAAGCATGCTATGGCTCTGGTTTGGTAAATTGTTACAATTTTATAGACAAATTTCAAGCCCAATATATGAAGATTTTCAATAAATCTACCCGTGTTTCACAATTTTTTATTGTCCTATCTAAAAGTGAATATTTCAATCTAAGCCAAAAAATGTTTTTAATTCAGTGAAACACGGATAATTTTTTTGAGAGATTGCGTTTCTCGTGTAACTAAAACCAACTAATATATAAAAATTAGTTTATCTTCCATATTCAGAGCCAAATGTAGAATGCTTTAGTTTGAATTAAATTAATTAATTAGGAATCTGATATACGGAGGTACAAGACGTGAATTACCTCACGTCTGCTCGAATTTTTTTTTGCTTTTTTTTCTGTTCATAAATTACAAAATATATAATTTTCATTTACATTTAATAATAATCAATATTCAAATAAATCAATACAAAACAAGAGTTAAAATAAAACTGGAAACTTTCAGATAATTTTGTCAACTAATCACAATTTATATAGTAAAAGTGGTGAAGGAAGTCTTACGCAAAATATAGAATCGGTGAGTTAATAATAATCATAAAAAAAAAACTAAACAAGAAAAAAACCTATAAACCTAATACTAAAATCTAAAATGTTTGCTGGAAATGTAAAAATATTTTTTTTTATAATTTTTTATTTTATTTGTTATGATGCGGTAGAGTAATTTTATTTTTGCATGCTTAATGTCGTATAGCTATGTAAATATCTATAGGAAAACTATCGTAAATAAACGTAAATAATCTGGTGTTGTATCAGGAGTACAAATTGAAAATGCGGGATTTTTTTCTATTTTTGAACGTTTATTCTGAAAAAATGGTAACAAATGAATTATTCAAAGTATTGTCCATCGCTAGCCACAACTTTTTCCCATCTTTCTGGCAATTTACGGATACCGTCGCGAAAAAATTCGGCCGGCTTGGCTGCTATCCAGTCATCGACCCATTTTTGGGCTTCTTCGTAAGAATGGAAGCGCTGGTCAGCTAGGCCATGTGTCATCGATCGGAAAAGGTGGTAATCGGAAGGAGCAATGTCTGGGCTATACGGCGGGTGGGGTAAGACTTCCCATTTCAGCGTTTGTAGGTATGTTTTGACCGGCGCTGCAACATGTGGCCGAGCGTTGTCATGTTGCAAAATTACTTTGTCGTGTCTTTGCTCGTATTGTGGCCGTTTTTCTTTGAGTGCGCGGCTCAAACGCATCAATTGAGTTCGGTATAGTGTTCCTGTGATGGTTTCGTTCGATTTCAATAGCTCATAATACACCACACCCAGCTGGTCCCACCAAATACAGAGCATGAGCTTGGCGCCGTGAATATTTGGTTTGGCCGTCGATGATGATGCATGGCCGGGGTAACCATATGATTTTTTGCGCTTCGGGTTATCGTAACGGATCCACTTTTCATCACCAGTGACAATGCGATGCAAAAAACCCTTCCGTTTTTGCCGTTCGAGCAGCAGTTCGCATGCAAAAAAACAGCGCTCGACGTCTCTCGGCTTCAGCTCATACGGCACCCAATGTCCTTGCTTTTGGATCATTCCGAGGGCTTTTATACGATGGGAAATAGCTTGTTGTGTCACTCCCAATGAATCTGCGAGCTCTTGTTGAGTTTGACACGAGTCTTCATTGAGTATTGCCTCCAATTCAGCATTCTCAAACTTTTTCACTTGGCCCGGCCGCTCTTTGTCCTCAACGTCAAAATCACCACTTCTAAACCGCACAAACCATCTCTCGCACGTTGAAACCGATGGAACATGACTCGGATAAGTCTCGGAGACCAATCGATGTGCTTCAGCAGCACTTTTCTTCAAATTAAAGAAGTAAATTAAAACTTCCCGCAAATGCTGTTTTGTTGGCACGAAACTCGACATATTGAGAGCTCAAAAAAACTATGAATTTGACACTGCGACAAATTGACACATACTGAAAATTAAAGCTATAAGACGTAGCTTTGACATGAACATAGTCACAGTACTGCCTGATGCGTATAGCGTTAGTAACGCCATCTGTTATCAATCCCGCATTTTCAATTTGTACCCCTGATAACTTATTTAATCAAACTACTATTAGCCTGAACGTATATTTGTTTTTTTTTTTTACTAATATTTGAATACATTCGATCACCGTATTTTAAAATGCCGCCTTTGATATCTCTGTAAGCAAACATATGTAAAAATATTTATTTTTAGTACTTAATAGTGATTAAAATATTTAAGTGAGGCGATCGCAATCCTTTAAAAATTAAGCTAATGTTTACATTATGTATATACTGTAGAAATACGAAACCGTGGCACTGAAATTAGCTGTGTATTTCTTGACATTTGATCTGGTTTGGATCAGTTTATGTTTTGTAAAACGATAAGCGACATGTCAACAACTACTTGGATCAACATTTTGATCTAGAAACAAAAGTTGGTTCAAAGTTTGTTGTTGCTCTCTATTTTAACTTTGATCTGATCTGGATCTCTTGGTGTCATGATACATGTGGCGTTGATCCATAATATTAAATACATACATTTTTATCGTAATACTAATCATCTACTTATTTATAATATAACTAGCCGTTAAACCCGGTGTTACCCGGGAAAATAATATTAAATATTTGTGGGGTCACCAAAATAATACATCGGGTCACCAAAATATTTAATATAGCTTTTGAATGAAAAAGATACTTCTGCCCCATTTTCTGAAAACGTATTTAATCTTTTAATAATATTTATTGTAAAAATGACACGACTGATTTTCACCACAGATATACACGTTCTGACATGAATGACTACCGGTAATATATAATACCGAAAAAGAAAGAGAAAGAGAGTGCCCTTCATATTTTGTGTTTCTTTTGTTCGGTATGTTTGTAACCTCACTATTTATCAGAGTAGTAAAACAATTAATGATGCGAAATACATCAATAATATAATATGGATTTATGATGCCGTAATAAAAGGCATTGTGTTTCCAGTGCAATAAAATTAATTTTATATTATCTTATTTCGCCGCGTCCTATTTGAATTTGTCTTGAAAAATCAAAAAATAACATAACATAACATTTTAAATCCCAGAATAAGGCCTAATATTTTTCGTTTTATTAAATTTTAAGTAAAGAGATCAGCCCTTGAATATGCAACCTTTTCTTAAAATTACTGCCAGCTGTACTTCCAAGGGTTGCTCTGGAAAGTGACAAAGTGAAGCCAATCTGTTGGATACAGTACTGCCTACGGTGCTTCGTTCTCAGTGTTAATTACTAATTGATTTATAGGATGTTGTGTCCTAGAAAGTAAATATTGAATGATTGAAGGTAATGTGAGACATAATTACTATGCCATGAGACTCTCATGAATCAGGTAATTGAAGCCTATGTTTATAAAAATGTTTCCCTCAAATTCTTCATTGTCTTCATTGTCATCTTCACCTTCTTGCTTTTCATTGTGAAAGAAGTTGGCGTAAAAACTATCTTGGTGAGGCATTCATTTACAGATGAACTCGCGTGTTATTGAAATTTGTTTGACATACTTCCAAACGCCGATTTTACGAATGATACCGTTAACATCAAACCATCATTCCGTGTTAAGACTTACCATTGAACCAACATACAATCACACCACCATACCATCATACAAAATTAATATCATATCGGCATACCATCGTACCATTACACCATTGTACCGTGTTACCATCATACCTTCACACCGTCATACCATCATACCTTCACACCATCAAACCATCAAAACCTTCACATAATCATTGCTTCTGACTTCACACAATCATACCATCATACCATCTCACTACGAAATCCAAAATTAGCGAGATTTTGCATTACCGGTTTTCGGTAATTTTTTATCGGATTGGCCGGTTTACCGATAAATTTCGTCGTTAGGAATATATTAACAAAACGCCATTACATATAATTTTTTAAAACTAGAAGATTATATTTCAGTATTACTTATGTTTATAAGAATTTAAAAACAATTTATAAAAAATAAATAGCCATACAACATTTAATTTAAGAACGTTAAACATTTTATGTAATATATAATAAATACTCATCAGTCATGTACTAACTATAGATACTTTTGCAATTAAAAGGAACCAAGAACTAACCTAAAAACCATATTTCATATATAATTATTGAACAACAAAATTTTAAGGCTTATATATCACTTTGTTCAATAAAATTTGCAAAAATACCCAAATTATCAATACTTTTGTCATTAAGATCGGACCGTATTTTAGTGCATAACCCGTGGCTGAAGCTCTTTCAGATTCCACAGATGTTGGTATGCTCGCTCAAGGTAATTTCCTCGTTTTTTATTTTCTTCATACAAAACTGGTTCCCTTCCTTTAACTTTGGCACAGTTTTTTTGTCTACCACCATAGTTTCAGTATTTTGTTTGATTGCTAATGCCAGTCATTCCTTCATGGATATAGTACTGGAGACAATTAAATCTTCTTCAGATTAATCGCTTTCCGATAAATCTACTACTGTTTTTAATCACACTAGCTTTACTAGTTCTGTTAAATAAATCGTATTCGTTTCCATTTAGTTTTCCTCGAGATTATGTAAAATTTGAAAGGCATATCCGAATAGTTAGAGCCTCCCTTTGTTAGACGGAAAAGTAGTTCGGATTTTAAATCTTCACTTAGATAATTCGTCCAACATAAATTTAGTAGAGCGGCGTCGGCACTTGATAAAGTGCTATTACTTGAGCACAAAACTTCCACAGCCAACTTTATGGGTAATAATGATGATATTATGCCCTCATTAATTAGTTATAGTAACTATAGCGGTTAAATTTAATCCGAATTTGTTCAGTTTTTTTCCGACTAAGTCGAAGCATTTGTCTGCGGGAAAATATCCTTCTATCCGAGCACGGCCCAAACTCCAAAATGTGTTAACGGTATGTTCATAAATCTGTGATTCCTTATGTCCATTCGTCAAACGTAAGACTAAATCATGCACCTTTTCGGATACGGTAATTTCAGATTTTATTTCATTTCAGGCATTATTGCTAGATTTCATTACGATTATACTAACTGTGCTAGTAAATTTTGGTACAACGTGACCCTTTGATACCAACAGATTTTTTAAATCGTAGAACGTGCATATTTTTCGAACGGCAATCCGTCTTTTGCAATTAATCTTGATACTATTGCATGAAAAGACTCGCTTTTTTGTTGAAATAGTTGGTTATTACACCGCCTGGACCAGCTTTAGGTGATTGATTTACTTTATTAACATTTCCGGTTTCATGTCGAATGAAATAGCTCCTATATTGGTGTTTTGTTAGTAAATTGAACAAATCAGAATATAGAAAAACTTAACTTACCTGACATCACACGTCAAAATTCAAAAATTTATATTACAAATCGAAACTGCTTGTCAGCTTGTCAAATATAAAATGTTTCCAACAGAATAAAGAATTTCTTTTTTATTTGGTGTATATTTTAATACTTGTTTAATTCTCTGTGTTTTAATTCAACGAGTAGAGAAAGAAACGACGAGAATTATAACGCCACTATTTAGTGACTATGAGGTGAAAAAGGAACGGCAGAGGCAATATTATGCATGCATCATAAATTCATAATACAAACTACAAGTCGTATTTGTTTCTTCTTCCGCTGGCGCTACATCCCATGAAGGGATTTGGCCGCCTCAACGATGCTCCTCCAAATAATCCGATCCGCCACAAGAGAACGCCAGGCACGGTGACCGAGTGTGTACAGGTCCCTCTCAACGTCGTCCATCCATCGGGTAGGTGGTCTCCCACGAGGTCCTACTTTCGTTGGTGCCGACTCCAAGGCCTGTTTAGTGGTCCGATTTTGTGAACGTAGTACGTGCCCAAGCCATCTCAGCCTTGACGATTTTATGAATCCTATGATGTCGACTTTATCGAGATCATTTCTGATCTCGTGATTCATTCGCATTCTGTACGTGGCTCCCTCTTTAATGGGACCGAGAATTCTTCTTATCATCTTACGCTCAGTTACAGCGATTTTCTGGATGTTTTGCGCTGTTAGTGTCCAAGACTCGCAACCAAAGGTGACAACTGGTCTTATCAGCGCCTTGTAGATGTCCAATTTTATTTTGCGCGATATATGAGGAGACTTGAAAATTTTGATATTGGCGTAAAATGCTCGGTAGCCTGCTGCGATCCTCGATGAAATGTCCACAGAAACGGAGTTTTGCTCAGTGATCAGTGATCCTAGGTATTTAAACTCATTCACCTTTTCATATTGAGTATCTCCTGAAATGAAGTCCCCACGAGTCTGCCTTCTCGCGGTCACCATGTATTTGGTCTTCGCTTCATTGATCTTAAGGCCTATTTGTTGGGCTGTTAATTCCAACGGGAGGAGGACCTCTTTCAGAGAGATGATGTTGCGACCCAGAATGCAAATATCGTCAGCGTATGCTAATAGCTGGGTTGATTTATAATACAGGCAGCTACGCTGGGCTATATTAAGCTGACGAATGACATACTCTAATGATAGATTGAATAGAGTTTGAGCTATTGGGTCTCCTTGCCGCACTCCAGATGTTATCTCGAAGGCATCCGAAATTTTGCCTTCTATTAGCACCTTACATATTGAGCCATCCATTAAAAGCTGGCACATTGAAACCAATTTTGACGGTATGCCCAGATAGGACAATACGTTCCATAACGTGTTCCTCTTAATGCTGTCATACGCCTGTTGAAAATCTATGAATAGACTGTGTACAGGGATGTCCTTTTCATAGCATTTCTCCAGCACAATCCTCAGCGTGAAAGTTTGATCGGTCGTTGATCTATTTGGCCGAAAACCACATTGATAATCACCCAAGATCCTCTCGCTATAAGTTGATAACTTTGCTGCGACTACGTTAGCCAAAACCTTGTAGCCCGTGTTCAGCAAAGCTATACCGCGATAGTTGTTGCAGTTTAATCGATCTCCCTTTTTATGAAGTGGACATATTAGAGCCGTCTTCCACTCTACTGGGATTTCTTCTCTAGACCAAATTGTTGATATTAGCTCAAACATGCGGCAGAACAGATAATCACCGCCATATTTGAGCATTTCGTTGCAGATACCATCCTCACCAGGTGTCTTGTAATTTTTCATCTGCGATATCACGTTCCGTACTTCATCATATGATGGAGGAGGTGGTGGTGTCATCTCGACGTTAATATCACGTTGAAGCAAGAGAGGTTGTTGCTCGGAAGGTGGTGCCTGTTTATTTAAAAGCGAGGAGAAGTAATTTCGCCACACTTCGAGGACGGTATTTGTTTACTCTTATAAAAAACTCGGAAATTTGAACGTAATTGCAATTTTTTGCAATACGTCCATTTTTTAGCAAAACTTGCTTAAAAAAAAAATCACCGAAATTATTTCGCTAATAATTTTCGATAACATCGAATTCATACCCGGTAATTTTGATATAAAAATTGGCCGGTAAAATCGGTTTACCGGTTTATCGAAAATCTGGATTGGATTCCCTACATCTCACGATCATAATATTCATACTATCATACCAGTAAACCATAATACCATCACTCCTTCATGCGATCTTACATCACACAATCACCATCATATCAGATTATAATCATACCATATTACTTACCATTATATAAATCATACCATTTTACCACCATACCATCATACTACCATACCATCATACTACCATACCATCATACTACCATACAATGGTACCATCATTCCATCGTACCATCACACCATCTACCATCGCACCATCTTCCATCACACCATCTTACCATCATACCACCATACCATCGTACATCATCACATCATCAACATCAACACAATTATCATACCACAATCACCACCACCTTTAAAAAAATAATAATGGACATGTCGATTTATTTTTTGATTTTCCACTAAATATCCAAAAATCAGCTCAATCGGTGAAGGTTTAGAAATTCTCCATGGTAACTTTGGACCTGATTATCATCACCCCACAAGAAGGAAGTTGAGGTGTGAGATATTAACAGTGACCGTCCGTAGGTTTTAAGCAATAATTGTATGAAGTTTGGTTCAAATCGGTCAAGGCGTGTGGATTTGTATAAACATCAGACATACAAACACTTACTTTTATAAACAGTCTTCGACATAAATCTTCGTACGGTATGAAAAAAACGATTTATATACTCTACAATACAGGGCCTATTTTTTTATTCACAACTAGCGTTGTAGTGTAAAATTGTCCTTGTTTCTCCAAGAAAAAACGACTAAAAAAGCAGACAAGGAAAAATAGGTGGTAGATTCAAAAAGCTGGTAGACGGTAAATGACGCTGAATTTTTTCGAGGCAGGAGGAAATAAATTCAATTTGTTGTGAAATAATTTTTTTTTAAGTGATAATTAGGCAATGCGTTCCAAACGCGACCGCATCATTTTAAAGTTACTACTTTATATCGGGTTTTCCATTTGGGACTTGACAACTTTGAACTTTCACTGTGAACGCACCCTTAAACCAATAACCAAACTATTAGTGTCAAAACATTCAGTAAAGACAACATTTTCATCATGGTGAAGTATATGAACGAACAACGTTTACAAATAATTAAAATTTACTACAAAAATTTCGAGTCGGTGACTGCAACTTCAAGAGCGTTAATTTCAATTTTGATGAAGCGCATTTTTGGTTAAATGGCTTCGTCAACAAACAGAATATGCGTTATTGATCAGGTGAAAACCCTCGTGAGCTTCAAGAAACACCACTTCATCCACAAAAAAATAACTGTATGGTGTGGTTTTCATGCTGGTGGTGTCATTGGACCGTTTTTTCGTTGATGAAAATGACCGTCACGTTACAGTCAATAGAGATCGCTACAGAGACATGTTCCAACGTTATTTCTTTGGTCAATTGCATGCGAGCTAGACAATATTGATATGTGGTATCAACAAGACGGTGCGACATGCCACACAGCGGGTCTAACAATCGACTTATTGAAATTTAAATTCGATGAACGTGTTATATCCAGAAATGGTCCTGTCGATTGACCGCCTAGCTCGTGTGATTTAACACCTCTAGACTTTTTTTTTATGGGGTGTAACAAAATCCCCCAAAAGGGATTTTGTTAAACAGAACATAGCAATAGAGGTCTGGTTGCGGTATTGCACTGGCTGAAGCTCGCCGCTAGGCGTGGGGGTTACCAGACATATTACTATGCTTGAAAACCGCATAGAGATAAAACGAAGGGGACAAGAAAATTATTCTACTGTGCCACGACCACAGTGGTAGATAATTATAAAAACAAAATCTGCGTTCGACAGGGACGCCGGTGCCACTCCGGCGACCCTGCTCAAGGCCTAGGTCAGCATAAGGCCGCCCATCCTCACGCGATCACACAGAATTATTTATTCACACATCACTTTCAAATCAAAAGAGAGCAGAAAATCATAAAAACAAAATCGGTAAGTACCGGAAAAACCCAAATCGAGGAAAAGAAACGGAAAATGGAATGAGAAAAAAAAAATTTGGAAAAGAAAAAATTGAAATACAACCGTTAAAAATAATGAATTTAGGGAAAAAAACACGTTATCAAAGAGAGGAAAGAAAAAAAAAAATCAAAGAAAATGTGGTGCGAATCGATTTGTGGGGTGTCGCATGCGACGCCACCCGAAACCTGTAAAACCGTAAAATTTATAAAATTTAAATAAAAAAATATAATAATAAAACAAAACCCCAACAGTCCAGTTAGGAAACAAAATAAGAAAAAAAAATCCACGCGGTGGTTTTAAGGCAGTTGTTTATTTTCTCTTAAAAACCACCTTACCTGAATATCACACCCAAAAATGAGCCCGGCCGACTCTCCGCAACACAGCGCCGACGCAGGAAACAGTTGCAGCAGCCCCCTCGCACGAACCCCACTCCGTTTGGCGGAGTTGCTGCCACAAACCCAAAATTCACTCCAACCACACAATAACCCACAGTTAGGCAGTTGTATTGGACACAATATTTCCCTGGTTCATTAACTGTTCGAACCGTAAAGAGGAAAAAAAAATTCAATGATCTTCAGAAATTGTGGATTCAGGTATTACGCATAAAGAAAATATTCGTTTTATTCTCAATTTTTTTTTTCTTTGTTTTTGTTTATTTATTCACAAACTTTTTGTAGGTATACAATTTTTTTTTTTCTTTACACAATTTTAGTCAATGTAACATAAAAGTTCCGTTACTATTACATATTAGCCAGATAGCATTTACCAGTATATCAAGAACAATAAAAACAAATTAATTTCTTTTTTTTTTCCCACAGAATGAAAATTAACTCATTTAATTCTGCCACTCGGCAATAATATCCAATTAACAAAAAAAAATTAATAATCACTCAAGATCACTTAACTTGACTCAACTATATATCAAAAAGTTTTATTTTTTATATTTGTCTAATTTATTAATTTACTCAAATTGATAACTTAAAATTCAAAATTAGTATCAGCATATTGCCACACGGCATAAAAAAAAAAAATCTATATTATTTTTTTTTTTTCACAATTATTATTTTCATTTTATATACATCGAAATATCAACCGTTTATTATTTAACTACTTGTCTTAGTCTTAACTTTTTTTTTTTTCTTTCAATTCCAAAATAGACTGTCATTTCCAATATTCACAACTAGACTATCCAAAATAAAATTCCCGACGCGTACAAAATAAAAATTTATTCCCCCACCCAAAAATTATTTACTAAAGAAAACATTAACCCGACCGATAAATTTCGGGTGGCGTATATACATACAACCGCACCCAAAAATCGACTCGCACACACCAATACTATTTAATTTAATCACTGGAACATTCCATTTACATGGAAAATCCACGCGCTAACCAAAACAAAACAGATGAAGCAACACACCAACCACTACACGTCATTACATACCATCAAAACAAAAATGATAAAACGAATCGAGTAACCGACCAAAATACGGAGAAGTATAAAATGCTAAATGGTACACTCTACCAAAAAAAAAAAATATTTTCTATTACAAATTAAGCCAAAGAAAGAATGACGTGTAGTGGAAGAGATTTTATGCAGCGCAGTGGATAAACAGGCAACCTTGTTGGGATTTCCAACCGTAATTACAGATTTAGATTAAATAAAACATAACAACCACAAGCGGTTGTTACAGCGTGGGGACGACTCACACCCGAGAAAAGATCTCAAAGCCAGGCATGAAAGTAAGAGGGAAGGAGAAAAAATTTCACTAATAATTTGTCACAATCGTATATCCTTGGCATGATAAACTCCCAAAGGTTTTCCATCAAGATTTCTGATATTATAAGAGACTGTTCCGATTTTATCAGTGATAAAAGCAGGAATAAACTTAGCAGCTAACTTTGCAGAAAATCTATCAGGAGCACTACTTTGTGCGAAGGATCGGACAAACACAGGTTGATCAGGCAGGAAATTCCTAGTTTTACTACGCAAATTATATCGAACCGCTGATTTCTCATGTGCAACTTTCAGGTAATGAGTTATTTGATCACGAATAAGATTCAATCTATTAGATTTGGACAACACATGTATTTCGTTATCATCCTGAGGAGATAAAAGTTTACGTAAAGCATAATCTGAACCGTTTAATGACATGTGTTGACCGAAGACCAAATAGTGAGGAGAAAAATTCGTGACGTCGTGTTTAACATTTCGCAATGCTGCAGTGATTTCAGAAAGATGGCAATCCCATTCATTATGTGCATGATCATCAAGATAAGACCGAATACTAGACAGTAACGTCCGATTAACTCTCTCAGAAGCGTTGCTTTGAGGAGAGTAAATAGGAGTACGTATATGATCAACATTATATTTTTTTAAAAGATCTTTAAATAAGTGAGATAGAAATTGCTTGCCATTATCAGAAGTAATCACTGCAGGTACAGAGAAAAGTAAAAACACCTCATTTTCCAAAAAGCTACACAGAGAAGAGGCGGAAGCTTCACGCAATGGTTTGACTAGAACAAACTTTGAATAATGATCCAACACGATAGCGATACAGGTATTACCTCGTTTGGAGCGAGGATAAGGTCCAAGGAAATCAACGAACAATTTTTCAAAAGGTCTGGTAGACTCAGTTTGAGAACCCATCAAAGGTTGAGTGCTAAAATTTACAGGCTTATTCATCTTGCATTGTACACAATTAGAGATGAAAAGTTTGATTTGTTTAGTCATACCAAACCAGAAAAATTGCCGTTGAAGTCGTTCTACAGTTTTTTTAATACCCATATGAGCAGAAGTAGGAGAAGAATGAGCCAGTTCAATTAAGTTTGCAGTCAAGGACAACGGAACTACTAACTTCCATTCAGACAAATCAGTGGACGTATAACGAGAAGCGTAGGAAGGTAAGATCAAGAGTTTATTATCACGAATTTTGAAGTTGTGATCGCAATCTTTTAATTGTTGTACTCGATTGATCTGTTGAACATATTCATCGTCCTGAAAAGCTGAAGAGTTAAGATCAATATGTAGAACCGAATTGTCACTTGAAGAATTTAAACTGGACACATTTTCTTGTATAACAGGAGAATTACAAGGTAAGGAGGAATCATCATTCAAAGTAGTTTCAACAGGAGGAAAAGGTTGATCATTACTTACATCGTCTGTGGGCTCACTATAAAAAGCTCTAGAGAGGGCATCAGGTACAATATTCACCGTTCCTTTACGATATCCGATATCAAATTTGTACGCTTGCAGTTTTAAACTCCAGCGGGCGAGTCTACCAGATAGATCTTTTTGGGACATCAACCAGCGGAGACTAGCGTGATCGGTATAAATCGTGAACGAGTATCCCTCGATATAGGGCCGAAATTTTTGGACGCTAAGTACTGCTGCGTAGCACTCCAACTCAGTTACAGAATAATTCCTCTGAGCGGCATTAAGTTTGTGCGAAAAGAATTCAATGGGGTGTTCAGCGCCATCAGGATCAAGCTGAAAAAGTACACTACCCACGCCAACAGCACTTGCGTCGCATTGGATGAAGAAAGGGCGCCCATAGTCAGGATTAGCTAAAACAGGAGCAGACGATAAAGATACTTTAAGAGATTGGAAGGATTCCTCAGCGTGAAGATTCCATTTAGACTTAGATTTTTTCCCTGTCAGATCAGTTAGTGGAGCAGCTAAAGACGCGAAGTTTTTAATAAAACGCCTATACCACCCACATAAACCCAAGAAACTACGTATTTGTTTAGTTGTTTTTGGTCGAGGAAATTCTCTAATTGCCTTACATTTTTCTGGGTTGGTGCGAAGGCAACCATCACCCACTAAATAACCCAGGTATTTAACCTCCTTCAAAACAAACTGACTCTTTTCCAAATTTATGGTTAAACCAGCCTTTACTAGCAACGAAGCCACCACTTCCAAAAGTTCCAAGTGTTCATCAAAAGTGGACGAAGTAACCAATAAATCATCAAGGTAGACGAATACTTTGTCGTGCAGTTGATAAGGAATCACCCGATGCATAAGGCGACACAGTGTTTGGGGAGCGTTGCACAACCCAAAGGGCATGACCTTGAAGTGGTACAAGGGACGACCAGGGACAGTAAACGCCGTCTTATCTCGGGATTGCGGGTCAAGAGGGATCTGCCAAAAGGCATCTTTTAGATCAATAGTTGATATATAGCGAGTTTGATCCAAACGACCGAACAATCCGTTGATAAGGGGAAGCGGATACGCATCCCTGACCGTCACCTTGTTCACCTCCCGGGCATCCAAACACAAGCGTACTTGGCCATTAGCCTTATGCACCATGGTGACAGGAGAACACCATGAACTGTGGCTTTCTTCAATCACATCCAGTGATAACATCCTATCTAGCTCATCGTACATTAGTTTTTGCTTAGCAGGAGAAACAGAGTAAAAACGTTGCTTAACAGGCTTGGATTCACCAACATCAATCTCATGAGAGATTAATGTAGTTCGTCCAAGACCCATTTTAGCACTTGACGGAAATTTTTTAACTATTGTAGAGAGCTTTAAGTTATCATCTGGAGAGAGAGAATGGAATTTAGGAGAACAAGATATTTCTGCGGAGTCCGATAATTCACTCAACGCAGGTAATTGCAAAGTAATGCCGAATTTATTCCAAAAGTCAATCCCTAAATAAAGAGATTGCTTTAGAGAAGGTACTAAAAAGAATCGCATGTAATGAGATTGGGAGTTAAAGCTAACCTGAACATTTATGTAACCAATGACGTTCTGAGATTGACCACTCGCAGTCTGAATAGAAGTAGGAAAATTATGAATATGAAGGTTGTTGTCCGCCAACAACTTTTCAGAACCACAACCCAACACACTTACACTCGCTCCACTATCTAATAGACCTCGGTATGGAACATCATTGACAAGAATATCGGCATAAGGCCGTTTATCGCTTGTCTCAGAACCGAGTACTGAAGAAACAACAAAGGATCGCAAAATCCGACGTTGCTCCCAGTATTTTTTTGAGCGAAGTAACTGAGCTGAGATGAGTTTCCCAAAAGTGTTGGGGAGAGACGGAACGGAATCAGAAAAATTAGAACTATTGTTAAATGAAGAAGTTGAAGGAATGAAGTGTTCCAATTTGGAAAAGGAATTTACTCGACATTCAGGTGGAGAAACAGGCAAGCAAGAGTCCGATACCATTAGGTCGGAACCAGCTGAACCAGATCCAGAAGAGATTGCGGAGTCAAAGGACTCAACGCGAACTTTCACTGGTTCGACTGATTCTTTCCATCTGGCATCAGTCTCTTCCGAAACTCTGGGTCGGTATTGCTGACTGCATCTACTTTGGTAATCATTGTTGGGGTTGAGGTGGTCTGTGGTTCCTGGCTCCCCGATCTCCATGAACCACTGATCTGGTTTCCCGCACAACGAACACAATTTGTTGAAATGGTGCCTTTGAGACCACAACGATAGCAAAAGGCACCCAAGTGAGGACGAGGACAGTCTTGAAAACCATGCCCTATATCAGAACAATTATAGCAAATGTAATTGCGGCCAGATCTAGAGGTATTGGTTACATTGGGTGTAGTTGAAGTAGAAGAGGATTTAAAAGACTTAGAATTTGTAATAGTCGTTCCCATTGGAGCACGATAAGAATGGCTAGGGCTGATAGCAGAAATATGTTGCACAGATTCGGACGTCGGAACAAAAACACCGGATGGAACGCGATATGCGGTTCCTGACGTATCTGCGGATAGAACTGACGGATTAGAAATTGGAACGACTGGTTCTGAATCATACATTCTCTCAACACCGAGTTCATTGATACTACGACGAGGGTGCATCGAGTAATCAGGTGGAGAACGAAAACGTTTTAGCGAATCTTCCCAAGAGGTACAACTTTTAATGAGCTCATTGATATGTGAGAAGTGTCGATCAGTAAGTTGATACTGAAGGACAGGCTTCATATTGTTCATCAGTAGTTGTATGAATTCATCGTCGCTGTAAGGGGTGTGACACTGCAGGGCCAAATTCCACATGTGATGATAAAACTCCAAGAATGATTCGTTAGGTAACTGTTTGCGAGACTCAACCATACGACGAATTTCGTAGGGAGTACGCCTATCTTTAAATCTTTCTTGGAAGGCTAATCGGAGGCTATCCCAAGGTGCTGAAGGATTATACCTGCGGTAGGTCCAGTACCACTGCAGTGCCACATCTTTCAGGACAAGATGCAGATCCAGAAGTACAGAGGAAGGTGATAGATTGTTGGATTTCACTACAGAGTCCAGCTGAAAAAGGAACATGTCCACAGTTATACCAGAAGGTGAACCTGTGTAGGAAATCCCACATCGAGATAAAGAGCGTCTATTGAAATCAGGATTATATTGAGTAGATGGATTATGAATTGCTGAAGGCACGGGATTCAAAGTACTATTATGAAGATCTCTAGCATCTGGTGCTGACTGAAAATTGGAACGTTGGGTGGCCTGCTCCGGAGATGAACGCTCTTTAGAGACAGGTTCCAAATGCGAAGACGTTAAACCAAGGAAATCATTTAACTGTTCGAGTCCTCCCTGAGAGGTATGTGCTGGTGGAAAATGAACTTGGGCTGATTTTTGAATATTTTGATTCGCCGCTACGACAGCCGGATCCATTGGCAAAGACCGACTGCCAGGATGTTCGTCAACAGAACTTTTAACCCCGGATACTACAGGAATGCTATCACCCGAAGGAATTGGAGCAGTCTGTCTGACTAAAAGCTGATTGGTGAGAAATTGCACTTGTTGCATTAATGATTTTAAAAGTTCGGCTTGGTCACTAGAGTTAACTGCATTATCTGCCGTGGTAATGATGTTAGAGGTTGAAGGATGCAGTACCGAATTGCTAATCTTACCCGCAGGACTAGGTTGAGATTTACTCACTACTTCTGGAAGAGTCAGTTTTGATTCTACCGGATATACCTCCTGAAATACCAACGCTTGACCTCCATCAATACTTTTAGCAGACTCAACAGATTGATCCAGTAAAGTAGGGTCAGTTATATACTGATCTAACGCCGTGTGCAATTTAATACAAATGTCTAAAATAATTTGAGCCTGCTGTCCATATGTAGGAGACTGAGTAGCTCTCTCCATCCGATCATGTACGTGAAGTAACCGCGACCGCAGACGCTGAGCTGTTCGAACCTGATCTTCTACGTCTAGATTTTCAATACCAATAAAGGTTTGTTGGAGACTCTGCACTTTGGTTTGACAAGTGAGGATTTCCTCATTGGGTTTCTTTTTAGCTCGATTGTGCATCTCGATCGGTTTGTCCTGAGTGCCATCCCGCTCTGCGGCCAACGCCTTCCTTAATTCATTCACCGCTTCCTCAGTATTGGGTTGGATAGATCGAAGCAAAAATTCTACTTCAATCTCATCAGCCTTAAGATGTGAAATATCCATTTTAACACGCAACAACGGATTTAACGAGAAAGAAAAATGACTTAATCAAAATTGAATTTAAACGTGATTTAAACTTAACGAGAATTAATTCTCAACGAATGTAAACTAACAATATTTAAATTAAAAAAAAATCCAACTTATATTTACTGAATAGAAGAACTGAATAAATTATAGTCATAATTAAAGTTACCTAAACCAAAAGTTATTAAATTTTAACGTTAACTGAATAATAAATGAAGACCAGCGATACTGGCAATTTCAACCAAAAAAAAAAAATCAAACAAATTATTTAATTGTAGAGATTACTAAAAAAAAAATTTTACCCACCAAAAAAAATTAAATATAAAAATATTTGAATATATATATATATATATATATATGAAAAAAAAACAAGATAGAATTACTTAATTTAAAGCAGAAAAAAAATTTTAAATTATTAATTAATTATTTAAAGAAATTTATTGAAAACATACATTGAAGCACCAATCTCAAATTAGACTCACTATGACCAAGTAGATATCCACAAGCCGGGCTGTTTGAGGAGCTGCGAGAAACAAATTACTATCCACTGGACCACTCGCGTCAATACTGAACTAGCGCTCAACTCAAAACCTTTTTCTCATCCGTACTCGCCAGTCTATCCCAAGGTAATGTGTTGGAATCTAAAGTGTTGCTTAATACCTCAATATAATTTAAAGGACAAAAAGAATTTATGTTTACTGAGTTTACTATTGAACTGAATGTGAGAGACAAAAAAAAATAAAATAAAGAAAATGAATTATATTTATATATATATATATATATATATGTATATACACAAAAAAAAAATTACCGAAAGAAAAAAAAAATTTACTTTAAATATCAATAAAAAGATTCCCGATCAAAAAAAAAAATTATCGAATAATAAAAAAAAATATTAATTAAATTAAATAGTAATTTAAGGATTTCCAAAACCGAAAAAACTTTAATGTAAATAAACAAAAAAAATAATCAAAATTAGTATAAACTTTTAACTTATAACTGTAAACAAAAATCAAAGTAACGAAATGGAATAAGAAATCCACTACCATAAGTAACTGAAATAACTAAAATTATTAACCAGATGTTAGCGGCTCCACTAACCAAAGCTGAAAAACAAACAATAAGAAATAAATGTTCCCAAAGAAATAAAATACCCAAAACAAAAAATGAAAAAAATGAAGAATATAATCAAAGAAGTGTGATCACATGAGAAGTGAGCACGGCCCCATGCTGAGCCAGGCGTGAACGCTATAATAATAATAAAAAAATAAAAATTACCACTGTGGTCCCAGTAGTTTAATTAGAATTGAACAAAAAAATTTGAAAAATAAAATTTTACCTGAAAGTAGAAATTGACTAAAGATGTGCCAATGAGTACTGCGATCACGAACTGTCCAATCAACACCACATTGGTGGAAACAACAAGTTCGCGATCCCAACACCCCTGACACATGGAACCAACATGACGAGCGATCCAGCAAGATCAAATAACCAAAGGTTAGAACATGCTGTGATCCCTCCCCATGAAGGTAGTCGGACTGAAATAAAAAAATTACGTTAATTAAAAGGTACGAAGACTCTAAAAATTTAAATAGACTAAACTCAGAACGAAAGAAGAATGAGCTTAACCACAATCAATGCCACATGGCAGAAATGGTAAGCCCATTCATCAGACGAGCTGAGAATAGGGATCAACACTCTCATCTGCATGCAATCAAACAGCTTACGCTGGTTGCAAAGCAGATTTGAATGTTGATCGGGCAGAAAACGTTGATGTGAGCACCCGTGCAAGCTCAAACAACGCAAGCGTTGGACTTTGCACGTGGTACTCACAACAAGTAAGCTGAAAAAAATTGTGAAATCTGAAAAGACGAAACTCAAAAAATTAGCCAAATGGTTGGGCGCCACTGTAACAAAATCCCCCAAAAGGGATTTTGTTAAACAGAACATAGCAATAGAGGTCTGGTTGCGGTATTGCACTGGCTGAAGCTCGCCGCTAGGCGTGGGGGTTACCAGACATATTACTATGCTTGAAAACCGCATAGAGATAAAACGAAGGGGACAAGAAAATTATTCTACTGTGCCACGACCACAGTGGTAGATAATTATAAAAACAAAATCTGCGTTCGACAGGGACGCCGGTGCCACTCCGGCGACCCTGCTCAAGGCCTAGGTCAGCATAAGGCCGCCCATCCTCACGCGATCACACAGAATTATTTATTCACACATCACTTTCAAATCAAAAGAGAGCAGAAAATCATAAAAACAAAATCGGTAAGTACCGGAAAAACCCAAATCGAGGAAAAGAAACGGAAAATGGAATGAGAAAAAAAAAATTTGGAAAAGAAAAAATTGAAATACAACCGTTAAAAATAATGAATTTAGGGAAAAAAACACGTTATCAAAGAGAGGAAAGAAAAAAAAAATCAAAGAAAATGTGGTGCGAATCGATTTGTGGGGTGTCGCATGCGACGCCACCCGAAACCTGTAAAACCGTAAAATTTATAAAATTTAAATAAAAAAATATAATAATAAAACAAAACCCCAACAGTCCAGTTAGGAAACAAAATAAGAAAAAAAAATCCACGCGGTGGTTTTAAGGCAGTTGTTTATTTTCTCTTAAAAACCACCTTACCTGAATATCACACCCAAAAATGAGCCCGGCCGACTCTCCGCAACACAGCGCCGACGCAGGAAACAGTTGCAGCAGCCCCCTCGCACGAACCCCACTCCGTTTGGCGGAGTTGCTGCCACAAACCCAAAATTCACTCCAACCACACAATAACCCACAGTTAGGCAGTTGTATTGGACACAATATTTCCCTGGTTCATTAACTGTTCGAACCGTAAAGAGGAAAAAAAAATTCAATGATCTTCAGAAATTGTGGATTCAGGTATTACGCATAAAGAAAATATTCGTTTTATTCTCAATTTTTTTTTTCTTTGTTTTTGTTTATTTATTCACAAACTTTTTGTAGGTATACAATTTTTTTTTTTCTTTACACAATTTTAGTCAATGTAACATAAAAGTTCCGTTACTATTACATATTAGCCAGATAGCATTTACCAGTATATCAAGAACAATAAAAACAAATTAATTTCTTTTTTTTTTCCCACAGAATGAAAATTAACTCATTTAATTCTGCCACTCGGCAATAATATCCAATTAACAAAAAAAAATTAATAATCACTCAAGATCACTTAACTTGACTCAACTATATATCAAAAAGTTTTATTTTTTATATTTGTCTAATTTATTAATTTACTCAAATTGATAACTTAAAATTCAAAATTAGTATCAGCATATTGCCACACGGCATAAAAAAAAAAAATCTATATTATTTTTTTTTTTTCACAATTATTATTTTCATTTTATATACATCGAAATATCAACCGTTTATTATTTAACTACTTGTCTTAGTCTTAACTTTTTTTTTTTCTTTCAATTCCAAAATAGACTGTCATTTCCAATATTCACAACTAGACTATCCAAAATAAAATTCCCGACGCGTACAAAATAAAAATTTATTCCCCCACCCAAAAATTATTTACTAAAGAAAACATTAACCCGACCGATAAATTTCGGGTGGCGTATATACATACAACCGCACCCAAAAATCGACTCGCACACACCAATACTATTTAATTTAATCACTGGAACATTCCATTTACATGGAAAATCCACGCGCTAACCAAAACAAAACAGATGAAGCAACACACCAACCACTACACGTCATTACATACCATCAAAACAAAAATGATAAAACGAATCGAGTAACCGACCAAAATACGGAGAAGTATAAAATGCTAAATGGTACACTCTACCAAAAAAAAAAAATATTTTCTATTACAAATTAAGCCAAAGAAAGAATGACGTGTAGTGGAAGAGATTTTATGCAGCGCAGTGGATAAACAGGCAACCTTGTTGGGATTTCCAACCGTAATTACAGATTTAGATTAAATAAAACATAACAACCACAAGCGGTTGTTACAGGGGCTACGTTAAATCATTGATCTATGCCAAAAAGCAGGCGTCGTTAGAGGAGCTCAGAGCCAATATTGTGTGGCCGAGTCATCGAAAATTGGGTTCAACGAATCTCGAAAAATCTCTAAAAATCTCGACGTCCAAAATTTTCATGATTTTATTTTACTTATGTAAACAAATTCATCGCACGATTAATTTAATCATTATTCAAAACCTAAAAAATGTTTATTAATAACAAGTAGGACCTCCTTTGGCATCTAGAACGGCTTTTAGTTTGTTATTCATGGACGAAACCAATTTTTGCGTGAATTCTGGCGGCACCCGATCCCAGTCATATCTTGTTGCCTTTTTCAGTGTGGCCTTAGATGTAATTGTGTGTTTTTTTAGATACCTTTCTACATAATCCCACAGATGCTCTACGGGATTAAGATCCGGACTTTTTGGAGGAAAATGTAGCTTCTTAGGGGTGTTAATACAGCAACCACTCTCGATCAATCTTGGTAGAAAACCCAATTTTGCCTTAATTCTAATTTGTCTACTGATTCGTGCAAATTAGCTTTCAAAAAGTTCCAATACATCCATTCATCCATATTTCCTTAATAAATATGAAAGTTCCGACCCCGACCTCGCCATACACCCTCGGACGTCAGACCAGTACATTTCCGCCACAGTGTTTAACCGTACCACGAAGATTTGCTGTTTCCTTATTGCGCCATACTTTTGATGGTCCATCATGCCCAAATATATTGTACTTACTTTCGCCGGTAAATATCACTTTTTTCCAGAATGAAAATTCAGCATCCAGGTTTGATTTAGCGAACTCGATGCGTTTCTTTTTATTTACCTTACTGAAAATTGATTTTTTTCTAGCCGGTCTTGAAGGGTACCCGTACCGGTTTAATGTTTTCTGGATTGTACGTGAACATACATCTGCTCCATATCCCTGGTGTAGCATTGTTTGCAATTTTGAACAAGATATTCGGTGTACTTTGTGTACACTAACCCTACCTGTTTTTGATATGTTTCTATAATGTGCTGGATTGTAAATTTTGATTTTTTCGTTAATTTTGAAATTTAAGATAACGATTGTCCCACCAAATGCATATTAATAACAACTTCTCGGAAGTCAATATTGGTTTCTTTTCGTGTGACCATCACAATGATAAAACGTGTTTTGTGTATCGGTAGCTTTAATGTCTAACAATATACTGAACTAATCTATCACATAAATATTGAAAAAACAAAAGATGCACGTCTTATTAGATAATAACTGTACGATAACAAAGGAATACAAATGTTAGGTTTTTTATTTTCGGCCTTGAAAAGTAGATTAATAAACTAAATTTATATTAATTGTTTTGTTTTTATTTTTTGTCCTTTTTATAATTTACAGTAAGCATGATTTATTTGCTTCAAATGCCATTTCGAAAATTAAATTTTTTAGATCGTAAGTACGATGAATTAATTCATTGAATGTATTTCGCAAACCAATATTGAAAATCGTTAAAATGTGATTAACAAAAATGTCATTCACATGAAATTATTTAGACCTTTCCTAATTCATGAACAAACATGGTAATTAACAGTAATTAAAACGATCCTACTACATCAAAAGTAATTTATTCAAATTTAGTTAAATCCTCATGTAAACAATTTCTCACGAAATATTTTTTTTTTTCTACTTTTTTCTTTGTTGTTCTAGTATACATGTTCAAACAAGTTCATTATCAAAATTGAATTGAGCATATTTACATTGAGCGCAAAAGATATAAAATTGATTAAGTATGTATGTTTGTGTGTAAAACATAAGTGTTTGCCTTTTTTTTTTTTTTTGGTGCATAAGCAATAACAATACGTAAATTGTATGTCAATGTTTGCTTCTACATGGGCCGGTACTCGAAGTGTACCAACTTCACGCTGCTCACGGCCCGTGACAGCGCGCTCATTTTCGACAAGCGTCAGTCAGTTATATTATTTACAAGCCTACGGAAGCATATCGTTTTACGTTGCAGTTAAAAAAAGTTATCAAAATGAAATTCAAACGTAACAGTGTATTATCGCAACCAGCCTTTGTTAATGAGCTACGACATTTGCATGTCAACAAAATGTTTCTGTATCGGACCATTACACGTTACAATGAAACTGGTACATAGCATCAAAAAACGTCATGAAAGTGGACATTCAAAAACAGCAACCTCGCCAGAAATGGTTCGAAAGGCGAAGGCCAGAGTTCAACGTAATCCACGACAAAGCGCAGTTCAATTGGGAAAAAATCTCAATGTGTCTGCTCGTAGCATGGGGCGCATATTAAAAAATGAATTACGATTGAATCCCTACAAAATACAAAAAGTGCAAGATTTAACACTGGCACAAAAGGCAGTTTGCCTAACAAGAGCAAAGGTGTTAAAACACTTGCACTTTGGTGGCGAGCTTGAGAATTTGGTATTTTCTGATGAAACAATTTTTACGGTTCAGCAATATGTAAACAAATAAAACGATCGTGTTTGGTTAAAGTGCAAATCAAAAGACAATTTAGACCAGCGAATTGCTATGCGAAAGCAAGTACCTGCATCAGTGATGATTTGGGCCGCGGTAACTGCCACAGGACACTCGCCACTCATTTTCATTGAACAGGGCGTAAAGGTAAATCAACAAGTCTACCGAGAAAATATTTTAAACGATGCTTTGTTATCTTGGGCACGTAAACAATTCGGTAGAAATCATTAGACGTTTCAACAAGACTCGGCACCATCCCATAAAGCCCGTGTAATCCAACGTTCTTTACAAGAAAAAGTTTTCAGCTTCATTTCTTCACAACAATGGCCACCATATTCACCGGACTTAAACCCAATGGATTTTCCATATGGTCCATTCTGCAGGCCAAAGTATTAACTAAAAAATATGAGACGGTCAACACCTTAAAGATTGCTTTTCGTCGAGAATGGGGCAAAATACCTTCAGACCACATTCGTGCAGCGTATGAGGCGTTCTCGCAGACAGACTCGATGCTATTATCCGCGCTAAAGCTGGCTTCATCAAACAATAACATATTTTTTTGTTAACCTTGAAATTTGTTTACGATATACTGAAGTTTTGAAATAAAAAAAAAATAAAAATTGACAAATTTACAGCATTTTTAATTGGTAACACTTCGAGTCCCGATCCCTGTAACTATAACGACACATTATCGACCCTTCGACATTATCGACATATCGCATTTCCCGACACACCATTCGTATTGTCAGGTGTTGCCATCGCCTCCTGACGCTACTGAGAAAGCTTCTTGTTGTTTACAACAAAAATGAAGAATTCTTCGCAATCCGATTGACACCAAAAATCATCCCTTTACAGATCATAAGAAGGGTTACAGGCAGCGGAAGAAATCTGAGGCGGCTTTTCCCGTCGATCTAAAACCAATTCTCTAACGACGATTTTGCAAAATTAGATGAAGCGTGAATAATGAATGAAAATGAGCGATCGATGAATCAGCAAATTTTTCATTCATTCTTTACTGATTATTCACCCATCATCCTTAAATCATCATTCAGCATTCTGTGAATTATCATTGAGTAATCATGAGTGAAAAATGAGTAAATAATGGGTGAAAAGACAATGAGTAATTAATCAGTAAATAAGAGAGAATACTAAGTGAATATTGTCTGAATAATGAGTGAAATCTTCATTCTTCAGTGAATGTGTTCTCGCGAGGGAACATTGAAACTATGAACGTTGGAAGGGAGCAAAAAGTTCGAGAGTAAGAAAAGCACAATGAAAGAATCAGTTGCATTGTTGACGGCAGAGAGAAGAGACAAGTGGAACGTGGTTAGAATCAGTCTTAGTCGACGGGTGAAAATAGTGAATTGATTCGAAACAATGTATGGGAGGATCGTTGATGTCAACAACAAAGTCTGAAAAAGTGTCATTATTCATCGCTGGAGAAGAGAATAGGAATTATAGGATGAATAATGTGCGTACAGTGAATCAATTTGACATTCTAAACCAAACAGTGCATATGGATGGCTTGTGTGGAAATACAACTACTTATGACTACGAGAGGTCAAATTATCAAGTTTAAGAAATACTAAACCGACAATATTAATCGGTTAGGACAATCCACATCTAATTTTCACTCGTGAAAAAGTAGAAGGCCCACCGAACTGTCCAATACTTTCAAAGTACAAATTGGGATAGGAATTATATGGACCAACAAGAACTACCAATGGAAATAATGCATAGTTTTGTTATTTCATTTCACGACCTGAAAGCAAGTTGGAAGAGCTAGACTAGCTGATGAAAGAAAGCTTCAGTATTGCAGAATTTGGGTACACGCCCTTGAAGAATCTGGACGAACCTAGCTCATCTGACGAACCTAGCTCATTTCGGAGTGAAGCATGTAAATAAACCGGGGACGGAATTAGTTTAAATGATCTAATGATGGCTGTCCCGGCTAAACTGATATCTCTTTTGGGAGTACTGCTAAGGTTTCGTAGAGAGAAAATTACGTTCACTGTGAACATAGCGGAGATGTTTCACCAGGCGAAGTTCAAAGAAGAAGATAGACATCACCAGAAATGCCAGTGATTACGTTCAAGAACAGAAACGCTCTGGAGTTTGAAAAGGATTTTCCTAAAGCAGCAAGTGCAAATCAATCAAATGTATGTTGACGATTACTTGGGTGGCACAGCTGATGTGAAATCTATAAGGATTTGAGTTACGTGGTTGGACCTGTAATAATCGAAAAATATGAGAAGCCATTCTCCAAGAATACAGATCAAATAAAATAACAAGTTTGGAGTCAAAAGAAGAGCTACCCACGTAAAAAGTACTCGTATTATTTTGGGACCCCAATTCAGACTATTTTCGATTTGCGTGTAACTGCTCGAAGATCAAGGAAGAATTACTAGATGGAACGAAGATTCCCGCTAAAAGCCAAGCTCTACAAGTCGTTATGTCAGTGTATGACCCACTAGGATTTCTAGCTAATTTCATTGTGCGTGGAAAAATCTTGATGCAAGATATCTGGAGATCTTGTGTTGGATGGAACGATTAAATTGAATCCGGAGCCTATGATAAGTGGTTGTTATGGCTAGAAATTCTGCAGACGATCACAGCTGATGTCAAAATATCACGGTGGTATTTCGTTGAGGGTGCAACTACAGATCCAGTGCAGCTACACGTGTTTGTCGGCACCAGTGAACAAGTCTATTCATCAGTGGCAGTGGCGTATTTCCGTTCAGGAGCAAAGGGATGCATGGTGATGCATCGTTGGTAATGGCTAATTCACGAATCACCCCTTTAGAGCCAATTTCAATAGCGGGAGCTGGATTGTAAGCTGTAGTCATGAGAAGTAGACTTACAACAACCCTGCAACAAGAATCTGGAGTAAAAATTGATCGAATAATTTTTTGGAGGGATTCACGGACGTTGATTCAATCAGATGCAAGAAAGTATCAAGCGCTTGTTATAGGCGAACTTATGGAGAATACGAATATTGACTACTGGAGGAGATTATAGATTATAATTAAGGATATTAATTAATAATTAATAATTTAAATAATTATAAGGTTATAATTATGGGCGAAGGCTCGGAGCCAGAGGGCAGCTGCTTTTCTGTCAAAATTATCAATTCGGGACAATTTCGGGCATAATGCTAGATAAATATGAAGAGATATTTTCATCATGGACAAGGATGATTAGAGTGACAGCTAGGATTATGCGTATGGAAATAACTGTCACAAGTCTAAAGATTTGAGAAAACGTAGAGTATTAAAAATAGATAAGTAGGATGTGGTCGAGATGTTAATTCTGAGAAGAAGTCAAAGCGATACATTTGCGGAAGAATTCATGAACTTGACGAATGGAAAACGAGTCAGTCAAAAGAGTCGTCTGCTGACCCTGCATGGCCGAGCCTAATGAATTGCAATTGGGGCAGAAACGCTCAATTATTTTCGATTCTAAGAATCACATTATGCAGTTGCTGATTCAACATTATCACGAAAAGATGAACACCAAGGTTAAAAAACTATCATCAACGAATTGAGGCAACGGTTTTGTTTCCTGCATACAGACAGCAGTAATCTAAATTGAAAGGCTCATATTGAAGGGTTGAAGTCTAGATTGTTACTGGTATCTAGGAAAATGTATGTGCTGCGATTGTTTTGTTCGCTTTATCTAATGAAAATGGTGTCCATTTTGCCCTAATTGACTCAATTTTCCAATATGGACTATCGTGCTGAGAAGGGGCGTGCAAATCTACTCTAAATCCGCTATTTGTGCGTCAGAAACACATAGCCCATATAATGTGCTTTAAAGAACTGCGGTCTCCTTCTTGGCCCATATTCCGAGAGTTAGACGTACTTCCGTTAAGACACTTGTTTGTCTTTAAGGTGTTAAGATTTTTTTTTATTATAAGTGGGAATCTGTTAGCCATGCAAGTTATAGCCTTCTTTGAAATTTTCAATGGAAAAAAATGTTCCAGTTTTTAAAACAGATTGACCGGAAGAGTTTTTTCAATGTGTTCTTACTTGTAACAGCCGCAATCTGTCTGTTTTCTCAAAAAGCCTAAGTGGTTAAATCATAATAAAGATATTGAAATACTTTCCTCTTTGCAATATGAAAATTATTGGCCATGTTTGTCAATGATGAATTAGTGCACTTGACGCATGTTCTTTTGAGCTAAAAGTGCACTTATCTTACCAATTAAATATATTATGTATGTCTTGTAGTTAAATAAAATGAATAAAATTGGTAATGAACAAAAAAAAACAAAAAAAATTTGTTTACTGGAGTTGTCTATTTCGGGACTATAACTGTCAGGTACTGAAAAGAGATTCAGAGTTGTCTTTACGTGTCTAACCACCAGAGCCGTCCACTTGAAGATTGCAGGCTCACTCAATACAGATAGTGCAATTATGGCCATAAGGAGATTCGTAGCAAGAAGGTGATATCCAGCTAAAATGTTTGCGGATAATGGCACCAACTTCCATGGTGCCCACCATGAGATGAGAAAGGCGATTGAAGAAATTAAGCAAGACCAAATTGGAGAAATTTTTGCCAACAATGGGTTCGAGTGAAAGTTCACCCCGGTCTGTAAACACTGCCTTAGGAGTAGGAGCTACTTTAAAACAAAGATATCTGAAGGAAGCATTTTTAGTGACGCTTTTAGCCGAAGCAGAATTTACCATAAATTGTCATCTTGACATGTAACCTTTGGCCCTTAAGATGAAGAGGCACTTACCCTGAATCATGTACTGCTTGGAAATTCTGCACCACTTGGAAAGTTTGACGACCGAGATTTTTGCCTAAGGAAACAATCGAGAAATAGCGGGTCGATTTTGGGCTCATTGGGCGAAGGAGTACCTGACGACATAGGCGAAGCAAACAAAGTGGCACCAATCAACGGAACCCATAAATACAAGAGACTTAGTACTGATTGCGGATGGGGACTTATGTGACGAGGAATGTTACGCCGAGTTGCTAAGATCTGTAAATTGAATGTGGATTTGGAGGAATCGCCCGGAAGAAGGAATGGAAATCGAGCCTTCCTTCTCCATTGAAAGAAAAGCAGCACGAAAGAATCAGTTGCTTTGTTGACGGCAGAGAGAAGAGACAATTGGTAAATTCCTGTTTTCTGTGCAAGCATAACAGAGTGATCTTTCATAAGTCATAATAGTTAGGTAATAGGGACAGAGCATCGAAAGCGATATATAGAATTGGGATCTGCAGACCCAAACAGAATGAATAGTGAATGATTAGTAAAGAAAGTGCCTCTCGCATCACTAATCACTTGCAGTCTCTTGCAGAAATCGCACGATGTTGCAGGAGGTACCGTTAGAAGGTCCTAATCTGAAACCGTCAGGTAAAGGCTAACATTATTCACCTCACTTATAAATATTCACCACAGTGAGGTGAAAAATAATTTTTTTTCTCAAATGTGATCATACGGTATATTGCATTGTTAAGATTTTAAAGAGTGCAACAATTTGCCTTGTGACACTATGGTGTCCCAAATCTCCGTTTTGGCGCTGGTCTGCGAAATGCATTTTCGTCACTTGTGGTTGTCGCAGAGGCTTGAAAGAAGTTCTTTCTGAATATCTTTACCTAGAAAGGTTAGGAGAATTTAAATATTACTGACCATCCATATTAAAATCCACAACGGTGAGATCAATATCAATATTTTTAGAAGTGTGTTACTGTGCTGTTTATAATGTTCTGGCTACTTTAGTAATTAAATTCACACTCCATCGGTAAACTTACTTGGTTGGTTACTTGTCTTGGCTAAAAAAACTGGTTTGAATCTATTCTAAAATAGTTTATCAAAAGACGTTTATTTATGGATAAACTTTTTAAAAATGTTCTGGAAAAGGGGACATATTCTGGAAAAGGAGGAAAATATCTTTTGGAAAATGGAGAATTTATTCTTGTCTAGTTATTCAAATATCCGCTATATACAATAAAGGTCGCTACAGTCGAGTGAGTGATGAATTGTGCATTGTAGCCCAGATATCGTATAGACTTGAAGAGCACTGTTTCCTTTATTGAGATATATTTACCACGGTGAGGTGAAACACATTTTAGAAGAGAATGCAACAATTTTATTTCCGGTATTTATTTATCAAATTTCCAATTGTAGCGTTGATGACTGTCACTTTTGGAATCGTGTTAAGGAGGCACTTAAAGTGAGGTAACCGAATAACTTGAAAACGAGCAACTTAATGAACAAACGGTTCAAAAGATGCTACCTAGTTTGGTTTTAAGGGGGAAATATGTTGCTGTAATTTATTTTTGGTTTGATGGTCGTTTTCAAGGTTATTCCAAGGTCATTTTATTTTTTTGAAATGGAAACTTTTTTTACCGCCGAGGAGTATGAACACCAGATCAATATCGCATATAAGCTTAATTTTAAAATTGGTTGTGCTTTTTCAAACCCTGATAGCTTGACATCTCTGATTCTGGATTATACTAAGAGCGGATAATTTTATTTGATCATTAGAATTATTCTTCTAAGTAAAACTGTACAAATTATTCGAATTACATGTAAATAACGTAATAATGAATTGAAGCTAAATTAACCCCTTTTTTTTAACCCCTTTAACATTAACAATCTGCCCATTTTGATGTAGTGCTGATGTAAACCTACTATATGTTGTATATTAACCCTTTAATCACGCATGATTTCCATTAACATATTTTTACATTTTATCATTTTTTATGCCTGCCTCCTCAAATCGGAACGAATATTGATCATCTAAATTCTAATTATCTAATTTTTGCAGCAAAATGGTCTTCGCGCAATATGTCCCGCGACCGTATCAATCCTCATCAATTTATTTTCAAAATGGGAATGCTGCAATGAAATTCGTCGCATTGGTCTGAACTGTTTTGTCATCATGAATATTGTGCTGCAGCGTTCAAGTCCGGAACATCGACAAATTGAATTATTGACAATCTTGCAACTGTATTTAGATTCAATAAAGCAGCTACTTAAAACGGAACGATTTGTGGAGCGGCAATTTGAAAGTCAATTTGAAATTGGCGAAGATGATGAGGACGGTGAATCATGTATCGATGTTAAAGCATTAGCCCTATCAATCAATAATATTGGTGAGCTGTTGTGTGAGCCAAGTAGTCATAATCATATATGTAATACTATTTATGAGGCAAATTATTTGCCAATTCTAGTCACTATTCCAAATAAAATTAATGTAAGTGGGGCTGATTCCAAGGGGAGTTGTAAAATATTTTTATACTAATTTACTTAATAATTTCAGCAATGGCAAATAGATTTACAAAATTTAGACACAACCCTCATTAGTACGTTAACGACATTAAGTAAATCATCCGACCTAATAACAAATGTGCTGTCTCAACCAGATTTTATCACTCAACTGTTTCCGGGTATTAAACTACATGGTCGGCCGTCGCTCAAGCTAATCAAAGAATTTATAAATTTATCCTATAACGAAGTGAAATGTACCATCACAAATGGTGAAGTAATTATCTCGCTCATCGAATGGCTGACTGAAATGAATGAGCCCGAGCAAATTTATTTGAGTTCAAGTTTATATAAAATTTTTACCACCAATCTTTTGTGCAAGACAATCGCCTGTCACCATAAAGTAATCAATTGTATTTGCGCGACAATTGAGCATTTTAAGAAAATTGCTCCCAAATGTTGTATCGAATTGATTCGATGCGTAGAAGAGCTGGGGAAACATAATATCCATCCAATTGAATTGAAAAATTTGTTTGGCCTGCTACGTGACGAGGTCAAATTCGAGTATCGGAAGCAGCTGTTGATCGCGATCAGCAATATTTCGCATCACAATTTAACAATAGGGCCAATGTGTAAAGATTATTTGGATGTGCAGCGTGAGATGGACGGTATTACGGTGCCTGAGATAAGAAAATGGATTACGTCTGGATCGCACGGTTTTATTTTTCATATTTGGTTGCGATTGGACCAGTTATCGGATATCGATCAGAATGGTGAAGCCGATGGTCATAATTATCGGCGGCAGCTTTTTAAGTAAGTTTCTTGCGAATTTTAACGTTGGACTAAATTCTAAAAGATTAAATTTTTATTTTAGCTTACGCACTGTCAATGGGACTGGATACGAATTTTTTGTACAAAAAAATGGAAATATAGTTGTTGGAATTTCCACCAAAAAGGAATATTTGACGGCCACCGTACATTCCACTGTGCTGCTAGATGGTAAATGGCACTCGCTTACGGTTAGTGTGACTCCACCGAAACGACCTTTCAGCTACAATCAAGTGAATATTTTTATTGATTCTGCCCAAAAGTTGGGCGTCACTATTAAATTCCAAGCATTTACAGAGGTAAGTCATATCGGTAGCCCAGTTTTATATATTTGATTCTAAAATTATTTTTATTTTACAGCCCTTTTACTATTGCACTATTGGTACACTATTTCAACCGGTTCGACGTACCTCAGTCTCATCAAAATCATCACACGATGAAATTGAGCATCCACCAACTCATTCACCGAATCGTGGTATGTTTCCTAGTCTCCTGGACAAAACATTCCTTCCTAGTTTGGTGTCACAAGTTCCAAGCTACTTAAGTCTTCCAATGCGGAACACATCGTCGATGGATCCGAATGTTAAAGCTTATCCGGCTGGGATGCAGGATAGTGTATTCGGTGAGCCATGCTGTCTAAAAGGACAAATTGGCTTAGTGGTATTGACCGAGCCAAGCATAAATATTAAGTCACTATTTGATGCTGGTTCGAATTTATCAGCAATTTTGGCGAATGATTACGAGCAAAGTGACCTGGGATCACGTTTCATATTTTGTTTCTCTTCGAACGGATGTCACGATGGATATTGTGTTGATTTGGCGCCTGGGAATAAATATAACGGATATTACTCGGCCAAACACAGTAAAACCGTAGCAATTCAGGAATCGATTAATAGCGTAGGCGGCACCAGCTCACTTCTACCTCTTCTCGAATATATTGTGCACCACGAGGGCAAAGAAATGTTCATCATGCCAGAACCACAAATTATTCGAAAGGACAGCCTATCACCGGTGAGTGACGATCTAGTCGATTGGGAACTTTTACCACCATCTGCATTTACAGAATGGAAATTAAGTCAAAATCCTGTTTCATGTTTTATGTGCCTCTTGCGGAATTTTATCTCTGGGAATGACATAAATCAAGAGAATCTTCTAAAAAATGACGCCGTCTCAATAATTGGTTCGCTTCTAGTCCAATGCAATACGAATTTAATCGATGTCAATGTCCTGATGGCTATTCAATTGCTCGTCGAATCGATTCAAAACCAAATACCAATCGGAAATCTCGAGCTACTCGACAATTTCTATACGAATATAATTTTTAATTTTAACATTTGGTCACGAACTCAGTTCCAAATCACGATCGGGCACATCCAATATATTTGTACGCTAATCAAAGATGATCGAAAATATTTCCGAAAGAAACATGGTATTCAGTTTTTTCTCGATATCATCAGGCAGTATTATGCTAAGCCGGAAAATTTATCGGGTGACGATGCAAAAACTATTCGTTCATCTCTTCTAGGTATCATCAAGTATTATATACAAAAGGAGTTGAATATTAAGGAAGTGACATCCATTTTGTCGTTTATTGCTTCGGTCAAAACCGAAATTCTGGTGATTGAAATACTCGAGATGCTGACGAGCCACATGGACAATAAATCGTGTAAGGATCAGATATTTTTATTGATGCACGAACCTAAAACAGCAGATTTACTGTTCGCACTGCTAGTCGATAAGAATTGTGATGTGGAGCTACATAAATCATTGTTGAATTTTATTAACGTCTTGCTGAATACGAAGCGGGTATCCAATCGACATAAATCGTCTATGAGGTTGTATGACTCGTCGCTTGAAAATCACAGTATTTATCCGGGACTCTTTTCGTACATGTTACCCCTAACCAAAGATCCCACTATAATCCTAATGTTACTCGATCAAACGTTGTCGTGCGATTCAGAGGTCGGATATAGTGGGACACTCTACTTAATCCATCATATGAGTCTCGCCGATATCACACTGAAGCTAGAAGTTTCTCGCCGACTACTAACTACCACGTTCACCAAACTGAATTCACCGACTACTTTGGCCAAAATAATTGGATGGCAGGAATCAATTGCACGCCTTCTAATTAAATCGACAATCGAAAATTCAGCTTGCGATGAGAAAGATCCAAACATGGAAAATAATGACCTTACATTTCCAGGAGACAGTCATGATGGTTCCAACGATTTGATGACTTTCGACGAGAAATCAATGGAGCTTAATTACCAAAACCTCAAAGACAGTGGCCTAATATTGACCGAACGAATTCAGGCGAGTGTAAATGAAGCGGCTAACGTTATCGAAAGTGAGATCAAAGAGATTGCAGATACGGTATCAGAAAAGATGGTGGATAATTTTACCTCAGTGTATTCGGTGATACGCCAGAAAACACACGATATACATGACACATTAGAAAGTTTAGCATTGGGTGGTCATAGTGTCGATATTGCAGATGATAATACCCCAGTAAAAATTACACGAACTCGTACCTCGTCCGTATCGAGTGGTGATGAACAAAGCTCATCCTATTCATATCCACAAACTCCATCGAACAAGGATTTCGGTAGTTTAACACCGGAACTTCATGATCGTACACTACAATTCCAGTATTCGGATTCGACTGTCGATAAAGAAGAACAACTCGTGTATTTAGTCACAAATATACTATTTACGGTTTTATGGCGTGGTGTTGAAAATAGTGCTGGCGATAATTGGAGGGAGCGTGGCCAAGTAATGGCATGCATAAATTTACTGGGTCTAAATAATGAGCTTTACTGTTCTCATCTAACACTTCGTTTACGATTATTAGAAATGGGTGTGCAAGCATCTCTAATTGATCTCGGTGAAACGGGGCCACAAAATTTACAGCATCAACAGAATGCAGCTCAATTATTACGAATGGTTTATGATCTCGCGGTACTCGATCCAAATGAGGATGATTCGAAAAAATGTTCGACCAAGTTACTGGATGGTGTGCTTGCAATTTTAGATGCGCTTATGGTATTTCAAAATACGAGTACCGATGATTGGCAAGAAATGACACGATTATGTATGGGACTGTTGTTAAAATGTTCGCATAATTCGGATCCCGATATAGTAGCGATGGCCACCGCTAAATTACATGGCATTCTACAAAATCGAAATAATCAGGAACCTCAAGAAATTGGGTATTTGATCTATTCGATCAGTAAGGCGCTGGAGAATGCAATAGAAGTGGGAAATTCAGAGCAGTATTCATTTTTGATGCCGGTATTGAAAGCGCTTTTAGAGAAATCAAGAAATGTGTTTAATCTTAGCACGACAGTGCCTGATCTACCGCCTCCATCGTCCGGACCAGTTTTTTTTCATAACTTTCAAATGTATAGCACGACAAAGCAGTGGACCAGTTTCGTCGATAAAAAGGTAAGTGAACGAAAGATTTACATTTTATATTTTTTAGGTAAGCGGCGAACCCGATACTTACCTACAATGTTTTATGTCAGCGTTAATTTTATTAAAAACGTCAACTATCTAAGTTTAACAAAATAAAAGTTTTATTTACTAATTAGGTGTGTAGTTTTTAAAAATTCTACAAGAATTAAAAAAAAATTATCAACAATTGCTTCTATACAAATAAATTGTATAACTATGAGTGCACCGTCACGTCCTTTGACGTTAATTTATGATTTTTTGGTAAACTTCCTCCGCTCCACATTGTCTTTCGTGCATTTCCATCTCGTCCCTGCTTGTATGTCGTCTCAAAATCATCCTCATTGTCGTAGTAATCGGAATTTAAATCACTTTCCACGCTACCGCTGACTTCGGGTATGGAGCCATCCGATACATAAAACCCGGATGAGAATACATTAAATGCTTTTGTATTGGAGCCGCCTTTATCGGCCTCGTCATCGTCGACATCATCATCATCATCATCATATTGATTTGTTTTATGTTTATTACCATCTGAAACATCGTAATATCGCTTTGATGGTAAATTCGCCGCCAAACTTGGTGCCATCGTCCCAGCATAGTAACTATGCGATTTTGATTTCTCAATCGATATAACGTCATATTTGTCCCCCTCTTTCTGTTTCGCTGAAGAATAGTTACTGTGATATTTGGTGGAGCTATTCGTATTTTGAGATTTCGTTTCATTAGGTTTACTAGTTGGTGGTAATCGATTCTTATTCTTCATTGATTCAAATTTGGCAATGGCATCGGTTCGTATTACAGACGAATGTATATGCGATGATGAACCGTAAGCATCGCGTAAATCATCCGTATCTAAATTATGGCGATTCATACTGCTACTGGTTAAATACGGCGGCGGCTTAGTAAGCTTTTTACGTCTAAAACGTGGACTTATTGTTGATGTGCTTGGTGCTTCATCGAAATGTTTTTCGGTCGTCGGTAGAATTTCTTCATATGAAACGAAAGCATTTAAATTTGTGATTGGTGGCCGATTCGATGAATATTTTGTTCGTTTTTTGGGCTTCTGGGTTGGATGGGGCCTGAATACGGCTGCATCGAAAAATTGTGAAAAATCTTGTAGCTCGTGTTGGTGCTGTATCTTGGGTGGATGATCATTTTTTGATTTCTTGAATGAGTTAAAATCTTCTTGATCGTAAATATTTGGCAACATTGGTGGTGTTGGCACTTTTTTCGGTTTGCTAGGCTCAAAATTTTCATTTGGTGGATAGGATTTTTGAGATTTTTGATCTTTAGCGTAATTGTAGTGAACCGGGACGTCATACGATGAGATTGATGTATCATACAAACTGCCACTGTTATTATTTTCATCCAGCTGGAGATCGTATTTTTCAGTTTGTGCATTGATGTTGTCGTTTTGGGTTCGTTTGGTGGTGGCTCGATTTGAATGATGTTTTTTAGTTGTATACACCGGAACTGGCGTATTATAAGCGCCTTGCAATTTAGACGAGGGATTGTGTTGTGTTGGATAATTTTCTGGTGGATTATAAGATGTCACCGAATTCGAAAAAACCGGATTTGATGGAGCGTGCTGCTGCGGTTGTGGTGCTTGATAATGTTGTTTGTTTGACTGTGGGGGCTCAGCAAAGTTATACGTACCTTGTTGATTACTCTGGTGATAATTTGGCGGTGGTTTATACGATATTGGAGTCTGTTGGGCATGTTGATAGTTAAACGTATCAGCAGGTGGACTATATGACACGGCTGAATGACTTTGTTGTACCGGCGCCGTATTATGTTGCACAGGAGCAGGTTGATAATTATAGGTTCCCTGCGGCGAATGAGATTGTTGTTGAGGTGCATACGATGAATACTGATGTTCTTGTGGCTGCTGAGCTTGACTTTCGCCATAAGAGTTGCTAGGTACACCATATGATGTACTAGGAATTGAATAATACGTTCCACTATAGCTATCTGAATCTAAATTTTCATTATACGTTTCTGGCTGATGTGATGGAAATTTTAATTTACTACCACTACTACTACTACTACTACTTACAATACTACTAGCGCTACTGTCACTATTATAATAATTGTTACTTATAGGTATATTAGGTTGGTGTGATGGATAATACTCATAATTACTACTTTGTGAATTACTACTAAAATGTATCGGAGTCTTGTACGATTCGTAAGAATCAAATCCGTTCGTGTCGACTAAATGCGTTTCTTGATAGCCATTCAATAAATCATGGTGCGATGATGAATCTGATATGGATACGTGCGGTTTACTGTACGACTCCAAATAATCATTAGGTGGTGAATACTCTACACCAACTGGTGGATGCCCAGATATTTTATGTTTTATGGGACCATACCTTATTTTGGGCGGAGATAAGTTTTGCGATGTTTGTGGTGGTCCATATTTTGATGGTGGTGGTGGGTGGCTGGGTGGTGAAGGATATCGCCTGTATACATTGGAGATTGGTAATCGTTTTAAACGGATTGGTCGTGTTTTTATAAGCAATGCTGGATGTCGCTTCGTTCGTATCGTCTCATTTTCGCCCACTTCATGTGTACTCAAATCAATATCTGCGAGATTTGTCCTATTACTTGAGCGATCTTCTTCATTTATTTGTGATATGGTTGTTTGGATTACAATGGTGGTTAGCTGGAAATATAGAAAAATATAGATTAGAATAAATTGTTGGTCTAGCTAGCATAATTGAATAATGTAACAAAAAATGAAACCATCTGTTAATCACTGGTGGATTAAGAAGGCTTGATTGCGTTTTATTTAAATTCAAAGTCAAAATCATTAGTTTGGAAATCGATATTACAGAATTTAGCATCAAATGTCTTTAAACGAGTTCAATATTTGCTTGTAAAACGTTTTTATTACAAGTTTACCGAAAACAATTTTTTTGGAAAATATTCTCAATACTGCGCGCTTCAGATGTCAAATCCTACTTTGAGTTGAATAAAGTTTGGAAATAGAAAAATGAATTAACTAGAATATACTTTATTCACACTGAATTCAGTTTTTTTCATACTTCATTCAAACTTTTTATTTAATTTTTCGAATTAATTTAATTATTCTTACTCAGGAACTTTCAATTTACAATTCCGTCCAAGTATCAAATTTACGGCATTGCAAACCGATATTATCAAATTTTGCAACAAATGTCTCTAAACGGGTTCAACATTTGTTAATAACACGGTTTTATTAAAAGTTTTCCGAAAATACATTTTTTTGGAAAATATTAGCAATAGGTACTGCGAGCTACTAAACTCGTCACATTTATCACTGCTGGTAAGCATGCTTCTGATGTCAAACCCTACAGATCATGCGAATTTTAGTTAATTTGATTCCTTTTTTTTATTACTTTCAAGATTTTGATAGCAAATCATTAAAAATTTCCATTGAAATTATTTCATCCAACTTTGATTGGACAATCATGATTGAAGCACATTTTACGTTAAAACGAAATTGAATCTTAATCAAACATTTTTTAAGCTGAAACCAAGTTTATTCTAGTTAATTCATTTTATTTCTTTTCAAACTTTATTCAACATTCTGATTGTAAATTTAGTGGTGAAAGGGTGTTTTTGTCTCGAATTCTAAAACTAAAACAAAGAGTAGCCATTTTAAAAATTACATATAATTTTTTCGGTAATTTATTAAGTTGAATAGTGAAATATCATAATTAAAAGTATTATTAAACAGCATTTTTTATATCAGGTGAGTCCTTTATTTTTGATAATAGTAAAACCGCATTATTTCAGGCGTAGTAACGCCTAATACTGAGGCAGATAGATCTTCCCACGTGCCTCATTTTTTACCATGTGAGTCTAACCATGATATGTTGGATGAATTGTTGTCTTTTTCTGATTCCTCAATAGAGGAGAGTGAAAATACAAATTCTAAAATGACAAGAAATGATCGTAAAAGGAAAATTAATAATATTACCTATGAAAACAAAAATAAGAATAGATTAAGTAAATTAGCTAAAACTAACCTGAAATCTGAGAAATTTCTGTCGAATAGCCTAAATCTGAGCAATTCTAATGAGATTATACAAAGCACAGAAGAAGGTGCAACTCAATATACAACAGAAAATTCTACAGATTTGTTGGTAATTTCGGGAAAACAAGTGTTATCAGTGGAAAAAGTGGTATCTCTTAGTATGAAGAAAAATAATAATAGTGAGGTTATAGGTCTGAATAATCAAATAGATAAAAGTCTAAAAACTGGATCCGATAATTTTTCAAAGATGTCAGTGAATCAAAGTAACGATGGGAAAAGTAATGGAAACGAAAATTTGGACACAATAGTTATAAATAAATCCAATAATGTTTACAGTATTCAAGATAAAGGACCTTTTAAGGTCATCATAAAAAAAGACAAACTTAACATATTACACTTAGGAAAAGCTATTAAGGATAATTGATTTAATAATATTCAAATTGTGGAACAATTTAGTAAAGATATGGCAAGAATAACTTTTAAAAATTATAAGGATGCAAATGACTCTATAAAATCAGAAAGTTTCAAAAATTTCGATAAGTATGAAGCATTTATTCCCGATGGATTTATCAAAACGATTGGAGTAATAAGGGATATTCCGTTGGATCTCACAATTGACGAAATTACAAATAATATTAAATCTTATTTGAAAATTACAAAGATTGAAAGGATGACTCGCTCAGAGTACGCAAGAAAAAAGAGATGTGGAACTTATTAAAATTACATTTTTAGCGGACACAATTCCGAATTCGGTAACAATGTACGACAATATTTTGCTGAAGGTGAACTACTTTATACCAAGCCCGATGTACTGTAAAAACTGTCAGAATTATGGGCACACTTTAAGTAGATGTAGGTCAAAAGAAATTAAACCATGTGATACATGTGCTATAAGAGAAGAAAATCATATATGTGAAATCAGGGAAAAATGCAAATACTGCGGTATTGGACATAAGATGAATAATCAAAACTGTGCTGAGAAAAGGAGACAAAAAACATCACAGTGTGTATGACCATTAATAGGGTATCTTTTAGGGAATCAAAAGAGAAACTATTCGGACATCGACAGAGGAAAATGAAATTTACAGATTTCAGTTCAACTTTAGACGAAAAAGGAGTAGAAGAAAGGAGAAAATTAAGTAAGAACCTTATGATAACGGAAGCCAAATTAAGTGAATTGGCAAAAACAGTGGAAGTCTTAACTAGGAGCAATAGAAAATAGGAAGGATTACTGTCTAAGATAGAAAGCAGAATCACTCTGGCTAAATCAAATGGTGAAAACCCAGCTTTTCTAGATCTAATTCTTATGGATATAGGAAAAGCCAAAAATGAGATTAAAAACTAATTAAATTTTTTTAATTAAGGCTGTATGGTACTCAAAAAAAATTTCTGTTTTGGTATCGATATTTAAATGTCCAAAAATGCGTCTAAACTGAGTCTATAATAAAGAAAAATATCGTTTTGTATTTTTGTTTTATTTTGATATAAAATAAATATAACTGTATGTCGACTTGTCTTATTTCCCTTTTTTCCAGAATAAAATTATATACTATTTCGGTTATTCATTTTCGTTGTTTCTATGGCAACTCAGTATGTTAAAATGTATAATTTATTATAAAACGATAAGATCCTGGACATTTACCATTTTTTGGGGTTAGCCATCTCGTAGAGTAAAAGGAAATCAAAAATTAGCGGAGATCATACCCCTTTTTGACAAAAAAAAAATATATTTATCGATACTGAATTTTTTCGTATCGATAAATATATCGATATTCTTAGTATTTTGATTATATCTTTCTTATTTTATTATTAATCTTTATAATCGTGAATTAATCCCTCAAAAATATCTTTCTGCATAGGTCAATATAAAAGATATATGTACATGGTTTAGCGAGAAAAACTTAAGAAAATTGAATTTTCCGTAAGCACCATTATCCAAAATTTCGTCAACTTTGAATTTTTATTACGGATAAACTATAAATAATTTTGAAATAATCCTGTATTAATCCCTCAAAAATACCTTAAGCTTTATCAATAAAAAAAAAAATTTGTGAATTGATAAATATTTGTAGCCACAGATTGATTTTTACGATACCCTTATTTTGGTAAAATGAGTACCATACAGCCTTAATGGAATGAATTAATTAACATAATTAACAATATTCTAATTATAAAAAGGTAATGGGGAAGTTAAAAATAATGTATATAAATATAAGAAGTCTAAAAAGTAACAAAAACATTCTAGAACAATATTTAACTATTAATAATATTCAAATCGTAATTTTAACAGAAACGTGGTTGAAAGAGGATGATAATATTTCTTTTAAAATTTTTTTCCTTATCATGAAGAACAGGATGGATGGATATGGTGGAGTTGGTTTTTTGGTCAGTAAAAAGTTTTCATTTAAAATCATAAATTTAATTCATAGCTACAATAAAATTGAAGTAATGAAAATAAACATAAAATATAGAAATATAGATTTAAATATTACCTATATCATTTTATAATAATAATCGCAACTAACAGAGTACAATTACATCAGAATTTAATAATATTTTATCTGAAATTAATAATGGTGAAGGTATAATAGCAGATTGATTGCGACAGAAAGATTGCGAATAAAAATCGCTGAAATTATAACAGAAAGTAATTGGATAATGTTAAACAATGGAAGCCCTACTAGACAGGACACACATAGGCATCGTACATCAGCACCGGACATAATGATGTGCAATAACATCAACAACCAAGGACAACTTAGCTAGTGAATATTTTCCGTGCTTAATACTATATAATACAAATATATTTATTTACTATATTATTTACTATATTTATTATATTTAAAATAATGACTTAGAAAATATACTAGAAAGAATTGTCAATCAAAATACATCCATCATCAGATGTAATGTAAACTATATAAATCAAACAATTGATGGAATGATGATCTTCAAAAGTTCTGGAATATTTAAAAAGCTAAACAAAATATTTATAATAATAATAAAACTTTATATACAGCAATGGAACTGAGAAAGGCGGTACAAAAAATGAAACAAATGGTGAAAAGAGAGAAAAAAGGCCTTGGATAGAATTTATACAAGGTATAAATAATAAAACGACAAATAAAGAAATCTGGAACAATATTAACAAAATTAAAAACAAAAAAACAATACAATTCAATATAATGGAAGACGAAATTAATGCGATTAATTTTCTTAGAATGAACTTTCCAAATATAATAGAAGTTGAATCTACCCCTTTTAAGTATAATCAGCTAACTAGAAATAAGACAAAATTTAATAAACAAGAATTAGAAGAAGTTATAAAAAATGCTAAAAATTCTACCCCTGGATTAAACAAAATAAGTTACAGGATAATTAAGGAGATAAATAAACAAAATTGTTTATTCCTCAACTCTTCATTAAATCACTTTAACATAATTTGGGAATCTGAAATAAGTCAATCCAACAAGTTGGAAAGTCACTAAAGTAGTAGCTATATTAAAACAAAATAAAGATGAAAGAGATTTATTAAACTATAGACCTATATGCTTACTCCCTGTTTTTTCGAAAATTTTCAACAAAATGATTTTATCAAGAATAAATAAACACCTACATAGATGAGAAAAATTTTTTAAACAGGTTCAGAAAAAACACGAACATAATGGATTATATGACCGAACTTACTAGACATATTCCGATGGAGAAAGAAGCAAACAATAAAATAATAATTCTTAACGCTGATATAAAGAAAGCATTTAACAATGTCGACAAACATATTCTAATTAGAATAATGAAGGAAATGGAATTCGATCACAACATTATTAACTGGATCTACTTTTTTCTTACTAACAGAGAAGTAACTATTCATTCGGAAGGTCAGGAAATAACTAATATTACTAACTCAGGAATCCCTCAATGCAGTTGTTTAAGTCCTACATTATTTAATATTTATACCTCAAAAATTTAACAATGAAAAAACGATTGTTTTACAATTTGAAGATGATATTAGTATGAATGTGAGTGGAGGAAACGATGAAAGATTGGAAAATAATATGAAAGTAGCATTATTGGACTTGAATGAAAAAATAAAAAACTTAAAACTTGAAATAAACACGGATAAGACACATTATTTAAGACTATTTAAAAATAAAAATGATCACGCCTATTACAGAACTCATTCCTACAGGAAAAAAATCCTATAGGACAATTTGCTATTACAGAACTCATTTTGTCGGAAAAAATCCTACGCGCAGGAATTTTAATTCCGAAATCAAATTCCTACAGGAATTTGCTATTACAAAGGATGTAGGATAGGAAAATATGTAGGAATTTTATACAAAATTCTCCGACAAAAAAATGTGACGGAATTTTTCAGAAAAATAATTTTTAAATGAATAAACTCATTTTTATTGTAAACAAAATAATTCTAATTCAGTTTAATGGTTGTTTCCATGTAAATTAATTTTCCATAGTTATGAAATCAGCAGTTCTGAACTTATTTGGAGTACAACACCAGCTGTGTTAAAATAGGGATCCACTTATTTTAGTCAATTTATTTTTCACGGACCACTGAAAATATTTTATTTAAACTCGATTTTTCGCATTTGCTAACCTTAGAAACACAAAAAATATAGTTCTAGGAAGTTTGTTGTTACGATGGTAAAAATAGAAATACGACGCAAATGAAAATATAACAAATCACATCAGAATCTTAAGACAAGAGTTTAGATTTTTGTTTTTCAGAATATACGTTGTTGAGATGCACTCTTTTCTGCATTCCAACAATGAATTGCATTCGTTTTACGAAAGAAAAAGGCCGATTTACTTCAATATCTGTAGTTAGTTAGTTAGTTTAGAGTGGCTGCTATCGCACACTTAGGACAATAGTGGCCCATTGTGATACCACAGGATCTGGCTATTATGTGTACCGAATGAAATTTGTGATTTGTACATGAAGAATTAAAACTAAACGGCAATATATAATCATTATTTTTCTGTACTTGTTCTATTGCACATATTGTACAGTTTTTAAATAATCGTATTCATTCAAACTTTTTGTTCAATTTACGGCAAACATTCACCTTTTCATAATCCCATTTATTATGTATGGATGTGATCTTAAGCCGCATTGGCGAACTGCTTGCCAAACCATATGTTTTTTTGCCAAATTTTTCAACAGCTATGGTAGTAATTGCTCCGTCCAGTTCTTTACCTTTCTTTTTGATGTAATATTGGGGACCTGGAAGTGTCGAGAAATCCATTTTGACGTAGGTCTCGTCGTTCATTACGAAACAAGAATCTTTTCTTTCGTTCAACCATTTGTTGTGTTTCTTTGCTCGATCGATCCCTCTATTAAATAGTTCAACACTTCTTTTGGGGATTTTTGACTTCTTGTATGTCCGTAGATTATTTCTGGTTTTAGCTCGTTCCACAATCGATTTGGTTGTTTTGGTTTTTCTGCCAAATCTCGCACAGACATCGAGGGATGTTTCGAAATGACTCTTACAATTTTCTGATCCAACATTTTATTTGGAGCACCTGATTTTTCTCCGGATCCGGGCTTGCGTGATACAGAAAGATTGATTTGACATTTTTTTTTACATTTGTTACCGTATTATTGGAAACACCGGCCAATTTACCAATTTTTTTATTGGTATACTCGGGATGATCATTGCACAATCTAATTATTAAATCACATTTTTCTCCTTATGATGCGTTCATTTCGAAACAAATAAAACAAATGCCCAATTTGACGTTGATTCGTTTTTTTAAATTGTTTTTCTACAAAATAACGGTACCAGTTTTTTTCTTTTGCGTAGTAACCTATGAGATAATATAAATTTGGGAATCACAAATTTCATTCGGTACACATAATATAGGCTCGTTTTTTTATTTTTTATTTACATACCACCTGCAAATTGCATTGCTCCGTGCCAGGTATATTATTATATCTTCAAGTACAAAGTAAATCGCTGCCCAGGAATTTATAATGAAAATTTTTAAATAGATTTAGTTTACACGTCCAAAAATTTGTTTTAAAAATTATTAACTCATTTCAAAAGATTCCGTTTGGTCGAGATTTTACGTGTTTTTTTTTCATTTTACACGCCTTCCCTTTTAATTCGGTTGCTGAATCTACAGATACTCCCACCAGGATTTCTTTTGTTAACTTTCAACACTTATTTGGTTTTTTATTGTTCTCAGGTGTTAATATTCTTCTATGTAAACATTTTAAAAACACAACAAAAATCGTTTTTAAAATATGGACGAAATTTACAGGGAATTTCCAATTCGATCACGTACACCAATTTTCACCTTAATGCGTAAAAACGAAGCATAGCTCCACTCAAAAAGTCATATTCATGAATCTTAAGCTTATATTATAATATTGAGCTTAATTTATCAAATTATCTATGAATTTTATTTCTATTTAATTCAATATGCTACAATAGAACTTTGATTCCAATTTTATTTTATGTTTCGTAAAATATTTTGAATAAAGAGGGGTGTATGGTTGTTAGTGTTGCTATGTTGTATAGGTTTAACTACTAGAAAGCAAAGGTTCATAAATTGTTATGTCGTAATTTAAAATTTGGTAGTGGGGTTTAGTACTCTGAAAAACGTATTTACCTAAGTAAGAAAAATTTGCTAGCTCGTGATCACGAATTGTTGAAATTTTGTCATCCTTTTGACCTCCTCCAATTTTTTTTCTACTTTTTTAAAAAAGCATAACCATACAAAAAGTAACAAATGTACATATGTGTATGTTTATTGTTTATTATTCATTGACAAAACACAATAAAATACAATAAATTCCTAATTTAGAAACCCCATATTTTTATTTTTTAGAATCCCTCCAAACGTCAAATTTAAATATTTTTTTTTTATTTGACCAATCAGAGACGATTTTTTAATTCCGAAAAAGTCGATCTGACAATACTATTTCCTGAAAAAACAAAATTACTGTAGGAATTTCGGATTCCTACAAAATCTGTAAAAGCAATTTCCTATCTGTAGGAATTAAAATTCCTACAGGAATTAAATTCCTACCGAGTTCTGTAATAGGCATGAATAAAGAAGAATTGAAAAAAGGGTAGACAATAATATTCATGCCTATTACAGAACTCTTCTTCCTTCTTCCGCTGGCGCTACATCCCATGAAGGGATTTGGCCGCCTCAACGATGCTCCTCCAAATATTTCGATCCGCCACAAGAGAGCGCCAGACACGGTGACCGAGTGTGTACAGGTCCCTCTCAACGTCGTCCATCCATCGGGTAGGTGGTCTCCCACGAGATCCTACTTTCGCTGGTGCCGACTCCAAGGCCTGTTTAGTGGTCCGATTTTGTGAACGTAGTACGTGCCCAAGCCATCTCAGCCTTGACGATTTTATGAATCCTATGATGTCGACTTTATCGAGATCATTTAATGGGACCGAGAATTCTTCTTATCATCTTACGCTCAGTTACAGCGATTTTCTGGATGTTTTGCGCTGTTAGTGTCCAAGACTCGCAACCAAAGGTGACAACTGGTCTTATCAGCGCCTTGTAGATGTCCAATTTTATTTTGCGCGATATATGAAGAGACTTGAAAATTTTGATATTGGCGTAAAATGCTCGGTAGCCTGCTGCGATCCTCGATGAAATGTCTACAGAAACGGAGTTTTGCTCAGTGATCAGTGATCCTAGGTATTTAAACTCATTCACCTTTTCATATTGAGTATCTCCTGAAATGAAGTCCCCACGAGTCTGCCTTCTCGCGGTCACCATGTATTTGGTCTTCGCTTCATTGATCTGAAGGCCTATTTGTTGGGCTGTTAATTCCAATGGGAGGAGGACCTCTTTCAGAGAGATGATGTTGCGACCCAGAATGCAGATATCGTTAGCGTATGCTAATCGCTCGGTTGATTTATAATACAGGCAGCTACGCTGTGCTATATTAAGCTGACGAATGACATACTCTAATGATAGATTGAATAGAGTTTGAGCTATTGGGTCTCCTTGCCGCACTCCAGATGTTATCTCGAAGGCATCCGAAATTTTGCCTTCTATTAGCACCTTCATATTGAGCCATCCATTAAAAGCTGGCACATTGAAACCAATTTTGACGGTATGCCCAGGTAGGACAATACGTTCCATAACGTATTCCTCTTAATGCTGTCATACGCCTGTTGAAAGTCTATGAATAGACTGTGTACAGGGATGTCCTTTTCATAGCATTTCTCCAGCAAAATCCTCAGCGTAAAAGTTTGATCGGTCGTTGATCTACTTGGACGAAAACCACATTGATAATCACCCAAGATCCTCTCGCTATAAGTTGATAACTTTGCTGCGATTACGTTGGCCAAAACCTTGTAGCCTGTGTTCAGCAAAGCTATACCGCGATAGTTGTTGCAGTTCAATCGATCTCCCTTTTTATGAAGTGGACATATAAGAGCCGTCTTCCACTCTACTGGGATTTCTTCTCTAGACCAAATTGTTGATATTAGCTCAAACATGCGGCAGAACAGATAATCACCGCCATATTTGAGCATTTCGTTGCAGATACCATCCTCACCAGGTGTCTTGTAATTTTTCATCTGCGTTATCACGTTCCGCACTTCATCATATGATGGAGGAGGTGGTGGTGTCATCTCGACGTTAATATCGCGTTGAAGCAAGAGAGGTTGTTGCTCGGAAGGTGGTGCCTGTTTATTTAAAAGCGAGGAGAAGTAATTTCGCCACACTTCGAGGACGGTCTTAGTGTCCATTTCCAACTCACCGGATTTGTTGCGAATAGCGCTGCTACGTGGATGAAAGTCCGTAGCTAATTCTCTTATGCAACGATATCTATCTCTCAGGCTAGAATTTTGGATGTTGCGTGCCTGTTGTCCATGCCATTCCCGTTTTTTCCGTCTACATATCCGATTAGCGATTCTCCTCGCAGTCATGTAGGCGTCATGGGATTGTCTTGTTCTTTGCGATAGATCTCGTTGTCGTGCGCGATCTTTTTCCCGAATAGCACCAATACAATCATCATCAATCCAGAGATTTTTGGGCCTTGACGGATTTTGGCCTATGGTGGACTTTGAGGCATCGGTTACCGCCGTTTTGATAATGTTCCACTGTTCTTGAACGGAGTCAGGAAGTGATTTATTTTCCAAGATTTCTGATACAGTCATCCCGAAGGTGGTTCTGGTAACTTGGTCGTTCAATGCCGCAGTGTTCCAACGAGTGATGCGCTGGAAGCGATGATTATATGTGGTTGATAGACGAAATTTTAATTCAGCAACTACCAGGAAATGGTCTGAATCAATGTTAGCTCCACGTTTAGTTTTGATGTTCTTAAGGCTAGAAAAATGTCTCTTGGACAAAAGGATGTGGTCGATTTGGTTGACCGTTGTCCCGTCGTTTGATTTCCATGTGGATTTATGAATGCGCTTATGTGGGAAGTATGTGCTGGCAACCACCAAGTTGTACAGTAAAGCTAGCTCGATGGTGCGCATCCCGCTGTTGTTTGATGTATGGTGCAAGGAGTTTGGGCCGATAATGCTTCGATATGTACTCAACAATTCGTGATCACGAGCTAGCAAATTTTTCTCGCTGAATCCACCATCAATCAATATTTTAAATTTTTTACTTAGGTAAATACGTTTTTCAGAGTACTAAACCCCACTACCAAATTTTAAATTACGACATAACAATTTATGAATCCTTGTTTTCTAGTAGTTAAACCTATACAACATAGCAACATTAACAACCATACACACCTCTTTATTCAAAATATTTTACGAGTCATAAAATAAAATTGGAATCAAAGTTCTACTGTAGCATATTGGGTAGCCTAGAAATAAAATTCATAGATAATTTGATAAATTAACTCGATATGAATCAAACTAATTTATCAAAAGATCCCTGTCCTATGGATATAAGATGGGAATAAGATTCTTAAACGATTTTTGCGTTGAGATTCCTGAATATGATTTTTTGAGTGGAGCTATGCTTCGTTTTCACGCATTAAGGTGAAAATTGGTTTACATCACCGAATTGGAAATTCCCAGTATATTAGGTCCATATTTTAAAAACGATGTTTGTTGTGTCTTTAAAATACGTACATAGAAAAATATAACTAATGAAACATAAGCACCTGAGAGCAATCAAAAACCAAATAAGTGTTGAAAGTTAATAAAAGAAATCCTGGTGGGAGTATCTGTAAATGCAGCAACCGAATTAAAAGAGATATACGCCTTCGAAATGAAAAAAAAAACGTAAAATCCCATCCAAACGGAATCGTTTGTAGTCAGTTAATAATTTTTAAAAGCAATTTGCAGGTGGTATGTAAATAAAAAAATCGAGCCTATAGCCAAATCCTGTGGTATCACAATGGGCCACTATTGCCCTAAGTGTGCGATAGCAGCCACTCTAAACTAACTAACTAGCTACAGATATTGAAGTAAATCGGCCCTTTTCTTTTGTGAAACGAATGCAATTCATTGTTGGAATGCAGAAAAGAGTGCGTCTCAACAAGCTCTAACTTAGAGTTAGATATATGCTGTATTATTAAAAAACGTGTATTCTGAAAAACAAAAATCTAAACTTTTGTCTTAAGATTCTGATTTGTTATATTTGCATTTGCATCTTGTTTCTATTTTTACCATCTTAAAAACAAACTTCCTAGAACTATATTTTTTGTGTTTCTTATTCTATGTTCAGTTCAGACTAGGGATTAGTAATCTCGATTAACTAGCAAATCTAGTTTACCTTAGAGTGTTAACGACGGAGATTAAATTAATTAAGTTTCAATTATACATAGATTAAAGTAATCGTCAAAAAATTGTTGGATTTTGTCTGTAATCTCGATTCTGTTATTACAGCGCTTAAAATATTGCGATGTTAGAGCGAAATAATTTTTTATTCAAGACGTCAGTATTTTCAATTTTTATTTAGTTTGTCGTTTAGTTAATATTATCAGACCTATTTAATATTAACTAATAAAACTTTTAAAGTAATGGATGTTCTGTGACTTATTTTATGCAGAATAGCAGAATGCCCTAATAATGGATAGGATTTTGAACAGACGGTAAAAATACAATGTGCAACGCCAATTTTAATCGCGATTTTCTCTTACAGTCTGAACGCCAAAAAAGCTAATCTAGATCAAAAGTAAACTTCTTTAGGCAAAACTGGATTACTGATCACTAGTCTGAACAAGCTATAAGGTTAGCAAACGCGAAAAATCGAGTTTAAATAAAATATTTTCAGTTGTCCGTGAAAAATAAATTGACTAAAATAAGTGGATCTCCATTTTAGCACAGCTAGTGGTGTACTCCAAATAAGTTCAGAACTGCTGATTTCATAACTATGGAAATCAATCTACATGGAAACAACCATTAAACTGAATTAGAATTATTTTGTTTACAATAAAAATGAGTTTATTCATTTAAAAATTATTTTTCTGAAAAATTCCGTCACATTTTTTTTGTCGGATAATTTTGTATACAATTCCTACATATTTTCCTTTCCTACATCCTTTGTAATAGCAAATTCCTGTAGGAATTTGATTTCGGAATTAAAATCCGACAAAACGAGTTCTGTAATAGCAAATTGTCCTATAGGATTTTTTTCCTGTAGGAATATGTTCTGTAATAGGCGTGATTATAATAGAGCAGATGGAAACTAAAATTTTAGGAATTACATTCTCAAACAGAATGTCGCTGACTAAACACTATAAGATTATGAAAGAAAAAATTCAAAATACAATCAACATTCTAAAAATGTTTACTCATAAAGAAGGTGGAACCCATCCGGAATTGTTGTTAAAAATTTACATTTCAGTTATAAAATCAAAGATGGAATATGCATATGACATATAATCACGGATGATGATAATAAAACAATTAATAATATTTGTCAGGTCATAAAAAATATTAGTATAAGAATTTGTCTTGGTTTATTAAAAACTACTCCAATTCCAGCATTGTTGGCTGAAGCATTATAAATACCAGTAGAATTAGATAATAAAATAAAATCTATGATTTATATAGCAAAAAATATATTTAATGATACTAAAATGGAAAAGATATCCTACTTTTAAAATCTTCTAAAAAATATAATAAATTGTATGTTAAATACCCTATCCTTTGAAAGATAAAGAAAACACATAAAAAAATCTTCACCTAAAAACTTAAAAATAATACCTGAATTTATAACTCCATTCAAAAAAGAAAGTACAAATACAATAATTATTACAAACATGTTTCGGGGGGAATTAAAAGACTTTAATGATTATAAAAAAATATATACAGACGGAGCTGCTTAAAATAATCAAAGAATCTCCATTAAACTAAACAATAATACTGATATAAAAACAATCGAGACAATCGCAATTAAAATAGCAATAACTATATTGTTAACGAGTAAAAACAAGAAAATCATAATTATAACGGACTCTCAAAGTGCATGCAAATCTATTAATTCGGCGTTAAAATATGATTCCAATAACCACTACGAAAACTAAATAATCGACACTGCAGGCTTTAATGAGAGTATCAAATTTGTAATCAAATGGATCCCGCCCGGGACATGTAGGATACGAACGAAACAAAATTGCGGATGGTCTAGCTAAATTAGCTTTAACGAATCCAACACACAAATTAGAAAATGAATATACTTTGAAAGATATAAAAAAATTGGTAAAACAGGGGATAGATAATGAATGGAAAATTATATATAATCAAATGACGGAAAACAGAGGTGGTTTATTTATGTGTAATCGAAGATAACGAGAACATAATTATTGACTGTACCAAATTCGATAATTGCAGAAACGCTACAAGTAATATTGAAAGAACAAAATGCAGGAGAATATAAAGATATGGTAAAAATTTTAAAGGAAATAAATTGGGCAAATGAAAATAAAGATAAGAAAAGAAATAATGCGTTTAGAATAACTATTTCAAGAATTGGACTCTGAAAACTTTTTCTTTTTGATCTTTATTAGTGAGGGAAAGCACTTCTCTCATTAACAAAATAGAAGATAGTTTTTACAATCAGAATGTTACTAATATGTACCATTAAAATGAGTAATATTTGGGGATTAACAAATTAACATAGAATAAGGGTGATGGTTTAAATTATTTATAAAGAAAAAATAATAATAATAAAATGTGCCTGGACTATTGGAATATTATACTTTTGTTGTAAAGAATAACTACTAAGAAAATTGTTTGAGATAAAAAACTCGGAAAAAAAAATTGCTATTATTAGTAATAATATTTGAAATTATATAAATAGCCAATTTTTAATCGGTCCTTCTGACTGTAGAAAAATATATTTGTTAATAATTGTAAATAACTTTTAGATTAATATTTTGGAATTTCAAGGTCATTTTTGGCCTATTTATTTAAAATTATGTTTAAGTCAAAAAATTTTTTTTTTATGACTACTCTGAGTGATATAACCTACTTTAAGAAATATATAGAAGATATTGAACGAATGAAATAAATCTCTTCTTCTTTAGAAATAAAGAAAGAAGAAGATATTAGCACAAATCCGCTACTACAGCCCTTCGGAGAAGAAGGAACTGGAAGATAAGAGTGGATCATACCAAGTAGGTCATATGGCTGACATCACAGCTGACCACAACAAATTAGAAACAAACAAACTTTATTCAAGCTGAATTCATTTTTTTTTTCAAACTTCTTTGATATTTTTTGATTGGTATTTGAAGTAAATGAAACAAGCTAATTTTTAATTGCCTCAAATTACAGTAGATTGTCGTTATAAACAATTTTTTTGTGGATTTTGTAACGCTCGGGATTAAATTTTTACGTCGTTTTACCCGGATTATCATATCCGTAGTCGCTATAAATAAATATACTGTAGTTTAAGTATCCTTACTCATGATCTTTCAATTCAATACAATCCCGGCCAAATATCAAATTTACGGCATTGCAAATCGATACGAATCGATCGGTTTCAACATTTTTGTTGTAACACGTTTTTATTAAAAGTTTACCGAATACTAATTTTTTTGGAAAATGTTTGCAATATGTGCTGCGTACTACTAAACTACTCGCACTTATCACTGTTGGTAAGCGTACTTCTGGAGTCAAACCTTAGAGATCAATTGCTATTTATCAGATGGTGTATTCATCTGCAAAAGCAGTAACGAGGAAACCTATATTTGGTTCTGCAATGAGGTTTCCAGCATTAAGGATATCTGGAGTGATTGTCGACTTTCGGTTGGTGATCCTCCGAAGCCTATTTTATTACACACTTGGGTCCCTGGTCCACCAGAGGATCCCAGCGTTGTGGTTAGTAACATTGGTGTGATGAATCCAAATATCTCGATCAGCGGTTGGAAAGTCGTCCAGTACAAACGAGAGGCCTATCGTCAATCGATTGTTCTCAGGGTTGACTCTAAGACCTATGAGTATATTATTGGTTCCAGCCTTTGTTTACAATATGTTCTTGAGAAGATCTTGTTTAAGGTTGTCTCTGGACCATAAGCTCTACGTTTTTTTTTGTTTCAGTTGCTGGTATGTTAATATAACTTCCATGCTTGAAATTAAACAGATTAACTTGCACCACAGTAAGTCAGCTTCATTTGAATTAAGGAAGTTGCTTACTGGATCGCAAACAGATTTATGTTTTATTCAGGAACCTTATCTTCTCGATGGTTCTGTTTGTGGACTAAATATTCGTAATGGCAGAATTTTGTCAAAGAATTCTGTCAATAAAATTAGAGCATGCATTTATATTTCTAGTAATATCAATGCTCCTCTTATTCACGAATACAGTTCGACTGATCTCTCAGCCGTTCTGATCACTTTCGAATCATGTAATGCTTGCACTGAACTGATTGTTGCCTCAGTTTATCTTCCATTTGATTCTTCTCATCCTCCCCCGTCGGAGGAACTTACAGAACTCTTAAAGTGGAGTACGGATAAAAATATTCCCCTCTTAATTAGTTGTGATGCCAACGCGCACCACACTCTGTGGGGTAGCACTAATATTAATAACCGGGGCTCTGCTCTGATAAATTATTTAAGCTCATCTGAGCTAGAAATACTCAATAAAGGCTGTGAGCCAACTTTTGTCAATTCTACGCGAAGGGAAGTTATTGATATAAGTCTGTGTTCGTTGCCTAATGCCTATTGTTGATTTAGTTTTAAATTGGAGGGTGACTGACGATATTCTCACTTCTGACCACAGGTGTATCTCTTTTAACTTCAACATTAGAATACCATCTCTTAAACCATATCGTAATCGTAAATTAACCAATTGGGATCTATTCTCTTTCGAACTTATTTCTCTAATTCATCCTGCTATGGATATTTGCTCGGTTGAGGACATTGAGTTACAAGCGTATAAGCTGACAAAAGCATGCTCGACAGCTTTTGAAAATTCGTGTCCACTTATTACCAAACAAAAGATTGGGAATAGGCCATTCTGGTGCTCTGCTCTTAAAAAACAAAGGAAACTTACTAGGAAACTGAAGAATAAAGCAAAATATACTAATCTTAAATGCGATTGGGATAGTTTCCTAATAGCTCAAAAGGAGTGTAAGAAAAGCTTAAGATCGGCTCACAGAACCGCATGGACACACTTCTGTGAGGAAATGAATAGTCTCTCTGCGGTCGCCAGACTAAATAGAGCGTTGGCTAAAAATGACACCTGTAGGCTTGATGCTCTTCGTCTATCGAATGGCAAGTTCACTTCTTCTTTTTAAACGAGTTGCTTCTTTCTGTTCATTTTCCGGAGTGTGCCATCGTTAGTTCTTATTTTGCTCACTCTCTAACCAAGGAATTGCAATGAAGCTCCTGACTGGGATTTAGCGGTTCGGATAGTTACGCCCGAAGTTGTGCGTAGGAGTATTTTCTCCTTTAAACCATATAAATCAGGTGGTCCTGATGGGATTTTTCCGGCTGTATTACAGCATGGTTTTTCTATTATTAGGGACCACCTGGTCCACCTTTTCAAAGCGTGCGTTGCTTTTAGTATTGTTCCTCAGGTTTGATGCAAGAGTAACGTTGTTTTCTTACCGAAGGCTGGCAAATCAGATTACACTGATCCCAAAGCATTTCGGCCTATCAGTCTGTCCTCAACATTTCTTAAAACATTAGAGAGGATTGTCGACAGATTTATTAGAGATAAATATTTATCTAATTCCCCACTCAGTAACATGCAACATGCTTATAGGGTAGGTAAGTCCTGTGAAACGGCTCTACATGAACTTGTCACTAGGATCGAAAGATCCCTCAATAATAAAGAGTTTCTTGTAGGCACTTTCTTGGACATTGCGGGAGCCTTTGACAGTACATCGTTCTCGTCGATTATTAACGCCTGTACCAATTTCGATATTGATCCCACCATTGTAAAATGGATTGATTGTATGCTCAAATCTCGCATAGTTGAGGTTGGCGTGGATAATGCTTCAATCTCGGTCAAAGTTGCCAAAGGTTGTCCTCAGGGAGGTGTGCTCTCACCCCTGTTATGGCTTCTGGTGATTGACGATCTACTTGTGAAACTTCAGCAGTCAGGCTTTGTTGCTCTAAGCTACGCTGACGATCTTGTTATTACAGTTGCTGGAAAGCACCTGAATGTGTTATCCGACTTAACGTAGAATGCCTTACGTATTGTGGAGTCGTGGTGTGGTGGAAAGGATCTACACGTTAATCCTTCTAAAACTGATATGGTTATATTTACCAGGAATCGTAATATTGGTGGACTAACTGTGCCTTTACTTTTCGGGAGGCCTATTAACAGATCCGACCATGTTAAGCATTTAGGTGTCTTCTTGGACAGTAAACTTTCCTGGAAATTTCACCTCGAGTATAAACTACAAAAATCGACTGCTATTTTTTGGCAGTGTAGACGAGCTTTTGGGAAAACCTGGGGTTTAACTCCCAAAATGCTGTCTTTCATCTATAAATCTTTGGTTCTACCAATGTTATCTTATGCCTCCATGGTATGGTGGCCAGTAGTTAAATTAAAGGCTTCAATCATTAAACTTAATGGTCTACAAATTATTGCTTGTAGGGCCATTACAGGAGCCATGGCCTCGACCCCCTTCTTGCCATGGAAACAATTCTATTCTTTCCACAGCTACATTCTTTCATTCTTAGCACAGCATGTTCTGCTGCGTTTCGGCTAAAGAGCATAGGAATGTGGAACTCTCTTGGTTCAGTCGTGGGCCATAGAACAATCTTAAATGATTTCGTATCATTAGTACCAAGAATTGATATGGTTAATGATAGACTGATGTCTGAATTCAATTTCTCTAAATTATATTCAGTGGTGCGACCTTCGAGAGACCAGTGGAGATCACTGGATTTTCTTGAGAACTTGTATGAGTCGATAGTCTTCTTTTCTGATGGCTCTAGCTCTGATAATAGTTCGGGTTATGGAGTGTACTGCCCTACGTTTGATTTACATTTTTCAGGCTGCCTGGGCCGGTACTGCACAGTTTTTCAAGCGGAACTAATTGCTTTAACGCTCTGCGTAATTGAGGCATTGAATCTCGCTGTTACAAATAAAAATTTTGTTTTTTGTACAGACAGCTTATCTGTGCTGAATTCTTTGGATAATTCCTTGACTGCGTCAAAATTTGTTAAGGACTGCAAACACGTTTTACATATTCTCTGTTCTATCAATAGAGTGACGATTATGTGGGTTCCTGCCCATTGTGGTATTGAAAGCAATGATGTCGCTGATTCTCTAGCGAAAGCTGGGGCTGAGTTTAAATTCATCGGTCCCGAACCAGTTGCTTCCTTACCATTTAGTTATGTTAAGAAGGCGATAAAAAACAGCGCTGTACTACGCTTGCTACTTGTAGCTGTCGCATTGCCAAACTTTTTGTTAGTGGACCTAATTTGAGGGCCACTAAGTTTGCTTTATCTCTCAGTAAGAAACAGCTGATAGTCTTGATCGCGACTCTTACTGGGCACGATCATTTTAAGGTGCACCTTCAGCGCATGGGGCTTTCTTCTGACGCTGTATGCGAGGATTGCCTTGAAGACGATGATGATTGCATTCACTTCGTGTGCAGTTGTCCTGCTTTCAACAGAGTTAGGTTGCAAGAATTTGACTCTAGATCCATTGCTGATAATCAGCTGTATTCTCTGCCTTGGCCTAAACTACTTCAGTTTATTAAGGCTGCAGCACGCGTTCGCGAATTAGGATAGAATCACTGGTATGCACCATGGGCCCATCGTGGCATTGAGTGCGGAACCTCTGCTGGTTCCAACCAATTTTTAGTAATAAAATATTTATCAAAATTTTAATTCATATTTCGTGAAATTTGACAAAATTGTAATTTAAGTTTGGTAATATATTAAGTAATTAAATTAAATCATAATTTCAATTGCTTTGTATGGTTATTCTAAGCCTCTCCAGTTTTATAAATTAATTAATTAAATTTGTTTTCTGTTTTTGAACGGAATTTATAGCAGTTGATAGCCCAGATAACTCTGCCTGATTTATTACTACATATTTAGGATATTAAAATACTTTAGATACAAAATTTTGAAATTAACGTCGAGAATTTTTTATTCAAAATTTTAATGATTTATAATTAAATTTTGAACTTTTAAAGTAAAATATACCAGTGCTGGCAAACGTAGAGTTTGAAATTTAGAAGCTTTTTTGAACTAATACCAATGAAACATACTTAAACCTGATTATAATTTAAATGTGTCAAATTTAATCAAGATTTCAGTTCGAATTTGAGTTAGATTTAGGAAAGAGGTATTTTTCTCATTTCATTATTTCGCGCATTTACTGCGAACAGTGACAAAATGTTTTAAAGACTAAGGGTCTGACTACGGCAGTAATAGATCTTAATAAAATCGTAAATAATGATTGTTTTGTGATTTTTCTTTGAAAATGCGTCAACATCGAGAAATATCGATAGATACATGGATATATAGTAGTTGTTTAATCCCAGATTCGAAGTCTGATGAATAATGTTCCATATCAATGAAGAAAGAAGAAACAAATTAATAAAGCCGCCACTAAGAACATACGAATTGAATATGTTCGGTGATCGTAGGCAGCAAGAAAGGAGGAGAACTTGAGAGAAATACAAATCATGAACTGATTCAATTGAAACTACTGTGATCTAGACCTTCTCAATAGCAAAACAGATCTCGCTTGGTCATAATGTAAATATAAATTTCAATGTTGAGATCAAGAGATCAAGATAATTACTGAGACATGATCATTCAGCTGATCATAATTATAACTATTACCTTGAAGTTATTTCAACTCAAATTATAATTAACAAATCATTTTTTTTACTGCTAAACTATACTCGAGCAATAAATCCAATAAGTCGTAAATTAATCGAATCTGTATGTACAAAGATACATAAAATGTAGTGAGAGTTGTGCTAGATCCCCATTCTATTCTAACTAGAAAAAAACTTACTTGTTACATTTACAAGTCTTACCAATTGAGATTTCTTCTTATAAACATAGAGAAAATGCAGTTCAAAATAATTTTTGTAGAAGAACTAGATTCAAACAAAAAACAAGTTTTAAATTAAAGAACAAAAACTAGTAAACAAAATTAAAAATTTATAGTAGATTTTAAATTATTGATCGCGAAATGGATGAAGCAAATTTAATAAATATACTCTTGGATCGTTTAATGACTTTGCAAAAAAACACAATGATAACAATTTTTGTTGTTGTTGTTGTAGAAAGTGGCATTTTAATTCATTACTTAAGATTAAGCGAATACGAGAAAAGAAATTCATTATGATAATTTGATTTGATTTTTTTTTTTACTGTCTAACTACATAACTAACAGTACATAAAGCACATTAAACATAAAATTATCGAGTATCGTAATGCAGGCGAAAGCGTTTTAGTGATTTATAATCTCTATAATTTACGAATATTAAATCTGACTACCATTGAAATTTGCATATTTCTATTAAGAATTTCACCAATTTCTGAAGTAAGTAATTAAATTTGTGCGATCAACACTTTCATATTCGCACGGTTCGGGTTAGAATTTAGGTCTACGTAATGCTATATTTTGACGGTTGTATAAAAACTAAAATTCGATTTTTTAAAGTTAATTTTAAAGCGGTTTCTTGTCAGAATAATTCAAATATCAAGAAAAATATTTACGTTATACTCGGTATTAAAATAATTAAAAATATCATAATACGGTTTCAAAATTCCAGATCGAAATTTACGATTATAAGCTTTTTTCACACAAACTATTAAGTACTATTGCAATAAAATGTTTATAGTGAAAAACACCTTGATTATTTTTATTGACATAACCAAATGTCATTTATTTTTGATATCCATCGATAAAATTGTAAAAATAAATTGCAAAGAAGTTTCTCAAATTTCACGATACATTTTTCTTATTTTTTGGTTTGAAATGCTTAAAAATAAATTATGCACACTTTACAACAATAAAAACTATAAATTTTTTTATTTATAAAACTCACAATACATATTATTAACTTAACTTCCATGGTTTTGTTTTAATTTTGATGATTAATTTAATTTTGTCGCACTCTATTATCAATCTCTTTCTTAATTTTATTTCATACATAAATTCCACAACAACACTTATAAACTATTTTTATAACTACTAAATTATTGTTTATCTTAGTAATTTATTTAAATTATTTTTATTTCGCAACAATTTTCTTTTCATACACCTTAAACCACTTTTCTTTTGCAACTGAAGAAATTTCTCTCAAAAGATCTTCTTTTATTATTATTTGAAATAAAAAATAAAAAATAAAGAAGTAAAAAAAAAAGTATGAATAATAATAGTTAATAGTAATAATACCTATAACTACATGTACGAGACGAGTATATATTGTACAAAAAAAAAAAAAAAATTAAAAGAAAATTTGAATGGGATATACATATTGTTAAAAAGAAATTCTTTGCAAAATTTTCTTTTTTAAATTAAAGTAACATTTATTGTTTTTGTTGTTGTTGCTACTGCTATTATATTATTACTTTAGATCCATTACACAATTAACAAAACGAAAACTAATTATCGCTGTTGATGTTGTTGTTGTTGATTTTATTGTTTAATTTACTAAATACAGAATTATAGAAATGCAAAGTACTTTGTGTGTGGTTTCTGCTTTGTACTGTATGGTGCATGCAGTTGATTGATGAATGTCAATAACCGTTTGTAAAACACGAATATGTAAAATACTTTCAAATTTGCAACTTTATATGATTGACTGTAATAAAAATTGTAATAATAATAAATCCAGTTCCTTATGTTTAAAATCAAAGAATCATTTACCATATAATTCATTTTAAGCAGGGCCGGATTAACGAATAGGCACGTGCGTAGGCCCGTGAATTTTGGGGCCCGTAAATTTCGTGCTCTATTATTTATTGGAGTAGCCGTTGTTTTTCAGAAGCATCGTACTACGTTTCGGAAGACAGGCTACTGTCGGTAGACATTCTTCGTAATTATTCGTGTGGGCATGATATACACACAAATGAGATTTCTGCTTGGGTTTTTGATTTTGAGTTAGTGAATATAATTCGCCAAGTCAATACACTCTGGTTATATACTTAATGTATTTAGCGAGTTGGATTTTTGTAGTTCGGTCGTAGCTAACTGAGGAGTAAACATTACTTTTCAGTACGAAATCGAATTAGCGACACAAAGATCTCAAAGAGGTTCTAATTTTTGAGAGTCGATACATTTTGTATTAACTCTAGGGTAGAGAAAGGGGGAAGGAATAAAATGTTCTACTTTTGCTGGGTAGATATATTAAATTTAGGAGTGTGACTGCTTCAAACTGCTTTCTTCAATGTTGTATCTCAAACAATGTGTGGATGTTAAGAACAATTGTGGGAATATTTTGGATCTGGTATTTTTGTTGTTGGATCAAGAATTTATTGTCGATACGTGTGACGATTTAGCAGGATCGTTCAGCATTTACCATTTTCCTTTAAAAGTATCACTGCCTTTTATGGTATGTAAAAGTGTCAAGGATGAGTTAATTGTTGAAAATTTTAATTTTAAAATTGCGGACTATGATTCCTTTAATGTTTTTCTTGACAAATATAATTGGAGTGCATTTGATCATTTAGATGAAGTGTTGGAAGAATTTTATAATGTTTTAAATGTAGGAATGGAGAAATGTATGCCTAAATTTAAATCCCCGCATAAGAAAAAGGAACCGTGGCATAATAAACAGCTTATTAATCTGAAAAACCATAAAGATAAGGCCCATAAGAGATTTAAACTTTTCCCTACTTCTGATAGGTACGCTGTTTTTGAATTTTTGAGAAATGAATACCGAATATTGAATAAATTTCTTTACAACAATTACCTTTCGGAGATTGAATCGAACATAAAAGATAGACCTGTCAGCTTCTGGAAATTCGTTGATTCTAAAAGAAAAACAAGTGGATATCCGCCTGCTATGTTTTTGGATGTTCGTGTGGGTCATAATTTGAATGAGAATTGTAACTTGTTCGCCGACTTTTTTGAGAGTGTTTATGTAAAGAAACCGGTAACGACAATTAGATGTTGATACTGTCTTGAATGAACTACTATCGCTCGACGCTAATCAAAGTGCAGGTTTCGATTCCATTCCTCCCTTGGTTCTTAGGATGACAGCCCATGCTGTCGCCTTTCCCATCAGCGTCCTATTTAACAAAAGTCTTTAGCAAAGATACTTTCCGAACCTCTGGAAATGCTCGTTAATTAAACCAGTATTTAAGTCGGGTTCCAGAAGTGATATTAATAATTACCGAGCCGTTAGTATTTTATCCGTTTTACCGAAACTTTTTTAAAAATTAGTCAAGAATTTTTTTTTTATACTCGTAGGTTTATTTCGTCTAAGCAACATGGATTCCTTCCTGGCAGATCAACTGTTACTAATTTGTTTTTATTGACCAATTTTATTTCAACTGCTTTCTAATTGGGGAAGGATGTACAGGTTGTTTATCCAGATTTTAGCAAGGCCTTTGACAAACTTGATCACAAACTACTGTTGGATAAATTAGAGTCTTTGGATTGTAATAGTCTACCTATTAGGTGGATTAAGTCGTACTTATATTGTAGAACTCAAATCGTTAAGATTGGGAATTACACTTCTAGATTGATTCATGTAACGTCAGGGGTTCCCCAGGGAAGCCATTTGGGTCTCCTTTCATTCATTTTATTTATTTAGAGTAGATACTCCTGATGATGGCCTAACAAGCCGAAATCGATCGAGTGATTTTTTTAACCTTTTGTAATTTTGCGAAATATTTAACAAGTGCTTTTAAAAATTTTAAAAATGTGTATATTTTATTTATTAGTGACGTGATTGACTGTATTAAGTATTCTGAAATTCTCATATATGCTGACGATACTAAAATTTTTAAAACTATTTCGAATATTCAGGATGCAGTGGATTTACAATCTGATTTATCGAATTTTACAAATTGGTGTACTTGTCATAATTTATTATTGAATACTAAGAAGAATGATTTGAACTTTAACTATACGAATTGCTTCTTAATGATCATAAAATTGAGAAAGTGGACACTTTTAAGGATTTGGGTATCACTTTTGCTTCTAATTTATCATTCCACATTCATTGTTCAGGGCATTGTTTCTAAGGAGTTTTATAGGGTTTGTTAAACGATTCTCTAAAGACTTGTAGGATTCCTATGCGATTAGAATCTTGTATATTTCTTTAGTGCGTTCGCAATTGGAGTATGGTGTAGTTATTTGGGATCCATTTTATCAAGAATCTTCGGATCTTATTGAAAAGGTTCAAAAACAGTTTTTAAAATATGCCTTGCGTAGATTACCGAGGGACAATAATCTTCCCAATTATATTCTTCCTCCTTATAGGGGAAGATGTAAACTTTTAAGATTGGAAACTCTCTCTATTCGTAGAATTGCGGCGTGTGCCACTTTTGTTCGTGATCTCTTCGTTTGTAGGATTGATTGTAGTGCGATTCTAGATTTGTTTACTATTTACGTTCCAACACGTATGTTACGATCGAGCGGGGATTTTGTTCTTAAATTGCCAATACGGCAGAGTAATTTATCTAGGAATGAACCTGTTTATATTGTCTCGGTTGCTTTTAATAAAGTACGATCGATTTTTGATTTTAATTTGTCAAGAGAATCGTTTAAGGTTTTGATGTCTGATTTTCTTTGTGATTATTGGTAAACTGTTTAATTTTTGTATTTTTACTTGTATTGTAATTAAGTAATATTTCAAATTGTAACCAGTTTTTTTTAAAGTTTGTAAATAAATAAATAAATAAAATGAAATCAAAAAATAGTTCTGTGTACCAAGCTCCAATTTGAAATAATGTTTTTTAGTTTGAGCCTAGTCTGAAATAATTTTTTTAACGAAGTTATACACAACAAATAATAATTATTCGTTTACACAAAACACTTATGGCCTATACACATTAATCATGATTTTCCTCGTCCGAGTAAAAATGATTCGATGATTTCTCTTAAATTACATAGTAAAATTTATACTAGTCACTTAAAAAATAGTCAATAAATAATACCGAATGTCGGTCATTAACAATTTTTTTAGCAAATTCACTTTTCATATTAAAACCTGCAAAAAATATTTAAATCGCTGCCATATTGGATAGTTCGCGCAACATTCGAAATTGTTTATTGACCATTTTTTAAATGACCAGTTTAAATTTTACCATTATGTAGTTTAAGAGAAATCACCGAATCATGTTTACTCGTACAAGTAAAATCACCATTTATGTGAAAAGGCAATTTTTTATCGACATATGTATCAAGAGGCTGATATTTACAGCTACAGTGAATTTTGTGTGGTAAGTGATTAACTTATGTATCCTATATGTTAATAAAGTTATACAACCTTAATAGCCGCAATTCGATACTACACCAATGATGTTATTTAGGCTTTAACATTTTTTTAATAAGGTTTATATTACTTTAGAAGTAACATTTAAATGGCGGTCGTGTATTTCTGGAGTTTATAATTTGTTATTTTACACTGAAGTTTTGTACATCCAAAAGAGTTTGAAATACACAATATTAAAATATTTATATTCTGATTGAACAATAAAAATATGTATCATAAGTTATCTCGAAATTTCAAATCTTAATAAGTCCAAACAATTCATAATTTAAACAATTCCACCAATAACCTGTATTTGTCAAGTTTATGAAAACGGGATAATAAGAATCTCATAAAATTTAAAATGTTCTATATAGTTTCAAATTAATTGTAAGTAATTTTGAATTTATGAATTTTCTGTATTTTGAAATGTTTACAATCTGAAAATTTTTTAAATCGATATTTTAATGGTGCGATAACATTATGGTTGGGAATACTCTTAAATTTAATTTACATCGAAATTTGAATTTTTAAATGCTTTGTTTTGCGATACTCTTTGTCTTCTTACACAATTTTGAAATCCTATCATAGATATTCTAAATTTACAGATTTTTAATATAAGAGTGGAAATCAAGTGCTTGAATTTAGAATTAAAGAAGCTTAGGGAATTATAAAACTTGAACATTAAGACTGAGAAGGACTATTTTGGAAATTTAGGAATTAAGTCGATTTTAAGAATTCAAGAAATTTACAACAAGAAATTTGAGCCTTATTTATAGAGATATTTCGAAATCTAAAACCATTTTACAATAATGTATATTAAAAAATTTCAAAAAAAAAGATTGAAAATAGTTAAGGATTTTGGAAAGTGAACAAAAGTTCTTTCTGTTTTTAAAAATCTTCATAAACTATCAAAACTACTTTTTAGTTTACTTGTTCTCATTTACTACAAATGGCAGAAGTGCGATCGGCTGATTGTTTGATAATTCGCATTGTGCAGTGCAGTGTACATGTTTTTCTTTATTTCTCCAATAGAAAACGAATCAAAGGAGATAAGGAAACAGTATGCACTGTACCGCACCGTGCGAATTATCAAACAGGCCCAGAATCCGCCCACAGTACTGTGAAAATTATATAATTTTGTTTTTTGCATTCAAAAAATAAAATATAAAGGGCTGAAACATCGCGAGGTGATCAGAACTTTGGTCTTTGGTTTTTTCAATGAGGATTGCATTCACCTGTCACCTGTGTCATAAAGTTGGTGTGATAGTTTTGACAGTACCTACTGATTTCTATTTTAACTAACATATATTTACTTATACATACAACAACAGCCCAACAGGTCAACATCTTTAATAGCAGGAGTACAGGCATCCAATATAACACGAAAAAGCGTATTATAGAACATTATACCGAAAGTAGTATACAAAATTATACTGATATTTCTAACCGTGTAACTGACCATATTCTAGAACTTTAACCAAAAATCATTTTAGAATCCCATTTACAACGCACATATCAAATTTCATCATAATCAGGTAAGGAATAACTAAGTTCCATTCTACTTGGCCATATTCCAGAGCTTTATCAAAAAATTATTTTAGAATTCCATTCCCAACACCCATCTCAAATTTGATGACACCCAACTAAGGAATAGCCAAGTTCCACCCTACTCCAGAATTTCATCCAAAACTCATTTTAGAATCCCATTTCCAATACACATATCGAATTTCATCAAAATCGTTTGAGAAATGGGCAATTTCATCATACTTGGCCTTATTTCAGAACTTCATCCAAAAACATGTTAGAATCCCATTTCCAACACACATGTCGAATTTCATCAAAATCGGTTGAGAAATGGGCAAGTGCCACCTACTTGGCCATATTCTAGAACTTCATCCAAACAACATTTTAGAATCTAATTTTCAACGCGCATGTCGAATTTCATTATATTCGGTTGAGAAATGGGCAAGTTCCATCATACTTGGCCATATTCCAGAACTTCATACAAAATTCGATTCAGAATCCCATTTCTGACACACATGTCAAATTTCATCATAATCGGTTGAGAAATGGGCAAGTTCCATCATACTTGGCCATCCTCCAGAACTTCATCCAAAACTCGTTTCAGAATCACATTTCCAACACACATGGCAAATTTCATAATAATCGGTTGAGAAATGGGCAAGTTCCATTATACTTGGCCATATTCCAGAACTTCATCCAAAAACATTTTAGAATCCGATTTCCAACACACATGTCGAATTTCATCAAAATCGGTTGAGAAATGGGCAAGTGCCACCTACTTGGCCATATTCCAGAACTTCATCCAAACGACATGTTAAAATCTCATTTTCAACGCACATGTCGAATTTCATTATAATCGGTTGAGAAATGGGCAAGTTCCATCATACTTGACCATATTCCAGAACCTCATCCAAAATTCGATTCAGTATCCTATTTCTGACACACATGTCAAATTTTATCATAATCGGTTGAGAAATTGGCAAGTTCCATCATACTTGGCCATACTCCAGAACTTCATCCAAAACTCGTTTCAGAATCACATTTCCAACATACATGGCAAATTTCATAATAATCGGTTGAGAAATGAGCAAGTTCCATTATACTTGGCCATATTCCAGAACTTCATCCAAAAACATTTTAGAATCCCATTTCCAACACACATGTCGAATTTCATCAAAATCGGTTGAGAAATGAGCAAGTGCCACCTACTTGGCCATATTCCAGAACTTCATCCAAACAACATGTTAGAATCCCATTTTCAACGCACATGTTGAATTTCATCATAATCGGTTGAGAAATAGCCAAGTTCCATCATACTTGGCCATATTCCAGAACTTCATCCAAAACAATTTTAGAATCCCATTTTCAACGCACATGTGATGAGAAATAGTCAAGTTCCATCATACTTGGCCATATTCCTATACTTCATCCAAATATCATTTTAGAATCTCATTTCCAACGCACGTATCGAACTTCATCTTAATCGGTTGAGAAATGGGCAAGTTCTATCATACTTGGCCATATTCCAGAACTTCATTTAAAATTCGTTTCAGAATCCCATTTCTGACACACATGTCAAATTTCATCATAATTGGTTGAGAAATGGGCAAGAGCCACCTACTTGGCCATATTCCAGAACTTCATCCAAACAACATGTTAGAATCCCATTTTCAACGCACATGTGATGAGAAATAGTCAAGTTCCCATCATACTTGGCCATATTCCTAAACTTCATCCAAAAATCATTTTAGAATCTCATTTCCAACGCACGTATCGAACTTCATCTTTATCGGTTGAGAAATGGGCAAGTTCTATCATACTTGGCCATATTCCAGAACTTCATTTAAAATTCGTTTCAGAATCCCATTTCTGACACACATGTCAAATTTCATCATAATTGGTTGAGAAATGGGCAAGAGCCACCTACTTGGCTATATTCCAGAACTTCATCCAAACAACATGTTAGAATCCCATTTTCAACGCACATGTTGAATTTCATCATAATCGGTTGAGAAATAGCCAAGTTCCATCATACTTGGCCATATTCCAGAACTTCATCCAAAACAATTTTAGAATCCCATTTTCAACGCACATGTGATGAGAAATAGTCAAGTTCCATCATACTTGGCCATATTCCTATACTTCATCCAAATATCATTTTAGAATCTCATTTCCAACGCACGTATCGAATTTCATCTTAATCGGTTGAAAAATAGGCAACTTCCATCATACTTGGCCATATATTCCAGAACTTTATCCAAAAATCATTTTAGATTCCCATTTTCGACACACATGTCAAATTTCATAATAATCGGGTGATAAATAGGCAAGCGCAAGTTCCATCATACAAAAAATTTGTTAACTACACACTACTAGGGCATGCAAAACCGGTAAACGATTAACCAGGTAACCGGTTTTACCGACCAAAATTTCCTTTCGAAACACCGGTAAATATTTTTATAATTTACCGGTAATTCGGTAAATTTTTTACGCTAAATTCAATTGATTGAATAATTATTTAATTTAAATTAATTTTAATATTTATTTAATAATTATTTAACTAAATTTGGTCATGCCATCTATTATTGAGAATATTAGTAGAATATTTAAGAATAGATATGTCAAATCTGTTGAACAATGGTGAAAAATTTAGTCTCACATTTGATGAATGGACGTCCATTAAAAATAGAAGATACATGAGCATTATTAGTCATGTTGAAAAAAATTAATGGAATTTAGGAGTTTCTAGAATTCATGGCTCAATGCCTGCAAACAAATGTATTGAGTTATTGGGAAGTAAATTAAATAATGTTGGGATTAACATTAATTGTAGGTATTAACTTTAATAATAGCCGCATTTCTTGACGCATTCGTGATCCGGATCAGATCAAAGTTTACATTGAAAACAACATCAAAAATTTAATTTTTGTTGTTGTTTTCAATGTAAACTTTGATCTGATCCGGATCACTAATGCGTCAAGAAATGCAGCTAATATTGTTGGAATTACAACGGACACCATCCAATTGTGTAATTGTGTGTTAATTCTAATTTTATATAAACAGAATGTAAAATATCCTGAATTGGAGTAATCCACTTCGTCTGACGATGAATCGAATAATAAAAATGTTGACAATGCTGATGCTGATGCAGATTTGCGTATTGACGATTGTAAAAGTAGAGAAAGCGCCTCTCGAGGAAAAAAGTTAAAATGATGCACCTGATAAAATGACATTTGTCCTAAATGCGACGAAAGAAAATTTAGCAATCCGGTAAGCAAAAATTATGTTTACAGTTCAAAATTGGAATTGTTTGCAATAATTTCGAACGTCAAATTATCAGGTAGCTCAGTTTAAAAAATGTTCATTAGGTGGAATCCGTGATGCTCCAATCGTCAATACAGTTTGAAGGTGAACCGTTGATTAATAATGGCACTGATATCATGTACAAATATTTAAATGTTGTTATTGCAATAATTAGGAAAGTTGTCAAAATATTTCGACTATCTTCCACAAAATATGAAATTTTAGAAAGAAATTTTGTACAAGAAATTGGAAGAAACAGTGAATTAGAACTAATATTTGACACCCGAACTAGGCGGAACAGTTTATTACATATCCCGATAAACAATTGTTAACCGCAATAGCATTCACGGTTTCAAAACCGTAAAATATCGGTTGAAAAATTAAAGCAAAACAGAAAATATCTACACGAAGGCTCTCCGATTTAAAAAAAACACGAAGAAGTAGATATTAACCCTTGTGTCAACACGACATACCCGGGTGTGTTTTTGATTTTTTGTAACTGAATGAAGTTTTTTTATAATAAAGGTAAATGACATTTTTCAATATGATATCGTTTCTATATTTAGTGTTTATCATTCTTTGATGCAAAACTCTTGATTAAATTCAAACACACCAAGGGTTTATCGTGTTGGTGAGAAGTAAATTTATTCTCGTGTTGACACAAGGGTTAAGCGAACATGACTAGATTATTTAAAATAATTTGCTTATCGACAACAACCGATTCAAACACGAAAACAAAACGCAACCTAAATCATTGATGATTATTTCGGGTGTCAAAACAACTGTAAATGTATTGATTACAGATTTACATAGTTTATTAATGAAAGCTTATTAAATACAATGATTTTCAACAGTATTATCTATTAGATATTAATAAAATTATACTTTTAGTAAAATGAAAATTGAATTGGCACGTACTATTCAATTCCGTTTAAATGGTTATTAATCAATCCCTTAGGTATTCCCAAATACGGTTCATTTATATGGTTTGAAGCAAGAAGAGTTATACGTCGGTTATAAATCAATACAGATATGTTTAATAAATTCGTACCGTAGACGGTTTTAAGTCCAATAAATCACATTCATTTTATGGTCAAGTGGGCTGTAAAATATCCCGACAAACTTTGTTGTTAGGCGCGACAAGTTTTAATACACACAAAGAGATTTTCCTTGAGTTTTTTATTTTTGGCGAATATAATAATTCGCTAAATCAGTACGGTCTTACTTATATGTAACGTATAAAGTTTGATTTGTATTTTTGTAGTTTGGTCGTAGGGTCGTAGCTACCTGATGAGTAGAACAAACTTTTCAGTATGTATACGAAACCAAACTACCAAAGAAAAAACTGAAGGAAATTTCTTGTTTTTTTTAAGGGTGGGGGAGATGATATTTATACTTTTTGTTTGAGTAGATATGTTATGAGTAGACCGTTCCTTTATTTCACTGGGTCACCAAGTCGTAAATATTTGTATGCTATTAAAAATAATATATTTGTCTATAACCAAAACCGAAAAAATCATATTAAGATATTTTACTTGCAAATCTTCGTCAATAGGGCGGTGTTTTATCCGACTATTTCATTTGCATATTAGCGTCAAGGAAACACTTTCACTAACATATTAATGGTAAAGGGACTGTAGAATGTTACCTGATACACACAAAGGGATGGCTAATTTACGGTAAATTTCGCATGTAAATTTTCGACTATTGCACGGTTTTATATCCAACAATTTCACTTACATATTAAGGGAGATGGGACTGTATAATGGTATCTGATACCCACAAAATAACGGTTTATTTACGGTAAATGTGCTTACAAATTGTCGGCAATTTAACCGTAAAACAACCTACGGTCCTCGTTCAGACATTAGAGCCCAACCGATTATTGCAAAATTCGTTATGTTCGCCACTTTTAAAACGCCGGAACCATCACTCACATGTTTTTATTGATAAGTAAAGTGCGTCGTGGAAAAAGTTGCCATGAAAAGAGTGGTGCGTTCCAGTGGACCGCAATTTTATATTAATTATTTTTTATTCAATTAGAACGATGCTAAACATTTCGATTAGAAAGATACCAAAAATTTCAGAAAAAAATTAAACGGTGTGGGGATAATTTGATTTTTTGAAAAGTAGAGCGGTCCCAGGGACGGGTTAAAAAAATATGTTGTTTACACTTCAGCGAAATGGCCCATACTAATTTTTAGAGGAGAATGATGACGTTGTAACATGAATATACCTAGTTACAAGATGATCCGATGCGATTCAATACTAGTTAAGCCAACTTTTGTAAATCCCTCAAAACTTATTTGTCACCCAATATCGCACGTGTTGAATTTAATCAAAATCGGATAAGAAATAGTCAAGTTCCATCCTACTGATCCAAAACTTAATCTAAAAGTCATTTGGGGATCCCATTTCCATCGTACATGCCGAATTTCATCATTAACATGCCAAATTTCATCATAATTGGTTTTATTCCTGAACTTTATGTAACGATCATTACATAATCCCATTTCCATCCCACATGTCGAATTTCACCAGAATCGGTTAAGAAATAACCAAGTTCTATCCTACTTGACCATATTCCAGAACTTCACCTAAATATTATTGTAGAATTCCACTTCCATCATACATGTCGAATTTCATCATAATCGGTTAAATAACCAAGTTCCATCCTATGTCACCAAATTCCAGAATTTTATCTAAAAATCAGTTTAGAATCCCACATTTAGTCATAATGACAAAATCCAAAACAATCCATTTAAATGGATCCATTCAGTATACATTCAAAAGTATATTCATGGCTTTCCACAATAAATAACCCATAAATTTCCCTCATAAATTCGCTTAATTAATTTTCATATGAACATATGAAGGTACAATAAGTACCTTTCCAGTCGGATAATGGTTAACACAATAATAAACATATATTCACCGGTTATGTTGGAATAAATACCAGGTTAGCTCTAAATATGTAAACAAATTATCATTTTTTTTTTTATGACGACACACAATTCTAATAACTTCTATATTCGGCTTAATTAAAGACCTTAATTCTGCTGAGGTTTCGGTTATTTAAACCATTTTCAAGGCACTCAAAAATTACTAAGAAATCACAATTGTGTATAAAACTATTTTCCAGAACAAACAACAAAGTTTATTTTGTTTGTCTAGACAATAGACAAGGGAAATATTTTATTTGTCTAGATTGCTGAGATTCTGGGAAAATCCTAACGTGCCAACGGTAAATTTGTTGGGATTGAAATTGTCACGAACGAGTATAACATATTTTTGAACCGCACGCAGATAAACATTCAAAAGTATGAATTCTAAATAAGAAAAATATCATTGGAATAAATCACGTTTAAATATCAAATTATCTTTACCCACCGACAATGCCATCTTCACAAAAAATTAACATTTCACATTTCATGCATTATCAATAGATGTTAGAGTAACTAAAAATGTGCTTGCCACATGACAAATTCAGACGTTGCCCTAAAAATTGATTTTCTTTTTAGAATAAATTTCGGCATATTTTTAATTTAAATTAATCTGAAATAATAATTAAAATTATAAAATTGGAATAAATTGGCAATTTGAGATTTTTATCAAGCGCTCTTCGTTGGATCCGAATGTGAACCAAGAATTATAATTTCACACTATAAAACTCACAACACATTCAAACATCTAGTTGCAATCGATGGAAAAGGGCTTTTGATATTTTGTTTAAAAGTTAATGGCGATTCTAAATCTGACTGCTTTATAATAGAAGATAGTCGCTTCCTCGATCTTTTGCATTCGGGAGATATTATTTTGGCTGACCGAAGATTTAATATATCGGACATATTGGAAACAAAAAAAAAACGTGGCACTTAATACACCGTCCTTTAAAACAGCACAACAGTTTCAACCAGAAGAAGTATTAGAAACAAGAATACTGTGATATAGAATACTGTGTGTACGATCGTAGCATTTGTGCTACTTTCGGCTAGTCCGCACTCCTATAATCCGCTTGCAATAATTAAAATATTCTGGGAGATAGCTAGCTGGTTCTTTTTTTATGTAAAGAATTTTCTCAAAACTAATTTATAATCGTTTCTGTCATTCTACTGCGAAAAACAATAAACAATAATTTGCAAACTAAATAATTTGCAAACTAAATAATTTCAACTTAACAAACCTTTTTTAGGAATCGGAACATTTGTTGGTAAAACTTATAAAAATTTCACGGCACTCTATAGGGGATGCACCAGATAAACTCAAATATGGCAGAAATTACGTGGTTTGGCTAAATATTTAGCGCTTGAACATAAGTATGTACTATATAAAAATTACGCTGTGCAATAATTTATGCAGTTTTTTAGGCTTACCGGACAAAAACGATGTGTGGAAGTCTGGCTTTACAATTGTCTCTTGAATATAAAAATAATACTGTAAGATAATTTCTACAGTCACTTAACCTTTTCATACGAGAAAATTATATGGAAGTCTGGATTTATGCAGTGTGATACGGAAAATTTCAGTCTTACAATTCGCTTTGAAATCAATATTCTCGAATATTTTGTTTAGGTTTTTAGCTGCTAGTTTAGGTTAATACCTCCATAATTTAAAAATTATGCTACAAATTGTAGCTAAGCACAAATTTGAGAATATTGAATTCAAGGCGTGCAAAAGTCCAGACTTCCATACCTCTATCTTATCGAAGGTTAAATGACTGTATAGAAATTCGTTTTCTGTTTTATTTTGATAGTCAGGAGATCTAAATGTAAAGTAAGAATGTTGTAAGCATTAGCTCCTTTTTCTGACATTTTTTAGTATATCTGGCGCCCTATGTAGGTTCTAGGTAGGAAACTATTGTTGAGTCGTCTTGCATTGATATTTCTTAAATTGGGCCAAAATATCTTCCAATTCTTACAAATTAGCTTTCTGAAAATGACGAACATTTTCGCATATTTGACATGTTAATTACAGCAAACAGTAAGAAACTAATTTTACTGTTTTAAGCTTTAAAAGCTAGTAAAAGTCAATTCTAGCTAAACATTCATTCACAAAATTTTGATTATAAATATAAAATATGGTTTCAATGTGCAGAAATCTAACCTATAAACTATAAAGTGACACATATTAATTTGCGTCATGTGCGGATCTAGATTTGTACTTAGTAAAAGTAATTAATTATGCGTATGCGATGATAACTCCGGCCCAAAAAATTAAATTCCATTTGGGTAGCATAGATGTCATTAAAATATGCAGCAACATTTATGTTTCTCGGTTTCGTGATTTCTGAAACTATTCGATAATTAATGTGGAAATTGATAATGCGATCGTTTTCAGTATCGGTTTGACAAAATATTTTCTTTATTATTATGTAGTTCATGAAATGAGCCGTTTATTTTGAAAGTGGAATAAGTCACCTTTTCAAAAAATCAAGTTAATGATAACAATAGATAAATGACAGCATAATCTTTCTAACGGTAAATAATTTATTGTCAAAACAAAAAAAAATCAATCACTAACACTTGTGCAAAAAATAAGAAAATTCAAAATCCCATATGTTTTTTCATTTATTGTTTTTATATTCTTTCATTATCTCGTTTCAACAAAACATTGCCTTATTCCACTTTCAAAATAAACGGCTCAAATAGTCAAAACTTACTTTTATCCGGCTTGTGATTTGTTGATTTTTTTGGGTGGTTTGCATTTTTGATGTTGAAAGAAAATATTTGCAATTATGTAGCGAGGGAGGGGGGGGGGGGGAGTTTCTAATTTATTTGGGGAGAATTGTGGGTTAAGTTGTAAATAGCTGGAGGTTGATTTGGAAATTGTATAGGGCGTTGAGTTTGAGGGCTGAATTATTAGTCGATTTGGGGGTTTGGGTTGAGTTGGAATTCATTCGGCCATTCAGTTGGGGGTTTATTTGGTGAGTTGAGTTCATGTACGCATGTAATTTCCGTGGATTTGAGGATTTTGTTGAGCATTTAGTTGAAAGTTGCGTTGGGGATTGAGTTGTTGTCTAGTAGTAGTTGAGTTAAGATTTAGCGATGAGGTTAGGTTAGAGATTTATTTGGGGGTTGAGTCGAGGTTGATGTGGAGGCTAAATTAAGTTGAGTTTCTGTAGTTTTCGAACCGGGTTGATACAGGGTATGAGGTAAACGTTTAGTTTGGGGTTGATTTGAGGGTTGAGTTGGGGGTTCACTTGAAAGTTGAGATGAGGTTGAGTTATGGTTGAGCTTACGATTGGGTTGAGGTCGATATGGGGTTGAACAGGGTTTGAGTTGAGGTTGACTCGGATTTGAGTGATGGATACGGTTGGGGATTAATTTGTAGTCGAGCTGAGGGTTTAATGGGAAGTTAGATTGAATTTATTTGAGTTATATACATACCAGTAAGTAGCTTTCGCTTCGAGCTGATTTCTGGATTGAGTTAGCCGAGATTTGAGATTTCGTTCGGGCTACGCTGAGTTATGATTGAGGTAGCTTCCGTTGGGGTAGGGTGAGGGGTAACTTGGAGGATTATTTGGGGGTTGATTCGTAGATTGAGGGGTCAGGTTAAGGGTTGATTTAAAAGTTGATTTGGGGTTGAATTGGTAATCGGTTGATTTGTAAATTGAGTTGGAGGATTTGAGTAGTTCTAAGCTCCGAAGTTCTGATCACCTTTGAGGTTTAAGCCCTTTATATTTTTCAAGGTGATTTTAGAGATCAGTCAATATGATTCATTTAATGCAAAATGCAATTGTTGCAGGGTTTTAAGGGCTATTCAATATTTTCAAAAATCTCCTAGTTGCTTGACGTTGAGTTCTATAAATTTATAAATTTACCGTTAATCCGACGCGAGAGTGTCTAGGTAATTATTTGCACGATTTAGCGCAGAGCACCTCGTGAAAATGAAATTTATTAGATAGTCTACCATTCTCTTTAACAAAAACTGTATGTCGACTATTATTACTCTTTGTACTAGATGACTATACCGTAATGATCTGGTGCACTATCTTCATAACCTCCCCGCTATTTACAAACGCAGCTTCGCTTTTTATTTCTATCGGTTTCACAGTGAAAACACACAGTGAGGTTCACAACTTCATTTCTTTTTGAAAGTCGATTATTTAGGCAAACTAACTCCAGATATATTGATTGGTCAACTTCTTTAATGTTTGACGGGCAATTTACGGATTTTCGAAAGGATTTACGTTCAGAACACATATTAGTTACGACTGGTTCAGGCGATAGGAATCTTAAAAACATGTTTATGTTCCCAGCTTACCGATTGTCCTTTGAGAAAGGTTCTTAAGGGAAAAAATAATAAATCCTGTCAATCACTCGTAATTCTGCATATTGGAGCTAGCATATCTGATTTATTAGAGAATGTTTTAACTCACCGATTCGTAAATAAATTATGTATTTGAATAAGATAATTCTAAGGCATCGTTCAAACCGCAAGCAGGACCTACATCTTTGTAGGTCCACAGCGACTATTTGTCATTTTTCTGGAAGAACTTAGCTTTGCAATGCTAAATGACAATATGAAATTTACTCTGTATGTAATTTATTGTTGTACTAATTTGCATTTGAATAGCTTGATTATCTCTACGTATCTCATAGAAAATAATGTCTTGTTTAGATGAGAATTAAGATGGTGGAGAATTTTGTATACTTATAGAAGTGATACATGCTTATTTAGGAATTTTTTTTATAATTTCTTGTTTTAGTCAAGTCTGTAAAAGCCGCCGGGTTGTTTCGCCACAAATACTTAAGATGACTTTCAAAATAGTGATCATTCACACATATACCAAACAGGCCTTATTTTAAATAAATTCATTGTTTTGATTTTGAAATACCTACATTTATTTTGTTTTGTTAGTCTATTTTAATTTTATTAATTAATCTGATCTTCAAAGAGATTTTCTAATTGTATAATGAGTATGGAGATTAGTGGTAGCAAGTATTGCAAACATTTTTTAATTTTTGGCAGCATTGTTTACGAAGATGTGTAACTTTTCTGTATAAATTATGTTCATGTGTTGGATAATAGCATGAACAAGCACTATTTGTAATTGGCAGTTTTGGCTTTAATTAAATGTTCATAAACATTAATTATAAAAATGAGTTGCGTGAACTAGACGTTTTTTTTTGTTTGTTTTCTTTTAATCAAACGTCGGTAAATTAAACATTACCTGAGTATTCTTTTATAAAAGTACGTACTTAACATAATTCCACTCTGTTGCTGAATTAAACGTTCCATTTGATTGTGAAGATTTATTTTTATTTTATTTTATATAAAATTGGTTTAAGTAAGATTATTAGATTATTAGAGGTCATCTTCAGAACCAACCGACTTTCGAAAGGTTTATCAGTATGCACAACTTTCTGACATACTCATCTTCCTGATATGCACAACGTTTCGGCAACGCCGAAGAGTTAGGTGGAAATACACAGATTTAGATATTCAAAATTCTGGGCGTTCTAATTGTTGATGTTTTGTAAATTGGATATTTAAATAGCCCATAAATAAATCTTTTGATGTTAAATCAGAGTACGTTGGTGGCCACAACAGAAGTCTGTTGCAAATCCATTAGCGAATGGGTAGAACTCCATCTAACTAATATTGTAGAAGGTTTCTCGTCAACCTTCAAGTTTTTATTTCTTAATTTAGTTGATTTAGGTAGCGGTTGTTAAAAATTAGAAGTCGTAACACATGTAACCATGTTGCAACAAGTCAAATTCAAGGCTTCGTCCACCAAAACCGGCCACTTGCATTTTTTCTATTTTTTTGGTAATAATTGATCTAAGATTTGAGCCGACATTTTCAAAATTATTGAAACCATCACATTGTTCAGTTCATCCAGTGTATATGGCTAATATATAGGTATATCTAACCGATAGGATGCTAAATATTTTAGCTAATATTCTAAATTAGAAGCTAAAATTATCACAAAAGCAACTTTTTCATTTAGCATCAAATGTACGAGCATTAATGAAGTAAAAACTCTTAAGATAGAAAATGAGAAACTGAAAAAATCTTTATACGCAAAGGAACCTGAGGAACAGGATGCTTCAGAGTTCCGTTGGAAAAATGGTTTGCAAGCCTCGAAACCAGAGGAATAGTGTTCTACATATTCTACACTGACGAAGAAGAATTAAGAGAAGAAACCGACAGTATCCTAAAAAAGAACGGGAAGAAAACACCTGCAAAAAAAAGAAAGGCAGAATCTTCTCCAGAATTCTAGCTTTAAACCGAACTTCAAAATGAGGTGTATTAAATCAAAATCAGCGCAATAAACCCAATTTTGTATTATGATGGCAGTAACTTGGAAAATGGAATTTGATTATTAAGTGCCTTTGATGTCTTCTTAGATTATTATGGGTGTCTGATGAGTGATAACTCTTCATCTAAGCATCACATCTTTGCCCGTCTTAGGTGAAAAAAATCTCATGTTTACGATTTTTGGTCGACTTTGACTTATTTACAGCCTGGGTACGTATTTCAGCCCAAAAAATGTGCGATGTGCGAGTGCGAACCAGAAAGAAATAGTATTCGTAAAATATATGTGTGTGCGAGCAAAAAAGCATGGGTGACTTGTGATATTTGGGAAAGTGAGCACCAACAATTTGAACCGATTTCACGCGACTCAATTACTCAAGTAAAATATTTGACAAAACACAATCGCAAGAAGTATATTATACACCATGTATGTATACGAAATGCACATCGCACATTTTTTGGACTGAAATACGTACCCTGGTGTATTTTGTCTCAATGCACTCTTGAGTGTTTTAACATTGAGTCAGTTAACTCGTTTTTTTGGTATCCATTTGTGTGACTTGAAACTCACTCATATCATCAACGTTGGCTTTAGTTGTGTCGATTGTTAGCAAACAGTTGTTTCCTTTCTTTGTTTACTAAGGAAATACCGTTAAATCAAACTAAATTTTTCTGTAAATTTCAATTGGCCTTGGATTTTCACTTCCCCAAATCCGCCAGTTTATGGTTTTAAAGGCCTGGTGACGTTTCAAATTGCCCAATTTTTTTCAATTCTTGGGTTATATGAAGAATATAAGTAAACATTAAAAAAAAAAAAAGTGACATTTAGGAAATAATTCCCACCACCTGCATGGTAAAACTCTAAATAATACCTCAGAAATTGTACAGGAATATTTATGTTCATAATTTTAAACCTCATGGTGAAAAAGTGGATGCCCCATTAAGACTGCGTATTTTGAATTTAGCGCCATTTTTTGTGTCGGTTATACAGCGTTTTTTTTTTGCAGCTGTCATTTGTGAACATTGAGGTTTAGTCATGGAGAATTACACGAACGCAGAACGCATAGAAATTGAAAAAATCCACTTCTTCAAGAAAATCATCTTGTTTTGTATCTCTCCTTAATTTGTGTTAAGATTTCTTGTATACACGGAAAAAAATAAACTGGTCCTCAGCTAAGAAACCGGACTTTTAATTCAAGAAAATGTACTTTTTCTTGATTTAAAAGCTAATTTTCTTATTTCTTTCGAGTTTTTCTTCATTTCAAGAAATACAATTCTTACATGAAGAAAAACTCGAAAGAAATAAGAAAATTAGCTTTTAAACCAAGAAAAAGTACATTTTCTTGAATTAAAAGTGCGGTTTCTTAGCTGAGTATCAGTTTATTTTTTTCCGTGTAGGCCCAGATAATGTATCCAATTTAAACCAGATAACAGCTACCTGTGCTTGAAAATACTGTCAGTGTTGCTGTGTAAATTTAACAGTTCACTAAAAACCTTCTCGGAATCTTCATTATATTGTACTGAATAAGAAATTTGATGCTGAATCCACGAAATCAAACAGTGATCGTTTGCTTCTGCTTGAGAAATGGTGGATAGCTTGCTCGGCCCTATTTATGTCTTCTAATTCAGATTTTAGTTCATCCAACAATGTGTCACAGGTACGGTACTTATGTAAAACATTTAATAATGCGCATAATGTTTTGGCCTGTAGTCTACATTTTTCTAGATTTTTCTTTGTGGATGTAAAATGTGGAGAGTAGAACGAGGTTAGGAGAGGGTAGCTTTTTTTGTATAACACTATCTCCTCAATTTCTTCAAAGAAAATTCCGAGTACATTGGCTTCTATACAGTATTCCTGCAAGCGGAGGAGGAAGAAAAAAAATTGGCTTTTTGTCTTTCTTCAGACGATTACTGTCTATGTTTTGCTTTTACATTTCACGGACCTTGCCAAATTGGATCTTGTTTGGTCCTTGGCTTTCTCTTTTTCTTTAAAAAGTTTAGACGGCCTATGTGATGAGCTAGTCGCAAGTGGGATTTTAGTTCGCTAACCTAATTATCATAGTTGTATATTGGTTGAGGTTCTCTCTTGGCTGCTGTCAGAACCAGAGCTGGTCTCCCAAATACTAATTCATATGGCGTGAAATTTGTGGAGCAATGGGGAATCGTGTTGTATACAAATATTGCATATAGTGAACCATTTCGCTTCAATTGTTATGGTCTGCATCTGCCTTAATTATGGAGGTATTCCTTGAGTTTGTTATGACACTTCTCGAGGGCTCCGTTTATTTGTAGTTGAAAGCTTGTGGTGGTTATGTGTTTAATTTTTAGGAATTAATAAATATTTTCAAACAAGCTACTCATGAAATTTGAGCCCATATCACTCATGATTTTCTCAGGAGCTCCCAAATTTGTTATGCATTGGTCACATAACGCGTCTTTTGCTACCGTGGTCGCGTTTTCATGAGGTAAAGGAATTTCGCCGGGAAATTTCGTTAAATCATCTTGAAATGTCAGTAAGTATTTGTTTCTTGCTTACGTGGTGGGTAAAGGTTCGACTATAGTGCTACGCATTGGAAAGGATTTTCTGAAGTTTCAAGAGGCAATTTTGTTCTTTTGCTGGCCTTATTTTGCCTGCACCTTTGCATTTGTTGACGTAGTTCTTAAATTCATAGAGCATTTTTGGCCAGAAGTATTCGATACGAACCCTTTTGTATATCCTGAATACTCCTGCGCGCGGTCACCCAATAGTAATTCATATTTCTCATGTAAGATTTAAGCCTTGTTATTTGAATTTGTAATAATCTGGACATTCTTCTGCCTTATTTAATGGTTTTCAATCTTCGGACCACTCGTAAAATCTCGAGGTTTTGTTGGGTGTCAGTTGCTTTTCCTGTGCCCTCGTGTTGATTCGGATTTCCTCTTGGCGTACTATGCATGGTCTGAATATGTCGACTGCCCACTTGTTGCGAGCATTTATTTTTTATATGGAGTAATTTCTTTTCGTTAGTTTGAGTGAACGACTAGCGTATTTGGCTGAGAATGGTTCCCACACCATAGTTGCTAGCATCTGTTGTAAATATGAATACATGGTCAAAATCGCGATATTGGAGAATTGAAGGGATATAGATGATTCTATTTTCTAGACAGTCGAATACTTTTTGGTTTTTTCGGATCATTCAAATTTGTTTCTCTTTTTGGTTAGCTGATGAAGAGGTTCTGTAATTGCAGAAACAGCTGGGACAAACTTTCTACAGTAACTGGCGAGACCCAGAAAGCTCTTCGTCTCACGCATGTTCCGTGGAACTGGGAAGTTTACATTAACTTCTGTTGTCTTAGGGCTAATTTTTATACCTTCAGGATTAATGATGTGCCCAGAGTATTGGATTTCTTTACTTTAGAACTGACAAAATTGTTTTCCATATACAATAATCTCACCTGTTGTTGAAGCAACACACTATTAATCATTCTCTGGACTGAACTTTGTTTCATTCCTAAAGGGCATCCTGAAAAATTCAAAGTGGTCATAGTCTTGTATGCAAACGCTTTTTTATGCCTATCACAGGGATCCATCTCTATTTGATGGTATCCGCTGGCCAAGTGGAGAAATATTGAGAGTGCCCCAACTGGTCAAAAATGTCATTTGTTATTTAGAAATTTCACTTTATTCCCCAAAATACTTAGTTCTAAAGAACTGTACAGAATATCAACTTTATTTTCACTCAGGAAATCTGTCTCGAGAATTCCATCTAACTCGATTTGGAAATCGTATTCAACTACTTGAAATGTTGTGGCTTCTTTGCTAATTTCCTTTAATAGGGACTTATGTCTTTAATAATTTGTTTATATTATTGTCACTGAACCACCAGGGTCTATCTTTTATAATAGAAAAGTTGACTTTCTTTGGATACTGCTAATTTTAACCTTATCACAGCGTGGGTAAATTTGTGTTTTGATACCAGGTTGATCTGGTATGAATTCAAAATTTAGGGAGATGCATGGATTAGAGCGATAGTGGTGAGTAGTTCCGTTGATGGTCAAACCTCCTCCGCTCCTTCCGGTTTGGTGGGAGTTCTGTTTTCGAAGTGAGTATTGATATTAGGACGGAGCACATTGATTTCATTCACACTAATATTTGATTTGGAACTCGATTTATTTATTTTAATGTATGAGGTGGAACTCCGACGATTTTAATATTTGAGACGGAGCTTGATTAGTCGATTAATTGATCTTTCGGACTCGATCGGGTGATATGGTGTTATTACTCGGCGACTCCCAGGTCGTTTCCCAGAGTATTGTCTTGCTCTCTGGTCTCTTCCTAGATGTAGTTGATTTGCAAGTTTGCCAGATTTGCCTTTTTCTTGTTAAGTTTCGTAGTTGCCCAGTATTGTATTGATGATTTGTCTGTCTGGGTTAATTCTCCGAAACTTCGTTTTGTCTTTGGTTGGGGTAGTTAGTATTTGGATACATCTGTCGGACTGGGTAGTTGGGTTCGCTTGTGGCTATCTGGTTTATCTGTCCTGGATAGTATTTAGACCGGAGTGAAGTTTCTAACGTTAATTTAAAGTGTAGTTTGACACAAAAAAAAGTGTAAGAAATAAGTGGTAGAAAAAGTGTTGAAAAAATTTACTAACGTTTAAAAATGTAGCTACACAAAAAAGCGTTAAATGACAAATAAAAAAAATCATTTTCGAGAATTTCAATTTAAAATTAATAATGCATAAAAGTTTTGCAAAATTGTCGAAACTTATCAAATTTGGAATTACTCAAAACGAAATCATGTTATTTTAAATAATTTAATAAACCATTAAAAAGTTTTATATGTTAAAATGAGGGCGAAAGTACAGCATTAAACAAAATAACACAAATCTCAGAGATGTGCTCATATACTCACTATATTCAACGGTTTGGGAAGACAATAAGCTAGTTAGACGTGCCTATGCCACTCTGTTATGACGGGTTGGGCTCAAATAACAAATTTTTAAAAAATGATAAATTTTCCAAACTTAACAAATTTTTCGAATTTATTTGGAAGCTGTACTACACTAAGACAATTAACACAAATCTCAGAGATGTGCTCATATACTCACTATATTCAACGGTTTAGGAATATAATAAGCTAGTTAGACGTGCCTATGCCATTCTGTTATGACGGGTTGAAAATAATTTCCGTAAAATTTGTTAAGTTTTGAAAATTTATGATATCATTTTTTGAAAATTTGTTATTTGAGCCCAACTCATCATAACAGAATGGCTTAGGCATTTCTGACCAGCTTATTATATTTCCAATCCATCGAATATAGTGAGTATATGAGCACATCTCTGAGATTTGTGTTAATTGACTTAGTGTAGTACCGCTTCCAAATAATTTCCGTAAAATTTGTTAAGTTTTGAAAATTTATCATTTTTTGAAAATTTGTTATTTGAGCCCAACTCATCATAACAGAATGGCTTAGGCATTTCTGACCAGCTTATTATATTTCCAATCCATCGAATATAGTGAGTATATGAGCACATCTCTGAGATTTGTGTTAATTGACTTAATGGAGTACCGCTTCCAAATAATTTCCGTAAAATTTGTTAAGTTTTGAAAATTTATCATTTTTGAAAATTTGTTATTTGAGCCCAACTCATCATAACAGATTGACATAGGCATTTCTGACCAGCTTATTATATTCCCAATCCATCGAATATAGTGAGTATATGAGCAAATCTCTGAGATTTGTGTTATTTGGTTAAATGCTGTACTTTCGCCCTCATTTTAGCATTCAAAACTTTTTAGTGGTTTATTAAATTAGTTGAAATAACATAATAACGTTTTGATTAATTCCAAATTAGGTAAATTTCAACAATTTTGTAAAACCATTTTGCTTTATTAATTTAAAATTAAAATTCTAGAAAATGATTTTTTATTTATTTCTCATTTGAAGCTTTTTTGTGTAGCTACACTTGTTAACGTTAGTAAATTTTTTTGACACTTTTTCTACCACTTATTTCTTTCACTTTTTTTTAGTGTCAAACTACACTTTAAATTAACGTTAGAAACTTCACTCCGGTAGTATTTAGTTCAGTTGGTTGGGCCCCGTGTAGTAATTATTACGTTGTCCAGTCCTGAAATTCTGTTAATTTTCTGCCAAGTTGCTGTGTCGAAGTTGTGTAAATGTTCCTCTTGGTAGCATCGTTTGCTCTTTTCCTCTTGCAGTCTGTTTGTTCATCAATTTTGTCCGCACTGCCGTCTCGTAGCCTAAGGCGTAACTTTTTACTCTTGCCTCTAACTCAGAGCAATCTCCAGATGTGAGCGGGCTGGCTGCGTGCAAACTGTTACTCAGCGATTTGATTGTGCACTTATAAAGTGCATTTACATTTTGAACTTTCGATTTTCTCACTATTGCGTTTGCTCTACCACGGAGGTGTAACTTGATTTCCTCCAATAAAGTTTCTGCTTGATCAGGATGTATGATATCTTCTTTTGGCCAACGGGCTTGCATGTGGGGATAAAGTAATGTACCTCACGACTGTCAACGTCGTGCTGATGGTAGAATATTGGTACCCCTCTTTCTAACAAATTTTGGATTTCCATATTCTTCATGACCATTTTCGTACATAACTTAATTTTCCTGTAAACTGGTTTTCGGAATTCTGTTAGTGCATGCCGGCCCTAACTCGAGCTCGGGGTAAACAAACGACTAAATAATACGGGAAAAAAACTGAAAAGAAAATCCTCACAAAGCGAAAAGTTTGCTAAAGCGCTAACCTATTAAAACAATTAGCATATACAATTCATCTGTTTACAAGCATTGAACTCATGCGACCAAAAATATCATAATAAAAGCATCTTATCGTTTAATATAAAACCTACTGAAGAAAGGACTTAACAGGATATTTTTATGCCGAGTTTTTAATCGAGCTGAGTTGGAGCTGACTTAACTAATCATTTTACTTGGTATCGAAATACATACTTTGAAAATTATCAACATTATTGAATATTTCCGAGGTTATTCGAGGGTTTTCAGTTATTTTTCGGTCGCATCTCGAGATTATTCTATACGGTTATGAAATTATTCCAGTTTTTCAAGGTTACTTGAGTCTATTCGAATTTTTCGATTTACTCTCAATTTGCAAGGCGTTGATTTGTGTTATGTTACAGCATTAGTAATTTATCGAAAATTTCAATATTTTATGGAACTATTCGGGAGTTTGTAACGCTATGACCTTGCGGTCACGAGTTATCAGACATCCAGAAGTCACCACCCGCAGCATTTGTCCGGCTCACGCTCAGTATGGGAGGTGGGAGTTTGGTTGTGCCCTTCCTGGATCGAGATAGCTGGCAAAAAAAATGTTATACTGGTTACTACCTTAGTACCTTACCTTATACACACATGCCACATGATGCCTCCCTCCTGGCTCCAATGATTGGTTTAGCCGGACATTTTAAATTTTTTCATAATTTGTATTTAAAAGTAATAACAATAATTGTGTAACATATTACAATATTTAAATGATATTTACTTTACTCTAACAAGCATAACAAAAAAAAAATGATATATAAAAAAAACAACATAAACAAACTGATTGTTTTCCAAGGCTCGAACCACAAACGCCGCAACTTGATCCAGCTGACAAAACCCAGAGCTCTGCGTACTCGACAACCTGTATAAGAAATGGGAAGATACCCCAATGCGCACCGCACCTCAAAAAAACTTTAGTGAAAATATAAACGAAGCAGTTTGATTTTTTTCTTCCTTTTTTTCCGCTTTTTAACCGACAAGAAAAAAATAAAAAACAACAAACCGAAGATTAGCCTGTTACACAAAAAAACCAATACTTATTTTCTCCGCTATCTCCAAAATAGCCATACCGATTGTTGATCTCGATGTACTTCCCGCGTTACTGCTTCAAAATGTTGTCTTCTTTCCCAACGGTAAATATGCGTTGCTTTGTACCGCTCACAAACCACCTGAGGAGTGGCCGCTCATCCTCGTTCGTTGTACCTCACATTCTTCTTCCGTTAGGTGTACCTCACGTAAAAATTGGACTAGAAAAAGTACCTCCAGGTTTACTAATGCGTTGTCTACTGAACGAAATGGCTGACTTGTTATTAGATTTCCGCATGTTCCTTTTTTTCTTTTTGTCTTCTGTAGCAATTGTTTTATTTGTTTTGTCTTCAATGCCGTTTATTAGCACATATGGTTAATATTTATAGTTTATATGAGTATAGCGTTTAGCATCATTATGGTTTCGCACTTATAAACACTTTTATGTGATTCACAATAAATAATATTATTTAATATTTTTTTTCTTCTATTATGTTCCGATTTTACTTATTTTTGATATGTATTTTTTACTTTTTATTTTTTGGAAATATCAGCCCAAAATGTAGAAAAACAAGACCTTTTGCTTCTTCGATTCAATCCCGACTTCCCGACTGACGTTTAAAAAAAAAACCTTTCTCTTTCTCACTCTGTTTTTTTTCCAAACGACCGCGGACGGAATTATACTTTTAAAAAAAATGGTAATCGGAGCCATCTATGGTTTACCACCCCGAACTAACTGACCATAATATGTAAATCGTCTAAAAATTTTATGTTTTTTTTGCGTGTCTTATACCCTTGACAGACTAGGGATTAGCTAAGCGCGATTAGTGATTTTTTCGAGATTAGCTGTAGTGTGTCAAGTTGAAGATTAGCTAATCTCGTTTTATTTGAGGATTGGTCACTAATCGAGATTAGTGCACTAATCCTTGAAAATTTTCGAGCTTATCTCGTTGTATTGGGTTTAATGATGGTACAAGTGGCACTACAATGTGAAATAATTATTTAAACATTGCTGAAAATGCAAGTGGCGTGAATTTACGATAGAAGTTATTAAATCAATGACATCTTAAAAAATTTGTGCTGAATAAATTTCGATTAAAAGTCCAGCTTATTTACTAGCTATATTTTAGCGAATCACCATAATAATATTTTATTTCTCTGCAAGAAACTAATCCCTAGTCTGTCAACGCATATGGATTTGTGGTGGATTAGCTAATCTCGTTTCACTAATCGCGCTTAGCTAATCCCTAGTCTGTCAGTGGTATTAATTGGATTTATATTATGTAAACAAATAACAAACACAAACAGAAATGACAGAGGCAGAGCAGCAAAGAAAAAATATGTTTGAGATTTAAGTTGTATAAATAAGGATTGTGTTTGGCGTGTTTGGGTGGGTTATGATTTTTCGCTGTATAAATGGGTCGTAACAGAGTTTTAAGCTTATTCGAGGCTTATTTAAAGATTTTCGATATTATTGCAGCGAAGCAAAATTAGTTAAAAGATCTTAGAGGGTGGAAATTCTCAAAATTCTAGTTTGTGCTCCCTTTGAGATTACGAGTATTGTAATTCAATATTTAATAAGAGACTATTCGAGGTTTTCCAGTTATTTTTTCGCGGTGTGTTTTCGAATTGCATGTGTTGCGATGCATGATAATTCAATATACGACGACGTTTTTTTATGATTATCTAGATTATTCTAGAATTCTAAGATTGTTGGATATTTTCGAGATTTTTGAGTTTTCCGAAATTTTTATGGTATTGAGCTACATAAAGTTAAGCTAAATTTAACGGGTCTTGTCCTATAGATTAGCTATTAAATTTTGTTTTCAAATGGTTGTGATTAATTTTATCCAAATTTTCCAAAGTAATTCGTAATTTTTAGAGACTGGTTATTAGCGAGGAGTTGCAACAAGTTACAGATTATTTTATAAGTTGTTTAATAATAAAGATAATCTATGTCGGCTTTTGACCACAATTTTGAATAATACTAGAAATGTTTTAAATTTATTTTATTTTATTTATTTTGTTGTGTTCGCTCGACGTCACGATAATTCTAATACCCTATGTATTTCAGTAAAAAACGATTGTCCACCAGCACCCTGATTCTCTAAAAAATAAGATAATGGGTAAACGTGTAAACTTGCAAAATGCGAAGCTTACTTTAATGAGTTCGCAATTTTCCGATTTGGCTACTGCTTCAAATAAAATCAAAAATTTCAAACTAATAAAAGGAATTGTGTCATATGAAATAACACATGCATGTTTGCTTAAAATCAGCGCATTTAGAAATATTTCTCCTTTGAAAATCCTACTGAATATCAAGGCATAGTCAAATTTGCGTACCTATCTTTGCGATTACTTGTCAATGGCCATCAAACTGATATAGGGAAATTTGTTAAAATAAAAATCTCAGCCCCTGAGGGTCGCGCAAAAATATGGTTGGCAGATAACAAATGCCAAAATGTATGAATCATTATTTTTATCAAATATTCCTAAATATGTGATATTGGCTGCTACACTTTTGGCTGTTGTAAGGTTTTTTGTCAATACGTCATAAACTTCACACCACCATAAACTTCTATTTTATGTTGAAATCACTGGGTGATCCCACATGTATACGTACACAAATAGATTGTTAAGAGGCCAAGTTTTATTGTCTCCTGGCTAATATTTATTTTAAACATTCGACAATTTCTTTAATAACATATGAGTGACATTGCCGATTTGAGTCATTTGCCCCATTTATGTTTGCCACTTTATGAGCCGAAAGTAACTAAATACCGACAATTTACTTGCGTTGTTACATTGAACTATTTTTATACTTACAGATTTAGTATTAAATAAGATTCTTTCGGCTTTTTATAGACAACATATTTTAACAATAATGGCATTCACAACATTTTTCGACTTGTTAATCAGAAAAAATGAAGAGACCAATCATTTATAATATATCTACCAAAAAAGTTAAAATATCCAAATCCCCCCGTACTCTAACCCAAGAGTCATACAAAATGTATAGACCCTGAATCTTATTTGATTTTAATACAGACACACTTCTCTTTCTATTATTTGTGTAAGCATAAAACACACAGAAATGAGGGTTTTCCTTAAGTTTTTGATTTAGTGAATATAATTCGCTAGGTCAGTACGTTCCTGCCTCATACTTATTGTATGAAGTTAGAATTGTATCATATTTTTGTAGTTTGGTCGTGGCGTACTTGAAGAGTAGACTCAACTTTTGTTCGTACAAAGTACAAACTTTTCAGTACGAAACCAAACTACCACATAGAGAATTCAAAGAGTAGTAGAGTACGGGGGATTTTGATATTTCTACTTTTTTGGTAGATATACATATTATAAGTGATTGGCCTCTTCATTTTTCTGATTCACAAGTCGAAAAATGTTGTGAATGCCATTATTGTTAATATATTTTGTCTATAAAAAGACAAAAGAATCTTAATTGATTTTAATACAGACAAACTTCTCTTTCTAGATTACATAGTCTTGTATACAGTCCCTGGCCAAATTATTAGACGCACATACATTCTGTTGGGAAATGTTGACTTCTGGCGACTTATGTATTTCACTAAACATTTGTATAGCCTAGACTTACGAAACTATTATGTGTTAAGGTGCATTCAAAATACAAAGTTTTACTTTGTACTAAATAAATGAATTTTTTATCTAAATTATAAATATGTATCGTTAAAAAAAATTTTCTAGCTGAGCTAGCTGCATTTCTTTCATTTAGCGTTTTGTGCTAACTAGGCTAGAAATATGTTATCAAAAATCTCCTAACGGCTGGATATATTATATTTTATGCTACCTTCGGGTTTACAGCCTTGAAAATAAAACTCTTTCTTTTACGACGACGTTTCGATATATATTATATCTTCTTCAGGTCTGTATACATACATATATCAAACAACCACAAAAGTATTTTTTAATAAGACAATTTATAGAAAATTTCATGCAATGCTTAATTTTAAACCTACCGTTAAATGATAATTTTCCCCCCAAATATTCCAAAAAGCAAAATGTCACACAAACACTTCAGATTGTATTACTTTATTTAAAGTATGTATGTAGTTATATAAAAATAAATCCGTAATTGTTTGTGTACATCTTCCAAAATATTTTCGTAGAATCAAAACATTCAAATAATTTTTGTCCGAAACTTTTTTTAGGCTAACTACATTCGAAATATTATTTTGGTTAGTGGATTATAGAATTTAGAGTTATGGATTTTCACATACTAATTTGGAAATTGTGTTAATAATACCAGAATAAACTTTGCTGAGGTCATCCGTGTCAGTTTTCTTGTTCACCAAAGTTTCCTGCTTGCCGACAATATGAGCCATTTCCAAAAACAAACGGTTCTTATAAAATTTTTCATATTCAAGAATTTTCGCTTGATTCAAATTAAATTTGTGCCCCGTAATATGGGAATGTTGGCACAGTGTGGTGGCTAGAGGATTCCTTATTGGTACCTTACAGTCAGATTTATGTTGACTTAGTCGATTCTTCAACAGTTGTTTCGTAGTTCCCACATACTTAAGGACAATCACCCGTTGAGACCCATCGTTTCGTTTATCAATAGCCCCACATATAAGACATCGAAGTATTTGGCCGATCTGTTGAAAGTAGCAACGGATGATCGGAGATACAACTGTAAAAATTCGTATGATTTAGTTGAGTTTGTTAAAGAGCAGATTGTCCCACAGCGACATATGTTGATTAGCTTAGACGTGGTATCACTCTTTACAAACATCAACCTCGGATTAGCTTTAGATACGATTTCGGGTAAATGGTTAACTATAGAGCCCTACACCAACATTCCCAGAACAGAATTTTTGGATCTTGTGGAATTTTGTTTAAAATCGGGATACTTTACAGCATCGAATAATTTTTACAAACAAACTAACGGTGTTGCGATGGGTTCTTCGCTATCGCCGATTATAGCCGATATAATAATGGAAGTGTTGCTCGACACAGTACTCAACTCCATTAATGTTAATATTCTGTTTGTTAAGAAATATGTTGATGATCTGTTGTTGTGTGTCCCGGAAGATAAAATTAATGAAGTACTGTCAAAATTTAACTGTAATTATTTTGGCCTTAAATTTACTTTGGAGATGGAAGCATAGAGCAAATTACCTTTTTTGGACACGTAGTTGATCCGTAAAGATAATGGCCAAATTGATACTATCGGTACGCAAAAATTTATCTTCCGGCCGTATTCTAAATTTTAATAGTTTACACCCGTTGAACCAAATTTTTAATACTGCATTTGGGTTTGTTAACCGAGTGAAAAAATTAACCACGGATGCAACTGTTGACACCGATGAAATTATCAAAAATTATTTGTCTAAAAATAAATACCCAAATTATTTGATTAGTAAATTGATTAATCGGTTTAACCAAATTAACCGTAATAATAATACCATTAATAATAACAGTAATATAGTGAATCGCGACGCTGCACAGTGGGACCGAAACGGGCTCACCGTCTCTAAAATGTGTATCTCTTTAGTCTCAAATGATAAACACTTAATTTTTTTTATATGAATTGTTGAATACATTAGCCTTATAAATAAATACATTTTAATGAAATGAACGATTAACTGTATTGTATAAAAATATAAGAAAATGGAAATGTCAAAAATATTATACAAAAATAACAAAAAATATCAAATAAAATTAATAAAACCGACTATTAATTATCTTATTTATTATTTAGAACACATAATTATAATTTATTGTGAATTATTCACTTTCAGGCAGATCCAAAAGAACTTTAGCTTCAAATAATAAATTCCTGGAAACAATGTCGGTTTTAGCCCTTAAACTTGAAATTTATGGATACGATGTAAATAATAATGAATGAAAAACATCTTCATTGGTTGCTGAACGAGAACACTTCCTGGAATGGTGTAATCAGTATCACCTATAATCTTTGTTGCGCGCTTCTTGTGCATCTTCAGACATTTAGCCTATTGGTAAAATTGCAAAATGTCTTATAACACTTTCTCCATGAATAAGGATTTTATGAAGAGAGGAAGGCATATAGTACCAATTGTATTTATTGACAAATATTCGAGCGGTATTGATTGCGTATTGGCCAAATTTGAAAGCATTTATCAATTCTTCGTCAACTCCACTAATATTTGCTGAACAATGATAGTTAGAAAAGAATCTTCGCGCAGTATTGTTGTCATTATTATTACCAGCTCCTTGTCGAGGTTTGTCTATATGGAGACCAAGTTCATTTCGGAACTTACTTTGAACAGATTTTTTCTTTTCTTCTTTACTTTTTTTATTTTCTTCTGTTGTTACTGACCATTTCATAAACGAAATATTATAAGAAATATGCAAAATAGTTTCCATAAACCTAATCCAAGCATGAAGAGTGGAAAGTCCATATTGAAATGCATCTTCGTTTTCGGATTTAGCAGAAACTTTGCTCAGATCATTCATCTCTCTAGGTCTAGCTCCACATATAGTACACACAGCACTATATGATATATACGTTAATACTTGCGCAACTTTTCCATCAATCATGGTTAAAAACAGTTCATGCTTGACTTCCACTACGTCGTCATCTTTGTTTACCAGTGATGGAGTAAATTCATCAATTTGTCTCTTGATAACGTCAACAGTCTCTCTAGTCTTCTTGACAAATTTTAAGAGAGTTTCCTTGACAAATTTTATGGAAATGGGTCGGCAATAACGAACAGAAGATCATGTAATGTTTTGCCAGACTACAAGATTTGTTGATAAGTCAATTAGTTTTATAGGTACAAGAGAAGTAATAAATAAATTAGCATCTGATATTAACTGAGTCTCGTCTGGCAATGCCTGTTGATATTCACTTTGACCAGATGATCCGTCACAGTCCCATTTAACATAAAATTTCAGATTTCTATGTCCTGATTTATGTACCGAATTTATTTGAAGAATCCGAGCTATAGTATGATCTAATAGATCTTTCAGTTTAATAGAAGCTCCAATATCATTAATTTCGATACTAGATCTTGGGGGATAGCACGTCTCTTTCGCATCCAATATCATATTATATGACGGAAAGAAAAAAATATTTTTTTCAGATAAACGAGACCCTAATAATCCATATTGAGATTTTGTTGAGTCCAAATCAATACATATATATATATACACAGAGCTTCGTCTTTTGAATAAGTAGTAACTGTTTCCGTATCATAAGTCATCTTCTTAAGGAATTCGTTTTTCTTAGGCAAAGTTCGTGCAATACTCACAATTGAAGCTTCATCTAATTCACCAATAGACCGTAAATGTTGGACATACGCGTTATGTATAAATTCAAACCCATATTCTTGTACTAGTTTCATGTTTTTTCGTTTTTTTGTTTTCTCAGATGATTCACCATATGGCTTAGGAGGTCGGCCACGTTCACCTGAAGAAGTTGCAGCAGTAATTTCGGCAAATATTACCCTGACTTCACCATCCAACCAAGCACTGTTAGCGTTTTCAAAAAGATCTTTTGTTCTTCTCCATTTTTGCCATCGATCGTTAAATTTAGATAGTAAGTTTTTCCGAATACTTGCTATAACTATATCAGCTCTTTCTAATGATAATCCAAAAGTTTCGATCAAATATTTTTGTAACTCGGTATGTTTGTTCCCGAGTTTATGAAAAAGTCACACGAAACCCTACGAGTACAAGCAAAGTCAATAATTATGATAAACTTTACGGCAACGAGTTATCGAAAAATCAGTTCAGATACTGCTAGAATAGACTTATTTACGTCACAAGGGCGATAAATGAGTTGTTACAGTACGAGTTAGACGTTTATGGACGAGGCGACGAAGGAGCCGAGTCCAGAATTTTGAACGAGTACTGTAACGATCATTTAACGTACGTGTAACGTACAACGTTTTATTTCATACTATATGGGACATTAATTCGATTTTTTCATTTAAAATTAAATTTTAAAGTAAAAACATGAGTTTGAAATTTAGAGAAATTTAATCCAAATGATTTTCAAATTATCAAGTTATCCTAGTTATTTTTTTTTTGTTTGGTTTTACAGTCTACTCTACTGTAATAGCTCGTTTTCCGGACAATTTTGTTCTCTGACGTAATGATTCATTTCCCGGACTGAAATCAATCACGTAAACATTGATTTTCGGTATAGTATGAAATAAAATCACTTTCAACTCTTATTTATACTATTTACTTTATTGTGCGGTGTGCAAAATGTTTACTAAGAACTGTATGTGGTTTTAACTTGTTTGCGGTAATTGATAAAAAGTATTTATCCACTTTTGATATGTAATAGCTCGATAATTATGCTGATTTCAAATAAATAAAATGTAAAATAACCCATTGTTATTATATTCTGTATAACAAAATGTTGAGTAGTCACTGGAAAAAGTGTGCTCATGTTGGGCATAAAACAGAAACAATAAAATAGCGCTAGAAATCAAAAACATTACTTCATCATCACAATTATTGCGTATGAAAAAAAAAAATTGCAAAAATTGGCAAAAAAATTTCACTTTCCTGGAATTAGGGATAATCAAACGTTTTTATAAGATAAGTAACAACGCTGCGGCAAATAGCGCCAACCTTCAAATGTCCATTTGAATGCCATGAAAACCACGTAAAAAAGAGGCGCATTTAAACGAGAATAGCTTCGTACATATAAGATACATGATTGTTTTTTTATTTTCTATAAATATTTCAAATTTTGCGCTTTCTAAAAATGTATAATACATATAGCTCGAAAGGAAAGATTTCCAAAAAACTTGTTTGAAATATCTGTATGAGTAAATCGATCGAACCAATATTCTGACTCTGCACTTTGGTGACTAATTTTACTAATACAGATAAACGCAAGAAATAAAGTAAATCAATATTAAATTACACGTTAATTAATCTATCGATTCTTGTGAAAAAAATTTAGGAAAACCAACTTTCGTAAAAACTATTTTCGAGACGGCGTTGTATGGAGGGTTCCCACTGTGCACCGCTACTAACCAAATTGTATCGTACAAACCAATCGTTTACGTGCAAGGCCTTAGTGAGCATATTGCTAAAGTGTTGCGTAATGAAAACATAAATTGCAAAATCACTCTTTCGGCAGCTAATCCACTGAGGAAAAAGATTTTCAGTCAATTGAAAGATAGCACACCGGAGTTACTCCGATCTAACGTAGTGTATTTGGTTCCGTGTGGCGCCTGTGGTCTTAAGTATGTGGGAACTACGAAACAACTGTTGAAGAATCGGCTAAGTCCACATAAATCTGACTGTAAGGTACCAATAAGGAATCCTCTAGCCACCACACTGTGCCAACATTCCCATATTACGGGGCACAAATTTAATTTGAATCAAGCGAAAATTCTTGAATATGAAAAATTTTATAAGAACCGTTTGTTTTTGGAAATGGCTCATATTGTCGGCAAGCAGGAAAACTTGGTGAACAAGAAAACTGACACGGGTGACCTCAGAAAAGTTTATTCTGGTATTATTAACACAATTTCCAAATTAGTATGTGAAAATCCATAACTCTAAATTCTATAATCCACTACCCAAAATAATATTTCGAATGTAGTTAGCCTAAAAAAAGTTTCGGACAAAAATTATTTGAATGTTTTGATTCTACGAAAATATTTTGGAAGATGTACACAAACAATTACGGATTTATTTTTATATAACTATGTATATACATACTTTATATAAAGTAATACAATCTGAAGTGTTTGTGTGACATTTTGCTTTTTGGAATATTTGGGGGGAAAATTATCATTTAACGGTAGGTTCAAAATTAAGCATTGCATGAAATTTTCTATAAATTGTCTTATTAAAAAATACTTTTTGTGGTTGTTTTATATATGTATGTATACAGACCTGAAGAAGATATAATATATATCGAAACGTCGTCGTAAAAGAAAGAGTTTTATTTTCAAGGCTGTAAACCCGAAGGTAGCATAAAATAGGCTAGAAATAACTCTTAGCGCATTATAAATTTAGATAATAATATTTAAAATTAGTACAGTGTTGGCAATCTGTTAGTCCTTTTTCTATTTGTTAATAAAACACACATTTTGGGATAAAAATTCAAATTTTTTATTGATAATGACAGGTGGTTCTATGCCATTTATGTATGAAAAACAATATCGTTCATATGCCCATCATGCCTTCGTCTACAGACCTGGATCCGAACATCTAAATTTTTGATGACTTTCCAATAAAGGCGGACCTTAACACATAATAGTTTCGTATGGCTAGGCTATAAAAATGTTTAGTGAAATACATAAGTCGCCAGAAGTCAACATTTCCCATCAGAATTGATGTGCGTCTAATAATTTAGCCAGTGACTGTATATCTAAATTTTGAATGAAATCTAACGAGAGCATAAAACATAAAAATTGTATGTAGGAAAACCACTTTTTCTGTTTTTCTTGTCTTCTTTTTTTGTTGCAAATTCTATGTAAACTCAATTGAAAACCAATAAGGTATTTAAACTTTACCAAAACTTCCGGATACTGCTTGCCGCGGAAAAAGAATTCCACTTATTGATGATATTTAGAGTTTTACAAAAGTGAAAATCTAAATGACGTTTATATGTTACGTGTTGCAACCAATTTATTTTAATAAGATGTTCTATTATATTTGCTCAACATGGGAATTAGTTCCCTTTAAATGCATCGGTTAACATCTTGTAATATGTATACAAATTTTTTAATTGTTATACTAAACAATTTAATTGTTAATTCTGTAAAAGTGATGTGTATCACATCATGTAAATTTATGGTCTTTTGATTTTAATTCTGATGAAAGTAAACAACATAATGTCCAACAAAAAAATTCTAATATTTTACTAAATACATTTTTATTTTACAGATGAAACCACTTCATGATGCTTATCAAAAAGAAATTGAGCTAACACTATGGGAACCGCTCAACACATTTTGGGCTGAATGCTATGAGGCGTGTAAATCATCATCACAGAAGAGAACACGTTTACAAATTGAGTCGAGACAAAAATTTCAACAAAAGATTTTAATACCCTGGCGACTGAAACAAAGTGAAGAGCAAACACGTTTAAATAGTTTGATATCGAATCGACGTGCAAAACAAAATCAAATTGAACGCAAATGGAAATGTGCCAAACGATTTTTATATGGTGAACGTGGTGCATGGCGGCATGAGTAAGTACACTCGACATTTGAATAAATTATATAATAATCTTAGATTTTGTAATTTTTCGAGCGTGGTTGAACTAATTGTGATTGTTATTTTGTAATACGTACATGACTTATGAAATTGTGTAATTACAGAAAGTATTATTTGTGTGTGTGTTTGATCCACACTCCAAAGTTCTTTAAATGTTTTTTTTTGTGGTAATCATCGCTTATATAAATTTTTGGTTATACAGCGGAAAATAAATACTCTGAAATTCTTTCAAAGTTTCTGAAATCAGTAATTTTAAGATCGTGATCGAATAATTAAGGTTCGATCTAACATACCTACAAATTAAGATAATTAGTTGTAATCAGCTAGTGAACTAGGAAGCAATAAACAATTTTAATCATCGATCGATCATGATCATTAAAAATAATTCATGATAGTACGTATTTTTTGTTAAGATCGTGATTAAAAGCCAATAAATATTACGAACACGATTAATGCTATTGGGATATTTTTAGTTGTGGTTGAAATTATTAAAACAAATATTTTTGTTTGAAATTTTCTATTTTCTATTTTTTTTTTACTATTATCAACAATTAAATAAAAATAACATAATCAATGCCTATTTACAAGTCTTATAAGTTTGGAAATTCTATTTAAAACGGGCTAACCAACATATTTAGCAACTGGAGCTACTCCTTGTACTACAGGTGGTCCACGTTGTACAACTGCATTGAATCCATTAATTGGATCAGCGGTATAGAAAACTGTACGAATATTACCGTCTGGTTCGACAAGCGAATATGATCCTCGGACAATATCTCCATCTCTTGTTTCTTGTTGGCTTTTACTGTCTCCGGTCAATGAATCTTGAATATTGTAAGCGTATGTATATTGTGGTGCTGGATCATATTCATCGACGGCTGCTGGGGCTGCGGCTATAACGCGTTGTGCTGGTAGTAAAACACCACATTCAATGGCAACAGCGAATACAGCGACTAAACAGAAAACCTGTAATTAAAAAAATTGAAAATGTGTTAGGTAACACTCCAAATATACCATATATATATTTATAGTTTGACTTACTTTAATAAAAGCCATTATAAATTTAATTAATTTAATTATTTTAATTTGTTAAACAACTGATTGATTGAACCACTTGGTTTGTTATAATTTGAATTTACAAATTGCACTATTTTTATACAAAAAATAATTTCTTTTGTGTGACAGGACAAATATTAAAATGTGTTATCATGAACCACCCCCACGTTAAATTCGATCGCCACATATCATAATCAAAAATCAAATAAAAATTAATTTAGTTAATTATGATGTCACATCTACCTATATACAGGAAAATTCGTACACATATCGTTACATATTGAAAGTGAAAATATTTAGTGTTTTGAAATTCTAATCACGATCGCGTAATTTTTTATTTTTTGGTTTCGTTTATAACGTTCCGTTAATATTAAAACTAAATTATACTGTGTGTACACTAAAAAAGGTATTTCCTTATAACAAATTTATTCTTGTAATATTAAATAAAAACCAAAACTAAAAAAAAATCAATTAATTTAAATATGACGCGATTTTGAAACAAATATTGTTGCGTGTGTGTGTTTATTGAAAGTAATAGTTGTGGGTTTTGTAATTTTTGTTGGTTGAATTCGAAAGAAAACTTTCGTCCAAGTTTTTTTTTTTTTTTTGCAACGTGATTTGATTTACTAATTTATATAATTTGATTTCAATAACGTTTCGTTAATTATCCATAAGAACATAACAAAATATAATGTGGAAGAAGAGACGCCTCTTCTTGCCATGTGTGTATATACAGATGAGATACTTTCACCATTTTTAAAGATAGTTGAACGAAAGGTCACGATTTATTGTAAACAAAAACGTAAATAAATAAATAAATTATGGAGGTCAAGTTCAATTGAAATCTTCCGAAAGCATTGTTTTAACATAAAGTTATTTGCATACGATGATTTTGATTTAAATTAGCATGAATTGTTACAAATTGACAATTGATTCGTATTAGCCTCGATAAATCAAATCAAACTCGATTTGTGTTGGATGTATTTAAAAATGTATGCTTACATTATTGTGTGATGATTTAGAAATTTGATTTGTGGTCGTAAATTTATGATTCATGATCATGGTTGGTTGATGTGTGCCACACGGTTAAGGTTTATTGCTTTATATAAATTTGGATGTTGGTAGGGAGCGTTTTGATTTAACAAAAAAAAACTTACTCAAAATGTAAAGTCAAATTTGATCTGAAAGTGTCTTGAAATACGGAATTTTAACAACTTTTTTTTTCTGGATACAGCCATATTGAATTTTTTTTTTAGGCGCTAGCTACTTCAATTGTTACACCGCATTGACACATTTCGAACTAATTTCAATATTATCAGCTCCGTTATCAGAAATATTTCGACTGACGGCTATATTAGGCTACATGTCGTCGTCTTAGGACTAGAGTACGCTAACCACCAAATTGCCATTTTTCGGGTTTTGATGGATTCTGAGGATTTAAAATATCCTCTTTCGTTTGCGCGTATTTACGTCTTAATCAGTCTACCCATTCCTGAGGGAACTGGTTTTGTGTTTTCCGCTATCCACTATGTCATAATGACCTCGCAAACTTTAATTTTCATTTTTCTCAAAATAGTGATTTTGTCGCTTAGCGTACTCTAGTCCTGAGACGACGTGTATTAAAAAGTGTTTTTTAAAAGACTTTTTGTTATAGTCCAGGGAAGTTCGGAAATAAATCGGAAATTTTTAAGGCCAGCTGATATCGAAATGAGGTTTTCTGCATTGTGTTCAGAAAGATCCCAGGAAAAAGGTCTAAATCGTGTGGTTAAGCCATTTTTCGAAAAATACATTCTGGTGCAATAAGTCGTTACTCGAGGTTTTCGGGGATGCTGAATTCAATTCTGGCATTAGAATTACCCGGGGGCGCTCGGGAGTAGCTCTGCGGGGGAAGGTAATGAAGAAAGTGAAAAATCACAAATTATGAAAATAATACTTTATTCAAATAGTAAATATATGTAGTACTTTTTATTAATATCGAATTATTCATCATAAAGTTCAATTTTTAACTTAAATACTAAACATCTTTTTCAAATTCTTCTTCTTCTTCCCCTTCTTCATCTTCTTCCTCGTCACTGCCCTCGGCCTGGTTAGAAGTACTTTTTTGATTTGAGCAATTGCCATCGCAATGCTTGTATCCAAGTAAGCACTCCAATCCACTTCGTCGGCACCCGCACCTTGTGCCACAGTCGGTTTCACAGGAACAAGAGATGCTGCTTAAAATTTCCTCGGGACCGGCTTCCTGGGTCATGCTGACAGGACTGAGCTCTCCATCCTCCAATTCCCACCCCCATTCCAACGGATTTAAGGTCTCGTCTTGACCTTGTGAACTATACCAAGCCTGTGCTTGAAAATAGACACGCTTGATATGCTCGGTCAACGCATTGGCGGTCTGGATTATGCGTGTAAGATCGACTTTTTTAGAATTGCTGGCTTCAGCATACATTTTTGCTCGATAGCTTTGAACGAGCTCAATCGCAGGTTTATCGCTCGTGCGGAACTCTTTGGGTGCCCCGTAAAGAGCCAAAGCTAACCGAATCCCGTGATCTATTAAATTATCGATGGATACATATGTTTGCTTAAATATTTCTGCTAATCCATGTAAACCATCGGATTTCTCAAAAATATCGCAGAATTTTACTTTCCCCAGATAGAAAGATGCTGAGTTTGTGTCGCATCCCGTGAAAGCATGTAGAAGTAATATATGAAAACTGATTCATGCACTTCTGGATGCTAAGCTTTCGAAAGAATACACAACATCAGGTACTCTGGGGAAAGGGGGCTTCAGCAAGAACACTTCCAGATTCGGTCGAGTGCGAGCAGCAAGGATTGTTAGGACGTCAGTGTCTTCCGAAACAATGACCACTTTATTGTTGTGGCTTCCAGAAGCAGTCTCAATGGCCTTGAGCACAATATCAACATCCTCATCAGCTACACTCCGCTGAGACATTATATTAGCCCCTTTCAATTCTTCCTGGAGAAATTTAATGAGCTGGGACTTATTTTTGCTGTTCCCTAAAAACTTGTCCTGAATTATACTTTCGCTCAACGTCATGACCTTCCAGGAATCTGGAGCCATGCGTACGGTGGCGGAATTTTTATGCATACAGCGCCAATTTCTTTCCGTCGATTTAGTGGTCATTTGATCGTATCCATCGAAAACAACCAAAACTCTGTTCCCAAATGCTTTCTTTATGTATCTAACATACGGCATACCCGTTGCATATTTCTAACATGTTCTGGCCCTTTTTCCATCTGAATTTATGTAGAAGCATGCCCCCATCAATAATAATGTGTGTCGTCACTTCTGACACTTACAGATTTTTCTTTAGAAAGTTGATACAATTTTGATTTTTCATTTTTCCTCATTCCGTAAACATAGCCGGGGGGGGGGGGGAGGGGGTTAACCTGCCAATTCGAATGTTAAATAAAATTCCTAATATGAGAGGATCTACGTTAGAAAATTTATGTTGACCAACTTTAACGGTACACTTCTCCAGCCCCGATGGAAGTAATTTTTTTGGCCAAAGAGAGTTTCAATTCCTTGAAGTTGCTCCCTACAATTTCCCGCAAAGTTTCAAGTACTTTTTCAAAAGCTCTAAAACAGGTTATTTTGGCATTATCCCTACTTATTCCATTGGCAATGCAATATTAGTTACATTGTCCACATCTGGAAAAGGGCAGAACTGTGTAAAAAATTCCTCCAGTTTCTGTAAATCTTTCTTGTCTCGGATGAGCATAGAATCGCGGTAGTCTTTATGCTGATAGTTCTTCTCCATCGTGATTTTCGTAAATTTTTCTAAGGCCATCAAGCAGTCACTTCGATGGTCTGGTCTGTAAAGATTCCGGAAAATAATTTTTTGACTCGTCGGCATGTCCAGTAGTACCCCTGTTTGGTGAATACTTTATACTCATCCGGAGCCATGTATTTTGGCAAATCCTTACAATCTTGGACAATTTTATAAGTACTATTATTCAATTTTTTCAAAAAAATTTTCAATTGCGTTTACTGAGTTTTTAAATTCGTCAGAGAGCTTCATGGAGTCCGGTATTTCTCATAACTATGTACACCTATGCAACTCAAGAACGATAAAAGAGTATGAAACCCGCCAAGTCTGATAAAGATGTGAATATCGTTTGAAATAAGCTTTGCCGCCACAATATTGCGGGATTTCCAGTATAACTGTTGATCGAAGGTTATAATACAAGTTTTCATTTCATGTTTATCAGCTTGAGCAACACTTTCCATAATTGTCGTAAATAAGGTGTCATAATCATTAGGTTTGGCATTGATAAACGGCAAAAATTGGATTAATGAAACTTCATAATCTTCTTCGGCAGTTAACCCTTCTATAAAACTGTTCCACCCTAGGGGCATGTCTGGCCTCTGTAAATTTTAAATTTACATCAAGATTTTGAGGTTGTATCTTAATGTTTGCCAATCCATCAGTTGGGTTTAATGTATAAGGAAGTATTTTTATATTATCAAGCATTTCCATTTCTTTGGCGGAAATATTTTGAGTTCTTGGTATCGGATTTCGAGGTAATACACTTGATGAAGGTGTAATTATATCAATTTCACCTGCAACATGAAAATCGCCTACAAGTATAGTTTTGATGTTGCTCTCACAATTGTCCCACACGAATTGGATGAACGTCCCTGGCTTTAAAGAAATTTCCATATGCTTGGCCGCCGACATCTCATACTTTTTAGTTTCCTTATATGATGCAGTCAAACCACACGAATGGAGTATCTCGATGATGTTTTTAGTCCCGAATTCTCGGTGAAGGGCTACGGCTAGAGATATCATAAGTGGAGACAAATAATATCTCGGGCATATTGCAGACATTAAAACATGAGCCGTGGATGCAATAATTTGCTCATAATTATCGCTTTTTTCTTTCTTTCCGCGTGTATTTAAAATTAGAGACTCCAACAAAAATTTGAGTTTTGGTGACACTTTTTCATATAAATTGTCTAGCATTGTGTCGCTTTGTGGATACTGAGTAAAATCACAATCTTGTTGACGAATTTCCTTGACAATAGCTTCAGCAGCTTTTTTTAAATGCTCTATATCGGGATCTTCATTCGGGTTTTTTCTCTGCCAGCTTTCATATAGCGCATCATATAGTCCTCTAGAGAAAACACAAATAAGAGTGGAAGATTTTTGCTTCCCTATTATTACGAGGTTCTGATCCCCGTAATAGGTCTTCAACCGACCCAAAATGGTGCGTTATGAAGGCTTATAAACATCATTTGGTAACTGTTGGACTAATTCTCTCAAAGTAAATTGAGTGTGTTCATGATCCTCAATATACTCTACAATTAAATCAAACGCCCGATCTATGTTGGCCGTGAGGTCACCAGAATGATTAGGAATTTTAAGAGGGTTACAAATTTCATTATAACATTTTTTTGCGATACACAGCACCTATGGTATCGAAATTAGATATATTTTCTATTCGCTGTAGAGTCGCTTGTTTTCTAAGCTCATCATATTGACAATCATGGTGTAATAAAGCTTCAAAAATTGATTCCTTGACATCACGACTTTTGACTTCTCTCCATGTGTGCTTAAGACTCTTTTTCTTAGAAGTTGAATTGGTACAAATAAAACAATTGTTTGTCCACTGGAATTCATCATTATTGCTTTCTTCCTCTACTCTTATATTTTTAGAAGACCCCTCTCCTGCACCTTTTTCAGAGATTGGTATTTTTTGTGCAGCATTTTTATAAATCGGATGAGTATACTTTCTGCAACATGTTTTATGTACATTTATTTCCCGTATATTGGAGATAATACCATGGAAATCATCGTCCATACGGTCTCTGGATGTGCTAATTAACGTCTGGATTCCAGCCGCTTTTAGTTCTATGAGGGAGCTACCAATGCTGAAGGAGACAGGTCAACTCTTTACATAGCGGCAGATGTAGCAAAATCTTTCTTCTCCCAAGTTTTCCATCTAAAAAACACAAATCCATCAATATTCCAGGGAATCAAGAGTTTTTATGAATAATAAATTAATAAATATTTGAGGATTCTTTTTGAGCTCATCTACATCAAATTCTTTTTGCGTGAATTTTTATCGAGAATACAGGTCTTGGAAAAAGTAACGACCAAATTTTTCAAAAAAAATTACTTTCGATAACTTTGAACCTTTCAATAATTTTCGTTCCGGGAAAACCTTGAATACAGACAATAATATTCCCTCTTCTACTATATGGCCACGCACCAATCATCTGTTGAAAGTGCTTCGCATAAAATATCCCATAAAAGATACATACCTCTTCACTATCGCGGCTTCTTCTAACTCCAGAAACATCCATTGTAAGGTCAAGCCAAAGTCAATTTTTATCGCAACCCGAAACTGTTTGCGTTAATTTACGACTGCAACCTGTGAACGAAACACTATTTTGAGTTTGACAAAACTAATTTTTTAGATTGTTGTTGCAAAATTACATGAACAAATCGATTGTTTGTACGTGACAAATGTGCACTGACGTCGTTTTAAATGGGTCAATATGTCCGATGGTGTCATTTAGAATATCGATACCAATACTGTGATGTTTTCTTATGCAATTTGCAATGCTGTATCTCAATTTCTAACCTCGCACTGCCATTGATTAGGGCTTGTTAGTGGTAAAGCTGGGAGAATACTCATTTTAAAGGATGACATGAATATAAAAAAGTAAAAGCGTTTCAATTTTTTCAAAAAATGGTATTTTTTGCATGTCTTCAAGTGTACTACTGGACAACACAATGAGTAGAATGAATACAAAAATAAATGCTTTAACTTGAATTTTTCAAGTTTTTTACTTGATAACTAATCTAATCATCTTCAGTATTTACTTGTCAGTATCTACTTCAGTGACAAGGTTTACAAAATATAAGAAAAACTATCAAAATGAGTGGTTAAACATATTATTGGTGAAATATTGTACAGCGAAATTTATGTGAAAGAGTGACTTAAAACTTTGACCACAGGTCAAATGCTCGGGCAAGAAAAAATGTTGGGCCCCCCCGCAACATTTTTTTTGGGCCCCTACAAATTTTCTTCTACCTATTAACAAGTAAAGTTTTAGTTAAAAACTTATTTTTTCCTATTGTCCAGCCTCTCATTAATTAAAAGTGTCTGATTTCGCGAGGGTCCCATACAGCACGTGATTCAGTTCAATGGTCTCAAACAAATCCAAATTTCTTGCAATCAACTCAATGCTATGACGATTTCATTATGTATCGATAAAGCATCACAAATTTCGAGAATAATTTGAAGAATATCAAACATCTCATAAATGTTGGATCAAAGTATCTTCAATATTCTAGAAGGTTCTCAAATATCTAATTATCCGTAAGTATGTAAAACCAAAGAAAATCCTATACAATCACCGCCAAGTAAAATTAAATACCCTGGATAATCTTGAATAATTTAGAGTAACCCAAGAAATTAGAGAAACATCGAAATCTCGAAAAATCAACTAAATATCATGATTTAGATTTATATGTGTAACTCTGCAAGTTCCCACAATTCAATGCTAAATGCAGAACATTGCCATACAAAATTCGAATAAATTGGAAAATCTTTGAAAATCTCGAATAATCCTACAAATTTCGAAAAACTTTAGAAATCTACAATATTACCCCAGAAAAAATCCGAAAAATCGTTTCGATTACCCCAGAAAAAATCGATTAATCGCTATATTATCTCGATTGATCTCGAATAATTTCAATAATACCGAAAAATCTAGATATTAATGAATAGTTTCGGAGAGCCTGTACAAATTTAGAAAACCCACGCAAATTTCGAAAAATTCCGTGTAAATATTGAATTATTTGTCAAGTAATATGTACTACTAAGCAAAATGCTATACTAAGCAAGATATATAAGGCTAGTCTCGCACCAATCACGCATCCCATTTCCATGCTATGCTCCAATAATCTAGAGAAATTTTTAAAAATGATCAAAACATGAAATCCTAGACAAGGGTATATGAAACAGGAGAATTTCCAATTTCCTGATTTAAAATTAAATCGGTTAAATAAAAAAAATAAAATAAATAAAAAAGATTCGGCAAACGAGAAACTATATCAATCACATTCAATCGTTTGCAAATCAGTTCAATTAATCATTGATTGATTTGTAAAAGGTTGAATTTGTAGTGCAAGATGTATTTTACAAATAAATCAACCCAGCAAACACTAAAATCGTTTTCGTTTGATGTCAAAAATTTTGATTTCAAACAAGTTTGGCAAATTTTCTTCTAAATCTAAATATCTGTCAGAACCCAAAGCCATTTTAATTTCTTCTTTTAGTCATATTACGTGTGATTACTTATACTTTCATCTTCAGCAACAGAGAAGAAATTGTTGGGCTTCTCTTCAGAAAATATGTAATAGCAACAGGAACGATGTTTTCTTTCTCTAAAAACTAGACCACGGTCTTTTGATAAAAATTTCCTAGAAATTTTCATTTTTTGCAAATTTGAAAGGGTGATCTACTTTAACTTTAATCTGAGCTACCATCTATCTAATCTTGACTGAGAACTAATATTCGAACGCATAACTCTCGTGGGCCCTTTTAGCCGTACCCCCCCCCCCCCCCCCCCGCGGCTGCGGGTGCTGCGGGTACCTAGTTACGCCACTGCCTACGGAGCACATCTAAACGAAATTAATTTTCATTATAAAGAATAACCGATTAAACCCAAAAATTGTATAATTATGTACCATTATTTAAAGTTGAGGTTGTGACCTACCTAACGGAATACTCGTTACTCCCAGTAGTGTCTGTATAAATTTGGTATGGACCTTCACCTCATTTGGTGCTTGGTACATCAAGAAAAAAACTAATTTACCAATATCATACATATTTAATGCATTAGGCCAGATGAAGACAGAGTTTAGATACATATTTTAGAAACTTTTTGAAACATAAGGCTGGTTCTGTAATTTGTACAATATTTTTTGTTTTGAACTGAAAAGTCGAAAATTAATGCCTGTATTCCATGAGAAAAATTGACTCACATTCAAGAAAACGAAAAGAGAAAAACAATCTGATGCCCCATATAAGAGACAAAGACAATGTTTTTTTTTGTTTTTTATTTTAAAATAAAACATTGTTTTTGTCTCTTATATGGAGCATCAGATTATTTTTCTCTTTTCGTTTTTTTTTAATGTGAGTCAATTTTTCTCATGGAAAACAGGCATTAGTCAAAAAAATCGACCTGAGGCACACAGGATATAAAAGCAAAAAAATTCTATCTTACCTTCGTTAAAATCATTTTTCATAAATTCATACAAATTTCTAATGCTGATTTATTTTTTAACTGTATTTTGCAAATATTGAAAAATTTATTTAGAATTTCGTAAAATTTTTTAGATATGATTGAGATTTAGATTTTGTTAATAAAAAAATAAATTTAAGAAACGTGTTCCCAGCGAATGCGAGTATAGTGGGCAATCTGTTGAGGGAATTGATGGCCGCTGTGCACATGCAACATACTTATAGAGTTGGTAAGTCCTGCAAAACTGCTCTACACAAACTTGTGACTAAGGTTAAAGGTCCCTCAATAATAAAGAGTTTCTTATGGGCGCTTTTCTGGATAAAGCCTATACCAATTTTTGGTATTGATCGCTTTATTGTTTTATGGATCGAATCTATGCTTCTGTTTCTGTCAAGGTTGCTAAAGGCTATCCACAAGGTGTAGTGCTCTTTGCTCTGCTGTGGCTTTTGGTCATTGACAAGCTACAATGCTGATTATATTGTTGTTACAGTTTCTGGCAAATATCTGAATGTATTGGCCGATTTAATGCAACAGGGCCTACTTATAGTGGAGGCATGGTGTATTCAGAAGGGCTTACGCGTTAATCTGTCTAAGACTGATTTAATTGTCTTTACTAGGCGTAGAATTATTGAAATCTTCTCTGTTCCTTCTATTTTTGGAAGACCGATTACTAGATCTGGGACCTATTGCACCAACTACCACTTATTACTTATCAACTTATCATAATTTTTGATAATTTTCTGTTGCACCAAATTGAAATTTGATAAGTATTTTATTGAGTTATAATAATTGATAAGCACTCACTTATCAAAATTAAGTTGCACCAATTCGCGAAATGATAAATGATAAGTAATATTTTGATAAGCGATAAGTTTGAGGTTTTTGATAAGTTTTTCGTAGTTCTATTGCACCAAAAGTTTTAATTTATCAATAATCGAATACATTTAATGATAATTATCCAAAATACCAATAAGAAAAATTTCACTATTCAAATAAATTGATAAGAGCTACAAATTGTAGTGGCATGACGGAAGTCTGTTAGAAACGTTTTTTTCCCCTGTTATTGTAAGATGAGAACTTTTGTTCAATTTTTATTATTATAAAACTACTTACCTGTTTCTTGACCGATTATGATGAAATTTGCCGTGGGCGGTGGAAATGGGTTTCTAAAATAATTTTTAAAAGAAGTTCTGGAATATGGCCAAGTAGGACGGAACTTGTCGATTTATGGGATAGAAATGGGATTCTTCAATGGTTTTTAGATGAAGTTCTGGAATATTACCAAGTAGGAAGGAACCTGGCAAACGTGTAAACTTGCAAAAACCTAAGCCTACTATAATGAATTCGCAATTTTTCGATTTGATTACTACTTGAAATAAAATCGAAAAATTGGAAACTAATAAAAGATAGCTTTGCTTTTTACGAGTTGACACGTTTACCCATTATCTTATTTTTTAGAGAATCAGGGTACAAATAGCAAGGAACTTAGCCATTTCTTATCCGGTTTTGATAAAATTGAGCAAGGACGATGGAAATGGGATTCTTAAATGATTTTTAGATTAAGTCCTGGAATATGACCAATTATGGTGGAACTTGACCATATTCCAGATTTTCACCTATAAATCATTTTGGAATCCCAATTCCATTGTACCTGTCGAGTATCATCATAATCAGTTGACAAATAGCCAAGTTCCATCCTACTCAAGGATCATTACAACTTATTATAAAAATTTGATAATTTGTCATTTGATAAGTTCTGATGTGCAACGCTTATCACTTATCATTATCCAAATTTGATAAGTTTTAAATTGATAAGTGATTGAGATTTTTTTACTTTTGGTAAAACACTTATCACTTTTCATAATCAAAAAAAACGAACTTATGCTAAGTTGATAAGTAATAAGTGATAAGTAGTTGGTGCAATAGGGCCCTGACCATGTGTAAACATGTTGATGTCTTCTTGGATAGTAAACTTTTGTTGAAAAACCAACTTGATTACAAAATTAAGAAAGCTTGGCAGTGTAGAAGAGCTTTTCGGAAATCGTGGGGACTGACCCAGAATGTTATTATTTGTTTGCAAATCATTGGTTTTACCAATTCTCTCATACGCTTCCATTGTTTGGTGGCCAGTGGTTGAATTAAAGGCTTCTTTAATTAAACTTAATTGATTGCAGGCTACTGCTTGTAGAGCTATTACTAGAGCTATGTCTTCTACTCCACTTCTGGCTATGGAGTTTATTTTGTGTTTGCCCCAGTTGAACACCTTCATTCTAGGCACGGCTTACTTTGCGACGTATCGCTTGAGATGCATTGGTGCATGGTGTATATCAGGTGCAATGGTGAGGCATAGACAATCATGAAAAAATACAAATAATGACAGGCTACTGCTTGAGTTCAAATTCGAAAATTTATTCTCAGTGGTTTATCCATCGAGATATTTGTGGTCCTCGCCTCGGAGCAATTTCTTTACCTTCTTTTCTGATGGCTCTCTCTGAACTTGGTGCTGGATTTGGAACTTACTGCCCTCTGATTGATTTCAGATCGTTTGGTAGTCTGGGTTCGCACTGCACTGTCTTTTAGGTAGAATTAATTTCTTTGACTCATAGTGTTATTGAGGCTACGCGTCTTGCCGTTAACAACAAAAATATTTTTTTCTGTACGGATACGGATAGTAAAGCTGTGCTGAACTCTTTGAATAATCCCTTGACTAGTTCCAAACTTATTAAGGACCATAAACATTTCATCAACCTTCTTTGTTCTAACAATAGAGTTACTATCTTATGAGTACTGGCTCATTTTGAAATGTTAATGATATCGCCGATTCCCTACCCAGTGGCTCCCTTATCTTTCATTAGCGGTAAGAAAGCTATAAAAAACATCGCTCTTAAAGAGGTAAGGCGGAAGTGGCGTGCTACTTCTGGTTGCCGTAAGGCGAAGCACTTTATTAATAAGCCAGATCGGAGGTCTACTAAGTTTGATTTATCTTTAAAAAGAGACCAGCTCAGAATGCTGGTTGCAATTCTCACTGGCAATGGCCATTTTAAGGACCATCTTCATCGCTTGGGATTAGCTCAAGATGATATATGTGATAACTGCCTCGAAGAGATTGACAGCTGCATTCATTTTCTATGCAGTTGTCCAGCTTTCGAAAGTGTTCGTTTTCACTTGTTTAATTGTAGGACTATCGATATAGGTAGGCTACATTCTATCCATTGATCTAAACTGATCCAGTTTGCCAAGGTTGGGACATTGAGTGTGGAACCTTTATGGGTTCTAACCAATTTCAATAATAATACTCAAAATGAAGTCAAATTTGATCTGAAAGTGTCTTGTAATACTGATGAAGGAAATGCAGTTTTTCATTTTGTTTATCAAGGAATAGTGACATATTTTGCGAAGAATTTAAGAAAATGTAAAAAATTAAGAGACTTAATTTAGAAAATCGATTATGATGTAGATCTACCACACTATATTCTGTGGTTCAAATTTGACCTCAAGCCGGCTGGAAACAGATATATTTATTGGATGTTGTACCATGAATGTAAGGCAGGTGAATTAATTCCTGGAAGCAAGAGAGACTCATATTTTTTCAACTATGGCTGGACATCTCTTTCTCTGCTACTAAAGCAGCTTCAGTTTTGGCTACAACAATGAAACAGTCTCTCATCTTCAGTAACAATTTTGTTATTTTTCTTCTGCATCCTTCGGTTAATTTTTAATGTTTTTGCGATTTCTTTTAAGCTAATCGGCTAAAATGGACTGTAATGTTTAAAGAGTGTTGTGTAAAAAAAATTGTCGAATATATCGTATCAGATACGTAGATCCGCTAATACAATCTGATGCGTCCGCTACAATTAGTGGCTCAATTCACCTCTCTAGCTCGATAATCAGTATTCGAAAATTCTAATTAAAATTTTGGGTCATATTGTTACGAATAAACGCAAACTGGCTTAAGGGGGGCGCGAGTTTATGTTTGTTTGTTCTGCTAAACCGCCAAATTGGCGCTGCACAACTGGATCGGATACGGAATGTTTTCTTTTCGGTTTTACATCCAAAAATATCATCCAGTTTTGACGATTCATTTGAAATTTAGAGTTGTTCTACATGCGTGTACAGTACTGAACACATTTTCAAAATTATTAGATATGCAGTTCCTTATTTTAGCTAATTGTGATTCTCTGTCTTCTAAATTGGGTGGAAGAAAATGCTGAAGTTTCTTCCATTATGTGTATTGTGTAGCCTCATGCATGGTAGACCTTATAGCAATTCCTATTTGTGTGATATATTTATCCCAATCTTTGCTATTATTTGTTTGCAGTAATGCCCTAATGGTATTTCCAATAACTTGATTAAATCGTTCCACCGGATTAGCCTGGGGTGAATAACCTGCTTTTTTAAAATGTTGAAAGTTGTAATTTTTCATTAACTTTTGGAATTAGTTGCATGTAAGCTGAGGCCATTATCACTTATAATAATTCTGGGAACTCCAAAAATATTCAATATATTTTCCTCCAATTTTTTCCTAGTAAAGAGAATTTTGAATTTCTAACAAAACATTTCTTGGGTTATATGGTAAAAGTATCTAAAACTATTAATATAATCCCATGCAATCTATGCTGGCAATTCCCCAATGCCTGTTTGCCTTCCTTATTTTCCCTATGGCTGGTGTTAAGCTTTTTTTTAGGTGATTTACTCCCTTTACAAATTTAACATTTCGAAATGTACTCTTCAATATCCTTTCACATTTTTTGGCCAATAATATTGAGAATACAATCCATTAAAATTCCCAAAATCATGAAATTTTTCAAGTAGCTGCTGTCGCTCATTTTCTTTGATTAACTCTTTCCATACAAACTCTTCGAAACTAAATTTATTTGTATCCTGGAATAATTGATAAATTTTGCCGTCGTTCAAACGATTTATTTAATTTCAGCCCACCATTTATCTAGTATTTCTATTTCCTCGATACATCGTGAAAATGCATCTGGCACTATATTTAACTTTCCTGGCCGATGTTGCAAATCAAAATCAATGTGTTGAATGGTTAATGCCCATCTTCCGACTTTTCCTACAGTATCACTCTGGCGTAATATCCATATTTTAATGATGAACTGACTGTTATTAACGTGAATTTTGAACGTTCTAAGAAATGACGCCATTTTGTCAATGTAATAGAATATTTTTGTTGAGTTATTGATAATTTCTGTGAAAAATAAGCTATTTGATGGTTAACATTGTCAATATTTTGAAATAATTGTCGTCCAATTCCGATGTTTGATGCATCCGAGCGTACAATAAACAGTTATGTGTAATCTAGATTCCGTAACGTTGGATCATTTGCGATGGTTATTTTTAAAATATCAAAATATGTCTGTTGCTTCTATTAAATTTAATTTTCTTGCGTCGAGACACATGCGAATTTTACCATTCGACTTATAGGTAATGGTCATCGAAAAACTCAAAGACGAACCTGAATATGGTTTGATCACACCTATCTTCAGCATGCGCTTCAATTCTAAGTCGGAAGCTTTTAGAACATATTCAAATATTGTTTCCTGTGTTGATATCGTGTTTGGCTACATCAGTATAACTAAAATTATTGGGAGTGGTAATACTGAATTTTCGAATAACATCATCTAACAATTTCTCTTGGGGTAAAGTCAAAAATGTTAATTCGTTTTCAGATGGCTTGGTGTCGGATGACAAATAAAATAGCGTTGGATGCAAATCAAATAATTGCCAAAAATCCATCCTGAGTATACATGAGATGTTGTTTGATTTATAGCAAAACACATACAGTTAAATTTCTCTATCTGTTTTTGAATTGAACTGTAATATCGGCTAGCTCATAGCTTTACGTTGCTTGGTCATTTGCAGTTAAAATTTTGGTAAATGCTCGTAATTATAAAATTTGATAGCGGATTTTTGCGAAAATAAAATTGCAAAATGAGACTACTCAAAATAAAATTTTTAATAAGAAATGCGATATGCGATAATCGGTTCGGGTTTTCATAATACACACAAATAAATTAATCGCATTCGCAAAATCGAAAAAAATGCGAAATGCGATCCATTTCATAATATCGCCCCAGTAATCCAGTTAAATTTTTGCCAAACAACGAATATAACACAGGGACACAAAATGAAATCGAGGTGGAGCTTCTCTGAGCTCAGTTGATCTATAAGTTTTTGGAGCCACTGATCATGATCCCGGTGTCCATATTACCCCACTACGTCTAGATCAAGGTCAAATAAAGGTCAAATTTCTAATTCGAATGATATAATTTTTTTGGCCCCGGATTCTGAGAGAACAGGAAATTTTACGTCCAGATACGGTTTGATCTTTTAGCCAAAGTGACCTCTGGAGGTCATTTGAAGGTCATCGGTAGGTCAAATCCTTTTGAATCTCTCGACTGATAATTCGGCTAGGAATGGGTCTCAGACCATTTGATCACGATTCCTGTGTCCATATGACCCCATCACATTTAAATCAAGGTCAAAGGAAGGTCAAACGCCTTAATTCGAATAACATAATTTTTTAATCCCCCAGATTCTGTGTGTTTATTCGTGTATGCAGGTATTGTGGGCGTCTGTGTGGATCCGTATATGTCTATATGTGCCTGTGTGTGTGTACATCAGATGTGATACAGATTCTGTGCTGAGTTCGGTCATTTCTGAACGTTTTTATAGAGCGCTATGGAAAAAACTGCGCGTGTTAAGGCAGTTCTGATTCAACATTTGAGTTTATACGTTAATCTATAGTTATAGACCTTTTTTGTTTAGTTTTTAATTTAAATGTATTTATTTCAAAAATTGCTGTCGCCGATATTTCGATGTTTCATATCATTTTGCAGGCGGTATATTTAGTTTACAACTAACTAATTGCCACTTATGAGTATCGCACTTCAATTTTTCGAGTAGAAAATGGAGATTATTGTATTCCTCTTTTAAGATTACTGAATGGACAACCAGTATAGGGGCATAATATGTTTCCATTATGAAGTAAGACAGGTTTCAAACACCTCATCGATGAATCAATAAATAGGCGCCAGTCACTAGCTACATATTCAATACTTTTATATTCATTTGTCAGTCCTTCAACATCATTGCAATAAACCAAACCTTTTGAGAAAAATTTCCGGAATGGGCGATCTCGATTACGATAATAACTCACTCGAGTACCTGGATCTAAACAATTCTTTTATTTTAATCTAGAAGCTATGAGTTCGGAAGCTTCTTTCGAAAGACCTGCATCTCGAACCAAGTCATTTAGCTCATCTTGATCAAAACCATGACAATTTTCGTGTTGACCATCTTCTGATTCTTGCAATTCATTCAACTCGTTGAAGAGACTCCGTCAGTAGACATCTGATGTTAACTTTCATCCTGTCCAATGCCGATTAAAATAGCATGAGTTACAAATTGAACAGATGCTTAAGATATTGCAGAATTATTCTTTTTATTGTACCCAGATGTATTGTAGGTCAAGCAGAAATAGCAATCAGTGTCATGGTCTTGTGGCTCTCGCCAGATCGTAGGAGAAGCAAATATTTGTTTTTTTCTTTCCTGTGATTTGCAGGGAGCAAGTGATGCATAATATTTTCGGAATCCAAGAATTGCTCATTCCACTAGCATCTATATTAAAACATTTTTTGTAATGTGCTTTGAATTCGTCAGTAAATCACCTGCCTTGATTCATTATGACATATTTCCCACAACCAACGCAAACATTTTTTAATCGTTGAACTTATAGTATTAGACTCTAAAAGGGCCAAGTTTTCCACCGAATTAGACCTGCGGTCACACGATGACGACGATTGCGGACCCGCTTGCTCAACCTGACTAATAATTGCCGATACTGGGGTTCCGAATCCCTGCATCGTAATACATTTCTGTGTGCTTGACATGACAGCTTGAATGCCTTCACCCAAGGACCTCGCCGGTGACCCGTTGCCCGCCGTCACCACGTGAAGGTGCCCTGGAGACAGGCACAAAAAAACGCGGTTCACGATGTCCCATCTTATAGCAAATTATGTAAGTAATGAATATTGGCCTCTGACTGACCTGGAAACTGACTCTGTTGGTCTAATCCAAAGTCATCCCTTACGGTGAAAATTCTCAACAGTTGAATGTGATTTCATAAAATATTAGGTTCATGGTCTAAAATTTGAAGTCGGTTAAATGTAAACACTCAAGCTTGAAATTAAACATTAACTCCTTTAATTTCTTATTTTGAACTATCATTTCACGAAATCACACTCGTACGTATTTTTTCGTAAGAGATTGACTAATTCTCATGAACTTTCCTAGATGTAATATATACGATATCTCGCTTCTTAGATATCAGCTGAGAGATTCAAGAGAAGGATTTGACCTACAGATTACCTCCAAATCACCTTCAGGGGTAACTTTGACTAAAAGGTCAAAGCGTAGTAGGACGTAAAATTTCCTGTTCTCTCGAATCTGGGGTCAAATAAATTATATCATTCGAATTACCTAAGGTGTTTGACCTTCATTTGACCTTGGAAGTTTTTCTCGTTCATTTGAAGGGGTTTGCAGATGTTTGAATAAAAGCTCCATTGATGATTTATATTTTCTGAAGCTCTCCTCTATTTTGCTTACGATTTCTTATTGGATCCATTAATTTTTCGTCCTCATCCGGGTTTGAGTATTCCTAATGCAAGGTTAAAGCAAATTCTTTCTACGATATTGCACGTTGTAAGCATAATGCTAGTGCACTGCCACTTAATAATAAAAAAATCGATCCCAACAGGTATATTTCATGAATATCCTGGGATTTCGCCATTCTATTAACGCTATTAAGATTTCCTGATTTCCAACGAGCTTCGATCTAAATTATTTGAAAATGGTTATGGAAATGTTTTATCATATACTCCAGCCGAAGTATAACATTTTGATGAAAATTGATTTGAATAATGTTGTTGGTAACGATTAGACGGTGATATTCTTGGATTATACATATGTACTTCCTTAGTGCAGTATTGGTGGATTGTAAAAAATATTTCATGGAGCTACAAAGGTTTGCTATGTTGAGAAATATGGATTCGATGTAGATGCAGAGGTTTCATAATTATTTTTAGAAATGGCTCCTAGATTGAAATTTGTTGAGTTTGGAAGATATTTTTGAACTACATAATATGTAATGTTTACTACTGTTAACCTTATTGCACAAATTACTCAGATGAAGTGACACCCATACATTTCATTTTGTGGTAACAAAACATTTCTTTTCCATTTTCAACTTGGTCATCATATTTATTGCAATACCTCAAATACAAATTGAATAAATTATTATCAATCCGAATTACATTCAACACATTCTAATGTGTCAAATATAGGTGTCAATCACATAAATGTTTTGCTTGATTGAGTTCATTTGCATTTCTGTGCGTGTTTTAAATTAATTTGTATTCCACCCGCTACACTTTTTTATGAGAATTTTGTTGATTAGACAAAATTGAAACATATAAACGAATTTTTCGAAGGGCAGCGTTTGACTTTATTTAGGAAATAAAAACAACAATACAAATACAAAATATTTACAAGTTTTGGTTACACATTTTTCTTTTTTTTTTTTGCTAATTTAGTCTAATTTATATAGTTAATGAATAAATCCGCCGGAAAGGTATTTCGAGTAAGTTGGTGCAGCGTATGCAGGTGCAGCATATGCAATAGTTTTTGATAGAGCTGGGGCAGCATAAGCTGGTTGTGCAAATATTTTGGCAACTGGGGCAACAGCAACAGCTTTAGCACCACCAATTTTTTCAACAACAGCATTAAAACCATTATGATCATCGGCCGTGTATGTAACTTTACGAATTGAACCGTCTGGTTCGGCTAATGAATAACTTCCATGTACAACACCATTTTCTAATACTTCTTGTGCTTCTTTGGCATCACCTGTATGTGGATCATTTACACCGTAGCTAAAACTGTAGTTTGGATTTGGATTAACAGGTTCGGCGGCCACAAGTTGTTTAACAATTGCTGGTTGAACATGTTGTACGGCGATTGGGGCGGCTGCAAATGCGGCACCACCATGAAAACCGCCATAATTCGCAAATCCACCGTATCCTGTATCAATTGGTATAGCGTAAGCTGAGTAGATGACCGTCACACAAAATAAAACCTTTGTAAATATATAAAACAATATTATTTGAATAACAAAATTTATAATTCACACTAAGTACAACCTTTTGGAACATTTTATAAATATTTTTTTTTTTCTTAACAATTTGATTAAATATTATTTATTATATTATATCACATACAACACACAAGTTTGATCTGTACACTATTTTGAGAAATTAACTCAATTTATAGTAAAAATCATAAATCATTGCAATTTACAAAAAATTTTCCAAAAGCATCTCGGGGAAAATGAAAACAACTTCTACACATACAAAATTGTGTTTGTGCGTGTATGCTACGAAATATAAAAATTACTTAATATGCGTTTTCTTTAAAATCCCCACCCCAAAGAGGCGCGTTGTTGATCAATCGTGAAATGGTCATAATTTAATCTAGTTTTGCGAAATACATTTTTGTTTTTTATATAATTAATTGGAAAATTATGATGTCAGTTTGGAAAATCTATAGATTTGTAAAAGCTAAGAATTGCAGAAACATCCATCATATTTCCAAACATCTGTCTTAAAATCCTATAGCTATATGTACAAGAAAGTTAAATCACTTTGTGATTATGAAATGAGTTTTTTGTGTGTTGATATGTTGTATTGTTGTTGTTGTTGTTGTTGTCATACGATAGAAAGCCAGTTTTCTATATGTCTTTATATACATTTCTATAAAGTACACAAATATTTTGCGAAAAACCATTTTTGGATGCAATTTTTGTATGAAGTCAATAATAGAAAACGAGATTTTTTTATTTTTCTACGATAACAAAAACTAAAACTCGATCGATGAACGAATGTCACAATAAATTTTTTCTTTTTTATAATTTTTTGATCTAATTTTGATCATGTCGCACATTGCTTGTTAGCTAGCACGGTTAATTAATTTAAGACATTATTGGATTTGTGTAGACATTATGTTACATATTTTGTGTGCATGTAAGGCGGACCCATAATTAAAGTGTATACATATGAGCTCGGTGGTGTGTGCGGAAGAAAATTATTTCGAAATTGCTATGCACATATCTCTATAAATGTAAATCGTTAATTGACGTTTATGGTTCAATTTAATTTAATATCTATGATTTATTAAATAATTTTCACATCATTAAAATTAACAACATAATGAGACATACATAGTATAGCAGTTTCAGTTATTCAAAATGAAACTGAAATTAGGAATATAAATGATTGGATACAATCGATCATTATTTTCGGATTTTTTTGTGTTTATTTTTTATGTAAGTTTTAAAATTATTAATGATACTTAGTTCTCACATTCGATTATCGATTAATCCGTGTGCGTTTAAACACCAAGCTTTCTTTTAATATTTGATTTAAAAAAAAAGTCTGAGTCCGTTTACAAGAATTGCTTCTAATATTTAATAATCAAACAATGAGAATTCTATTATGGTTAGTAGCGCTTCTTTTGAATTTGTCACCTGAAGTATGTACGCTAATACCTATAATAGAAATAACATAGGAATACAAAAAAAATGTCGTGACCCAGATGGGAGACTCGTTATTCCTACGTTTTCGAGGTCGCTGAAACCGAATATGACCATAAAAAATGATTCCAATTGCCCATTTTCCCGTTAACACCCCTTGGGGTCGACATTTCAATTTCCATGTAAAATTGAGATGGATGTACATTTCTATATTTTTGGGATCACTGGAACCGAAAATGACACAAAAAGTAAATTTGACTTTCCTTCACCTCTAGCACCCCTTACTACCTCCTAGAGGGGGTTGGAATTTCTATTTTCTTCCTAAATCGAGATTGATGTGCATTTTTATGTTTTAGGCGAAGCTCTCGATTCGCGTGCTTCTTTGAAGTGAGTCCCCTGGCCTCTCACCAATCGGGGTGCTTGTTTGAAGTGAGTCCCCTCGCCTCTCACTATTTGGGGTGCTTGTTTGAAGTGAGTCCCCTTGCCTCTCACCATTCGGGGTGCTTGTTTGAAGTGAGTCCCTTCGCCTCTCACTATTTGGGGTGCTTGTTCAACATGAGTCCCCTCGCCTCACGATTTCGAGCGCTTACTTGTACCGAACTCTTTCTAACGATCTTCTGAGAGGCTTCCCCTTGTTGGCTGTCCTCTGTTCTGGCAAGTCCCTTTTCCAATCCCAGCAGTAGTCAGCCAATATGCTGATATCCCATTTACATTGATAGCTTCGTTCCATTTCTTTTGGGTCCTGGTGAAACCTTTCACCTTGCTCCTCGCTATAGTCCCCTAAATTCTCCCGAAAAAGTCTACATGAGACTCGAGGAAGTGCAGTTTCATATTCATCAGGCAACCAAGATTTTTAAAGATTGTTAGCAGTTTTTTTATTTCTCTCTTGTAGTTTGGACTCTTTTGATTGCCTAGGCAATTTTCTACCACACTTTTTACTGATTGGATGAACTCAGAGTCGAGCACAAGCTTCCGAATTTCTTGTCCGTCGAAAATTCCTTCTTTAAGCTTAGCTTCTGATTTGTTCGGAAATTTCCTCTGGATGTAAATGAAAGTGGCTCCCTCTTTATCTAATGCTTTCACAAATTGCTTCATTAACCCGAGCTTTATATGTAGTGGAGGAAGAAGAATTTTTTCAGGTGGTACAAGTGGATCGTTCCAAGCCAGGGATTAAAGGAGCTCTAGCAGACCATTTATGGTTTTTATAATGCTTCTCGCGACCTCGACTATTTCAAAGGTACAAGAAGCACGGATGCCGCAAATCTGCCAGTTGTGTTATGTATACTTTATTTTTTCAAGCACAAGCTTCAATGAGTTTCACTCTTCTGGCTTATTTACCGAATATGATATCGGTATCGAAGCTAACTCATTGATATTGTGTAAGACTACAACTTTCAAACTGCATATGGAAAAGTCGATGGAGAGCAGTGGCGTAACTACAAATTTCGGGCCCCCCCACCCCGCAAAATTTTTCTTGGGCCCCTAAAAATTTTGTTATACCTATGAACAAGTAAAGTTTTAGTCAAAAACCTAAATTTTCCCTATTGTCCAGCCTCGCATTAATTAAAAGTGTCTGATTTCGAGAGTCCAATTCCAAAATTTTATGTTATGTTATGTTATTTTTGTTTTTTCAATACAAATTCATACAGATAGCGGGGAAGTAAAATAACATAACATGAATTTTATCGTTCCAGAATCGGTCCCAATATCGCGAAAAATAAAACAGGTCATCTACTATACGCTGATAAGATAAGTTGTCACTTTTGGTTGCGAGACTTGGGCACTGATAGCATACAAAATTCTGAAAATTGTTATAACTGAGCATAAGATTAATCATGAAAGGGAGCCACGTACGGAATGCAAATGAATCACGAGATCAGAAACGACCTCGATAAAATTGACATCAACGGATTCATAAACTCATCAATTTTAAGATGGCTTGGGCAGGAGCCGGCATTAACGAAAGTAGGTGGGAGATTACCTATCCGATAGATGGATGGATGACGTTGAAAGGAACCTAAATACACTTGGTCTACGTGTCTGACATTCTCATGCGGTGGCTCGAACTACTTGAGGCAGACCTTTGCAGTGGCCAAAGCTTTTCATGGAATGTAGCGCCAGCGGACCATATAAAAAATGAATTATAAACCGTCGATTGCGTAAACATTTTTGTACGTTCAAACTATATATTTACATACTAAATTTGGATAATGTCCACATTTACCAGTTACCAGACAAATCTTTTGAGCATAGGGACTATGCAATGGTAACCTTCCTGGAAATAGAGGGTGCCTTTAGTAACTCAGGCACTTTCGAATCTAGGGATGGATGGATCACTCACGGACTGTGTAAATCAAATGGTAAAAACAGGATATCTAATGCCAGTATGGGGAAGCCCTCCGTTATCCGAAGATTTGTAAGTAGAGGCACATTGCATGTTGTGTAGTGGTTTCAAGGTGGTTCCTTATGCGAATGATGTTGCTGTTTGTGCTTTTGTGCATTTTTTGCAAGTGCCCTGCGTATTCTTTAAACATGCGCCAATGGTTGTGGGGTTAATGCAAACCCACACAAAACTGAATTTGCCCTCTTCTCTAGGAAATTCAAACCTCCTCATATTGGCACTCCCGCACTTAAAATTGCATCCTCTTGACCTTGATAGATAAATCGAAGTAAATGGGTCTCATTTTGGACAGCAAATTAAATTGGAAGCCTTATATTTTGGAAAGGGTAAAGAATGCTACGGTAGCCCTATATTCCTGCAAAACCGCCATTGGAAGAGGCTGAGGTGCAGCCCAACACCGTTCACTTACTATATACATCGCAGTAGTCAGACCCATTCTATTCTATCAAATTACAGTATGGTGGACTGCTCTAGGCAAAATTGCCAATCAAAAGCTATTGACGAATGTTCAGAGAACAAAAAGAAAGAAAATTACTGATTTATTTACCATAGTAATCAAATTGTAGCATATTATCGTATACATTTCTGTAAATGTTACTATGCGTATGGACTGACTTTCATCTTCAACTATATCACCAGTGGAGTGGGATTCATTTCAACATTGCTGGTTGAAATACCTACATCATCATTATAAATTGGAGGAGTAAAAGATGAAGCTGTTGCATATATAACATGATTGGGAATCAACATACCTTTGAATTAAATCATGCAAATATAGCAATCTGCTTGAGTTTCAGGCTCTTTCCACACAGCAGGAGATTTTATGGAATTCTTTGCTCTTGAATCGGACGATTGAAGATATAATCTAATACTGCATTTGTTACAGATACTGCTCAGTACCCATGTATTGTCTTTACCACTTGCAACCTGCAAAAGAAACCGGACTTATATTTATCCTTATATTACGAAAACTCTACGAAGTTTTTCCGTTTCACACTTACCACCCAGACCAGCCGCCGATACTGAGGTCTCCCTCTCTTGCATCGTAAATTTCTTCTCCCTACTTTTGCCATGAAGGCATCTTTTTACCTAGGAACTTAGACGGTTACCCGTTATCTGCCCTCACCTCGTGGAGGTGTCCTAGTCGCAAAAGTAGATCCGGAATCAGTTCTACTTCGGAGGCATGGAATAAAATTAAGTAGCTTTGAAGTATAAATAAGACTGATCCCTGAGTAGCAGAAACAGTAAAATCAAAAAGAAAACGAAATGCAAACGGGAGATAAAAATATTGCCATATTATCTTGTTGAAATGAAGTAAAGTTCAAAATATAAATAGGAAGAATAAACACGGATTATGATTTGGACAAAAGAATTTTTTTTTGTTAATGACTGTAAGCTAGAATCATACCCCTGTTGTTAACGTTAATGGTAATTATGTTTAACTAGTTTATACTCTCCAAGTATATGTCGATTTTACATTGGTCTACAGAGGAGTATCTCCATCCTACTTGAGGGGTTTGTCACGAGATGCAAGGTGTAATTGAAGGGTCAAATTTGTGTTTTATAATCAATTTCGTTTCGAGCGACCCAACAAACGTAGCAATATACATTCAACTTAACTTCGCATACAAATTGAAATTTCAACCCCTTTCTGGGGGTACTAAGGAGGTGATATGAGTGACGAAAGGGTGAAATTTAGTTTTCGTTGTCATTTTCGGTTCCACCGCCCCAAAAAACAGAAATGCACATCCATATCAATTTTGCATGATCATTTAAATTTCAACCCCTTCTGGGGGTAGTAAAGAGTTGCTAGGGTGTTACGGAAGGGTCGAATTTATTTTTTGCTATCATTTTCGGTTTTATCATGCCAAGAAACGTAGGAATGCACATCCATTCCAACTTTGCATGAAAATTGAAATTTCGACTCCCAGGGGGGTGATAACAGGAAAATGGGCAATTGGATTAATTTCTTATGGGCATATTCGGTTTCAGCGACCTTGGAAACGTAGGAATAGTGGGTCTACCCGCTGGGTCACGTTTTTTTTTTATGTGTGTGGCTGTGTAATTCTGTGCACTAGCAAATTCATTAACATTTTTGAAAAATACCTTCTTAAAAATATGTAGTAACTTATGTAAGGTAGCGCCGTCATAAAAAGCATGTCATAAAACATAAACGTCAAAATTTCAATTTAAAGCGACACGACCAAAATGGGGAAAGCTGTTTGTTTAAGGGGGAAAAATTAATGGACATGTTGTTGAAAGACATTTCGTATGCATTTCGTTTGAAGTATGATTTATGTACCTACATAATATCAGGTGATTATTTAATCACAACTTATAGTTTGCTCAATATTAATCGTCGTAACGTCAATTTTTATTTGATGAAAGAATTTGATGGTGCCGATAATATAATCGTCTATCTTAATTGATTTTCGTCCAAGTAGAGTAGTAATCCTCTTCGTGTCTAGACATTCAGATCTGAAATAAATGTTCTTTACTAAACATTTGTATCTTTCTGCGGCGTTTATTTTTATAACTGTGACATTTTTCCAAATTAGTTAACTGGATTTATCCCAAATGCCATTACAAATTTTTTATTTTTGTGGTTTGATGCATAGTTCGCTGGACGAATACCCCTATCTATTGAATTTCAATTTTTCAAATTTCAGTCTAACGAATTTCGGGCTATCGAATTTAATTTGATGTATCGGATTTCTTTCTGTGAGACCATGAATTCCATTCTATCGAATTAACATTCGTCTATTGAATTTCAATCTATTGCCAAACTTTCCAATTTGATTTGCCAAATTTCAATCTAACGAATTCCAGTTTATCGAATTTCAATTCATCAAATTCCCATATATTGAATTTCGATCTATCGATTTTTAATATAACGAATATCATTCTGTGAAATGATGATCCGCCAAATTTTAATCTATCAAATTTCAATCTACTGAATTCCAATCTAGTGAATGTTAATCCATTGAATTTCAATTTATAGAATGCTCCAACCTCTCGAGGTTTGATTTTCCGAATTTCAATCCATCAAATTCCAATTTATCAAATCAAATCCCATATTATCAATTTCGATTTATCGAACCCAAAGTCCCTCCAGTTTCAATCTATCGAATTCAATTTTTTCGAATTACAATTTACAATATGTCAATCTATCGAATTTCAATACGTCAAACACACCAATCTATTGAATTTCGATTTGTCAAATTTCAATCTTACGAATTCCAGTCTATCGAATTTCAATCCATTGAATTCTCATTTATCTGATTTTGCTCTATCGAATTTCAGTATTACGAATTTCATTCTGTGAAATGATCTATTCTACCAAATTTCGATTTATCGAATTTCATCTACTGAAGTGAGATCTATCTAATGATTTTTTTTTCTCTGGAAGATAGAATTTCAGTCCATGGAACTCCAATAAATCGAGAATTTCTATCTATCGCATGCAAGAATCTTTATTGTATACCTACTAACAACTATAGTGGAATCGTATAGTGTTTCATTCTTATTCATCCCTACATACAGGTATTCCTCGAGTTAAGAGGTTAATTGGTCCTGTGTCAATCTAAACGGCGTAAGTCGAAACTCAGGATTAGTGCAGACCATGATATTGCGTTCCGGGTAGAGACTCTTAGAAAAGAGAAGGTTTAGTTCCAAGTGGAAAATTTAAGAGTTTTAATGCAAATAATATTTTTTATCTAGTATTAGTTTCATAAACAAAATCTCATAGGCAAAAGAAAATTAGAAATCTTCATAAATATTTTATTAAAATAACGAAATATGTCGGTACAAAAAGCATTGAAAAGCATTTTTAAATATTGGTTTAGGGCTCTTTTATTTTAAAAAACTATTACAGCTTTAGCTTTCGATTCCTATTCGGAATCATTCTCAGAAGCGTTTTGAAAACTTATATCCAAATTTTTTCTTTATACAAATTTTAATTTTGCAAAGCTACCTTAATAAATCCATTTTGCATAGTAACGCATAGCCTAGACAATTTATTTGAAAATAAATTTGTATTCTAAGGCCCGATTGTATGAACCCCGATAGATTAAAAAAAATCCGGCGATACAGATTAATCTTCAACCGACGATTTTTTTCTTCGTCGATTGTATAAACACGAATACAAAAAATTTCATCCTCTGTTTATTGCAGTTTATTTTGGAGTGTCAACATTTTTTTTGACGTTTCAAATTTAATTTGTTGTTTATTTACATACAATAGGTTGTGTTTACACGAAATTATTTTTTTATGTTTTTCTCCAATAGAAAAAAATAAACTTTCGAGTTGGGAATTTGAAATTTTACGTTTTTTCTCGATTCCATTCCGATTTTTTTTCAATAAACAAACAAACAAAATTAAAATTATGTCAAAAAAAAACAACAACAAAATTTTCTATTCACTGTTTTAGACAACAAAAAGAGAAGATAAAAACAGTGGATAGAAAAAAATCCTTCGATTAATTTTGGTATTTATCGTCGTTCTTCGTTCTTACAATCCAATCGACGGTTAATCCGCCGATTAATCTTCTATCCTCGTTCATACAATCGGGTCTAAATGCTTTTCATGTAAAAATGTTGAACATTTATCAAAAATAAATTGTTTGAGATAAAACACTTAGATAAAAAAATCATACGAATTACCAATATACGCAAAATCTTCTACAATGTTTATAGAATTTGTACTTGCTTTAATGTGCAACATTTCTAAAATCGACCTTTTTTAAAATTTTTTTGCTTTTCGAGAATTTTGATGTTATCTACTAAACTGATTAAATGATGGTTAAATTTATATTTGGATTTCTGCCTCTTTTGTGTTGGTAAATCCGTTTTTCTAAACGTTGCGTTGCAACTGCAACATACTTGGTAAAAATATTTGATTTTTTTTTAACGGTATTACATCTTTCATTTTTGAAAAAAATTTGTCATTTAAGTTTGTGCCTGCACGTCCTACAATTTACTTCGGTCTAAAAAGACCAAAGTATTGAAATCCTGTCAAAAATGACGAAAAATTTGGTTGGTCCAAAACCACTTTTCTCGACGTTTTGAAAGTCCCTGAGTCCGAAAAAGCAAAAAAAAAAAAATGTCCGTCTCGTCTTTCTGGATGTCTGTACCAGTGGTATCTCGAGAACGGCTTGTCCGATTTGGATTTTTTATTCGCCAATCTGTTTCTATGGTCAAGGCGGAGATTTGAAAAGCTTTTGGAGACTGTACGTCAAGAGGGTGGGGTACCTGCCATACGAATTGACCCAAAATACCTGGTTTTATAAATATTTACGATTTTTTTATATAATATGCTGGTTTGATTATTGAATTGGGTATTGAATTGGGAATTGATTTGAAGGTTAAGTTAGGGGTCAATTTGCGGGTTGAGTTGAAGTTGAGTTGGAGTTGAGTTGGGGTTGCATTATGATGTAGTGATTAGTTAACAAATTTTTTATATGACGGAACTTGTCTATTTCTCAACCGATTATTATGAAATTTGACATGTGTGTCGGAAATGGGAATCTAAATTGATTTTAGGATGAAGTTCTGGAATATGGCCAAGTGTGATGGAAGTTACCTATTTATCAACCGATTAAGATGAAATTAGACATGTGCGTTGAAAATAGGATTCTAAAATGATTTTTGGATGAAGTTCTGGAATATGGCCAAGTATGATGGAACTTGACAATTTTTCATCACATGTGCGTTGAAAATGGGATTCTAAAATTGTTTTGGATGGAGTTCTGCAATATGACCAAGTATGATGGAACTTGTCCATTTCTCAACCGGTTACGATGAAATTCGACATTTGTATTGGAAATGGAATTCTAAAATGTTTTTTGGATGAAGTTCTGGGATTCAAAACTGATTTCTGGATGAAGTTCTGGAATATGGCCAAGTATGATGGAACTTGGCTATTTCTCAACCGATTAGTATGAAATTTGATATGTGTGTTAGAAATGGGATTCTAAAATTGGTTTTGGATGAAGTTCTGGAATATGGCCAAGTATGATGGAACTTGCCCATTTCTCAACCGATATTGATGAAATTCGACATGTGTGTTGGAAATGGGATTCTAACATGTTTTTTGGATGAAGTTCTGGAATATGGCCAAGTATGGGCAATGGGATTCTAAAATGTTGTTTGGATGAAGTTCTAGAATATGGCCAAGTATGATGGAACTTGCCCATTTCTCAACCGATTATGATGAAATTTGACCTTTGTATTGGAAATGGGAGTCTAAAATGAGTTTTGGGTGAAGTTCGGGAATATGGCCAGGTAGGATGGATCTTGGCTATTTCATAACCGATTATGATGAAATTTGATATGTGAGTTGGAAATGGGATTCTAAAATGATTTTTGGATAAAACTTTGGAATATGGCCAAGTAGGATGGAACTTGGTTATTCCTTACCCGATTATTATGAAATTCGACATTTGCATTGTAAATGGGGTTCTAAAATGATTTTTAAATAAAGTTCTGGAATATGGTCAGTTACACGGTCAGAAATATCAGTATAATTTGGTATACTACTTTCTGTATAAAGTTCTAGAATACGATTTTTCGTGTTAAATTGGATGCCTGTACTCATGTTACTTAAGCTTTTGAGCTGTTTGGTTGTTATTGTATAATTAAATATATGTTGGTTAAAATAGAAATCAATACTATAAAAATTGTCACACCAACTTTATGAAACAGGTGAATGCTACCTTCATTGAAGATACCAAAGACGGAAGTTCTGATCACCTCGTGAGGTTTCAGCCCTTTATATTTTTTAAAATTATATTTCTTAAGAAGATGTTTCATTTTTTCATAAAGATTTTTAATATCCGGAATGGCTAAATAATGTGTGGTTTCAGTTTGGACTTGGAAAACGATTTGAGTGAAAATTCCTTTGTTTTCAAAATATGTTATTAATTAATTTTTCCGGATATTAGTTTTCAACTAATGTATGTATTAGAATTTTTAAATTTTTATGGTGGAGTTTATTATCGGAAAGCTTTAGAACTTTTTGGGTCAAAATTTTAATAGTGTTAATTTTGTAAGTGGTGGGAAGCCAAGAATGAAAATTTAGATATCTATCAGACCAAGTAGTTTTATGGTACCAATCACAACAAATTTTGCCGTTTGGTTCATGAATCAAAAGAATGTCCAAAAAAGAAATTTTTGTTCTCTATTTCTTTTTCTAAAGTGAATTTTATTCTGTTGTTTGTTGAGTTAAAAGCTTGTAGGAAATATTCAATCGTCTATTGGTACGGCTGTGATTATATCATCTACGTATATGTAATAAAATAATGGTTGAACATCTAACGAGCTTAAAACTGAATTTTCTAGATTTTCCATTAGTAAATTTGCAATAATGGGACTTATTGAGGAACCCATAGAAGAGCCAAAAATTTGTTTGTACATTTTGTTATCAAAAGAAAATTCTGAATTATTTAAAACGATATACAAACCAGTAAAAAATTGTATTTTTGTTAATTTTGATTTAGAATTTCTTTTTATATTTCTCCAATTTTGACTAATACTTAAGGGGGAACCTCCTCCAGACAACTGGTTTTTCAATAATTTTTTACAAAAAATTGAGTTCATTTATTGCAATGAAACAAATTGCATAATAATATTGGCGTTTAAATGAATACAAAAAATTTTTTTATGAGTGAAAAAAAAAAAAAAAATGGCCGCGCTAGAGGTGCTCGAACTAGACTACTAAAGTTTGCGCCGTGGAACGCCCAGGTCCTTGTAGTTAACTAAAATCAACGAAACAAATTTTTTTTATTAAAATAATTCATTCCGCTTTGCATGAACCTAAAAGTTGCAAAAAAAAAAAATAAAATTGAAAATTTGAGGACAAAAAGAAAAAAAAAACCCCTGTTTCTTTATAAACAATTCGTTAAAACCAATATTTGTTTAAACAATTTATACGAAATTTTAGGTTTGTGCAAAGGCCAATAAGCTATAGAATATGTGTACAAAATTTCAAGTTGATTGGTCCATTACTTTTTGAGTTACATTCCACGGCGCGCAAAAAAACACGTTTCAAGAAAAACTCGATTAAAGTTTTCGTTCTTGAAGAGAACGCATTACTTCGCATCACTTCGGTGACTTCCTAAGGATCTTTAGGACTTTCTGTTGGGCTTGAAACTTTGGAAATATATTATTCAGATACTAAATGAATTTTTAAAGTAAAAAAAAAAATGCAAAAAAATTAATATCTGGAGGAGGTTCCCCCCTTAATATTTTTTACAATTTGGTTATAGATATTAGTAAATAAAGAGGTAACATCTAAAAAGATTAACAGAAAATTTGAACGGATGGTTACATTACTGATTTTATTTTTGAAATCTTCAGAATTTTTAATAAAACAGTTAATTTGTTGTCCCTATACAACGTTTCAGAATATTGCCTAAAAATGATGATAAAGAATATGTGGGACTGGCTATGGAGCTTACAATTGGCCTATAATGGTAAATTTGGTTTATGGATTTTGGGTAAGCCCTATAATTTTGGAATCACTGGAGTATAACTCGTAGAGTTTTTCTTGGTCTCTAAATCTATCTTGCCAAAATGTTCCCAATATTTTGCTATAGAGTTTATTTTTGTTTGGATTGGTGTTGAATTAACTTTAATTATTTGTGCGTATGTGGATGTGTCCCATACTAATAGATTCATTTTATCCATATAATCTGTCCGTAATGTTAAAACCGTAGTATTCCCTTTGTCCGCTCTTTTAACCATAATATTTGGGTTGTCTCTTAAAAATGTCTTGGTTTGTGTTACGTAACTTAAAATTATTTTTTCAAATGTTGTTAAATTTTGTGAATTTGTACTGTTTTTGAAATTTGTTCAAATGTTTATGAAATTATTCCGAATATTAATGCGATCATTATCATTTAAACCGAAAATTGCACTTACAACATCTGATACAATTTTGAAAAGTGGTATTGCAGTACCAATAGTAGGTGGCCAAAATGTATTTCCTAAACGTAAAACGAATTTGACGTGAAACGGAAGATCGATATTAGAAAAATTTACCAGCCATTTGTCGCAAGTACAAAGTAAACCACGAAATTTATTTCTTTGTCTCACCTTAATTTGGCTGCAATGGTAGTTGTATGTGACTGCTACTCGTTCAAAAAACTCTTCATAAATTTAGACCGGTAAGGTTTCTTCAATAAACCGGTTAAGTAAAACTAAACTATTTTTTGTTGTTTTTATTGCTTTTATAGTTTCGGTAATTTCTTCGTTTATTACACCGGGAAACATAAAATTAAGAAGAAGAACAAACGAAAATCTCAGGGGAAAATCCCGCAAAATCAAAATATCGAATCAAATTTTTGATTCAGTTTTAAAATATCGAATTAAAGAATATCGCTGAAAAATTTCTTGAATTTTTTCATCTTGAAACACAAAAAATTCAAATTACATTTTTTTTTGTTAATTTAATTAGAAAATATTTTGTTGGATCACTACATTTGCCCGAAAAAATCCAGAAATTCACAGGAAAAAATTCAGGAAAAATATTTTGGTTATTATAATACGAGGGCGGAGGGAGAAGTCTGGTAAAAATGATACAAGGAATAATAAATCGCCTTTTAGCTCGATACACTTAGTCCAACGTTTTTCCAATTTTTCGATCCCTTCCGAATAATTCGATTTCTCCAACCCTTCAAAAAAGGCGTTTGTTGCATCGATGAGACTGTTCTTTGGTCTCCGGTGTATAGTGATGGATCCATGTTTCATCTACAGTTATGAAACGACGCAAAAACTCCTTTTTATTTCGCTTGAACATCGCCAACCAGCCTCTGAAGTTGTCAAACGTGTTCGTTTTTGGTCGATTGTCAGCAAACGCGGCACCCAACGCGCGGATAGCTTTTTCATATTCAAATATTCGTGCAATATATTGCGCACACGTTCATCTGAGATGCCTACTATCTCAGCTTGTCAACATTTTTGGTGTGGTGATCTTCATTTGGGCGTCCTGAACGTTCGGCATCAGTTGTGCTTGTACGACCACAACGAAAATCAGTAAACCACTTGTGAATCATTTTAATCGATGGTGAAGAGTCCCCATAATATTTATCAAGGTTTGTTTTGGTTTGCGTAATTCCACGCAAAAAATAATGTTTATTTAACACACGAAATTCACTTTTTTCCATGTTTGCAAAAAAACAATGGGTTGTTTGTTTTCAATGGCTGTCAAAACTGAATTAAATGACAGATCTGTCTGAAAATTTTGATTTGGTATTGTCACATGATGGTATTGCCACATGACATCTGGGAGTTGCGATTGTGGCGCCTTCTATTGCAATTGTACCAGACTTCTCACTCCGCCCTCGTATGTAATATTTATGAAAAACATTCAATTTTAAGCATTTGTATTTAAATATTTAGTAGTAACTTGAAACATTTGTGGCATCTATCAGCAGAAGCGATACAAATGATACAATTCCTTTTATCTATGCATGTCTGCAAGGCTAACGAAGCAATTACCAATTTGTCACAACTTGAAATATTTGTGGTATATATATCTATAGAAGCGTGTCTGCATGGTTGACGGACCGATTTTCAGGATTAAGAACTCTTAAGGAAAAATCCAATCTTTAGAAATTTTAATTTTAACTTGGATCGCACGCAATTTCACAATTGTGTTCTTGGATTTTAGTTTTTCGGATTTTTTTGTTCTGAATTTTATGGGTTGGCTGGCTACCTTATCTAGAAAAAAATAATACAGAAACTAAAAATTCCGAAAAAAAAATCTAGAAACGAAAATATTCAGAAAAACAAAAATCCAGAAACACAATTTCAATTTTTCCCTTCTACTGATAGTTCTACCACAAATGTTTCAATTTATTTTGTGATTGGCTTAATTTGTTGGGTTAGTATAGTATCGCCGAGTGAATTTTATCGCTTGTGTCGCTTCTATACTGATAGATTTGGGGCTGCGGTCCCTAAACTCCCGCTGAGACCATTTTTGAAATGCTAACCTTCATAGAGATTGGAGCATTTCGATGGGATAGTTTACTTTGTATTTTTTGGGATTTTTTTGTTCGGGAATATGATGGTATCATCCCATTTTTATCATTTATTTTAAACAAACAAAATATTTTTTCTGGATTTTTTTGCCTTTCTGGTAATTTGTAGATTTTTTTTTTGATATTTTTTGTCTGGATTTTTACTCTTCTAAAGAGTTGTCCAAATAATACGCAGGGAAATACAAAATAATTTGCAAAGATGCCATGTTTGTTTTCTGTCATTTCATGTCATTTTGTTAGTTGAATGTTTGCCATTTATCGCTAAGGAATCGTATTCGATTGAAAACCGTGTTCTTATTATCTTAAGTTATTCAAGAGCACTACAAAAATGGTGAAAAGATAAAAAATCGGTGAATATTTTGGTAGCCATAACCGCCCAAATGAAACAACCATTTTTGCCCCAGCTTAATGGAATTGACTTGGGTGATGTTTATTTTTAACAAGACGAACTTGCCATACTACGCGTGAGAATATCGACGAGTCGCAGAAATGTGAATTGGCCTGCAAGATCATGCGGTTTAATGCCATTAGATTACTTTTTATGGGGATTTTTTGAAAAGCCAAGTGCACGTTGATAGTCCAGCCACCATCCAAGACCTAAAAAAACAAAATCATTGCCGAGATAAATGCTATAGAAACGTTCCTATTCGAAAATGTCATCAACAATTTTGACCATCGGATCAACGTCTGTAAATCCAGCTGTGGTGACCATTTGAGTGATATTATTTTTCATACGTAAATTCGAAGGGATAGTGCTTAATATTTACGATAATGGAAGAGGAGGTTTCACGTCAACCGGGCCACCGTCATGCCCTAAATTTGAAGCATCCACAAAATATTTGAAGGGTACTAATATTTTCGTTGAAACATCTGCTTTCGAATTCCTAGTGTCGTTTTTGAAAACAAATAAGATGGCGGCCAAATATGGCGGGAAGAATCTATATAATCATTGGTGCATAGCGATCGTGTAACTTCTAAACGACTTGATCAATAGAGGTCATATTGTCACAATAAATTTGTTTTGTCGAAACAATGGTTTATAGCTATGTTAATATTTGATGCGATGCGTTTTAGTCAAGTTATTAACAAATTCTTTATTTATTGACCAAAATTACTCATATTCACAATATATGTTGGTTTAGTGCCAAGAAAGAATATTACAAAATCTGGATCGGATAGGTGGCGCTGTGGCCGGGTTATTAATAAACTTTATATATTGTATATAAACCGAAATGATTCATATTTACAGAATATGTTCATGTGGTTAACATAATTGTTTGGTACATTCTGCCGTCCGATAGATCATATTCGTTGTGGTCTGATTTTTTCAATTAACCAAATTAAAATGTGCGCATGTGACAAACCTGGTTTTTGCCATTCACCGAATATGTTTTACTATTAAATCAATCAAAGGTTTTAATTTTATTTAAACACATGTGCAGTAATATCATGGCGATGAATTGTTGTTTGTCCAGGGAGTAACAATTTTTTTATTTCATCCCATTGGGGATTGCAAGTGATTGTTATAAATAAGTCTGGTCGTCCATAAACACGTACGAAAGTCATTACATCGTGTATGTGTTCTTGCATATGACTTGGGCTGCCAGTATACGAAGATGAAAGTATAAAACATTTCCGATATCATTGATAATTAAATTTCTGTCTATATTATTATTAACAACATCGCATAAATGTACATTTTTAGATGATTAAACAAGATGAATAAACGTTGTTTCAATATTGCGACCATTATTACCTACTCGTATTTTGAAATATGTTTGTTACTCCAAAAATGTCATTTGAAAGCAAGAATTACATTTTCGAATTTTTTTTCGAAACAAATTTGATTCTGTAGTAACACCAATGTAGTTTTCAATGGTTCATGAGGTAGATTCAATGTAGGCAATTAAACTTTTTCTGATATATGCGACACTTTCCAGCCGTTTCATTTTTAAATTTAAATGCATGTTAATATTCACATTTTTTAACCATTTCTCTAATAATAATTTTAGAATGTGATTTATATTCTATCTCTGGATCATATTCAATTGCAAGACGATTGAACGACGATCGCGTTAATGCACGTTGTATTTGCATGCGCTTTCGATTTAGTTGTCTGTTTGCATTAGTGATTGCATTAGTCTTTGTTTTAATATATCTAGTTGTAGACGTTGGTTGCGTTGCTCCTGAATTTTTATGTATGTATGCCATCTGATTTCTAGTATTTTCATTGTCTTGCGAGCGTTGTTCTGCCGTTCTGCTTTCTCGTCCGAACTATACATTTCAATTATGACGTGTGCGTCGATCAATATTTGATCGTGTTCTTTCTTTTGGAATGTTTCTATCATCAATATTCAAGATATTTATCTAAATCATTTATCCTTTATTTTGATCATAATATATCCTAGATTGTTTTTGAATAGTTGATATTAAATTCCTTTTGTTTAACAAAGGTTGAGTTGATTAACTCAATAACATAGACAAATGACGCTTGTATGTCGAAATCTAAAGAGAAATGATGTTCATATGACAAAATTAAATTTTTCTCAAAAAGATTTATAAATATAAAGCTTATTAATAACTCGACTACAGCGCCACCTATCATATCCTAGCATAGCTATCAATCATCGTCTCCGCAAAACAAATATATTGTGTAAATATGAGCTCAACCGATCAAGTTATTCAAAAGTAATACGATCAATAACAGACCACAAACGATTATATAGATTCTTGCCGCCATATTGAGCCCCCATCTGTTTTTTTTTTTCTTCAAAAACGCCACTCGGCATTCGAAAGTATTGGTAACATTCAAGTATTTTGTGGATGCTTCAAATTTTGGACATAAGGTGGCCCTGTTGACGTGAAACGTCCCATAGGTATACCGAAATTTGATATATTGGAATTCGTTTTATTGGATTTCGATTGACTGGAATTCGTTGAATTGAAATTCAACAAACTGAAACTCGGTAGATTAGTGTGTTCTGTAGAATGAAATTCGATACACCGAAATTCGTTATATTAATACTCGAACAGTTGACAAAATGAAATCCGATAGACCGAAATTCTTTAATTTAGAAATTCGAATAACTGAAACACGATAGATATTAATTCGATAGATTTCTGTTTAATAGACTAGTGGTGAATTCGATAAATTGAAACTCATTTGATTGAATTTCCGTATAAATTGAAATTTAATAGAACAACATTCGACAGAATGGAATTCGATCGATTGAAATTTGACGAATCGAAATTCGATGGAGGGTCGATTTATCAAAAGTTCGAATTCAAATTTATAATTCTATTGGGTTAATTCAAATGTGGCTTTCTAATTCCATTTATGTTTTATTAATATTTTGCTCTAGCCAACATTCAACATTTTCAAAAAAAAAAAAAAAACTTCACCAAATAACAAATTTTAAAATTTTGCGTCCCGTGCTTTTAATTAAGCGTTTTCAACGTATCGTTTGATAGTAGAGGTAATTTTTTACTAGAGCTGGGATCTAATAGCTGATTTGGGTTTTTGTGTTTAGGTATATGTTCTCAATGGGTTCATCGATATTTACTGTTATATTAATCACGGAAAGTACTTTTCGAATTGTATCTTCAAGCTGGGACCATTAGGTTCTGGTCCGCCGTGTTTTTTTTTACAGATTAACGCTCGACGATGGTTGTAAATAGTTTAAACGAAATCTTTAATTTATTTAAAGTTAATATCCGAAAATTGTAAGAGAATTTATTCCAGTTTCGAACTGATGAGCTTATGATTATGAAAAAATCCATCTTCTCATCAGGCCGCGGCGACTGGATTGATTGTATCACAATTTTAATTCTATATATACAGAATGTACTGTGCAGTTAGTATTAGCGAATTATACTAATACAACGAAATTCTCTTACAATTTTTTGTTTCTTGGTTGTATCGCTAATACTACCTGCACAGTACATTGTGTAGGTATATGGTACAATCAGTCCAGTCACCGCGGCCTGATGAGAAGATTAATTTTTTCATAATCAAATTAAAAATTAAAACATTGAAAACCTGTCGGCTATCATGGGTTGTTGAATGATTATTTCTCGTGTAAATAATACTAATATGCTTCTACGTGTTAACCCTTGAAAGATACACTGGGTTAAATTAACCCAGGTCTTTTTTATTAACGCGCGCCATTTTAAAACGCGTGGTCCTTGGACTATCGGGCCAGTGGATTAGGGAAGTTTGAAATGTCCACTATATCTCCCCTTAGGACAGATACAGTGCGTTTATAGAAGCTGAGCAATGAACGTCGTAAAAACAGGTATGGGTAAAAATCACCCAGTGTGTCTCTTACGTTAGAAAAACGTCTCATTTAAAAAAATCTTTTTGTTAAATATTGTGTGTTTGTGTTAAACTTATATAATTTTTGTCTATTTGAACTAAAATATGTATATACAGAGAAACCTCACTACAATGGACATCGACCGGACCAAAAAGTTGTCCATTGAAGTGAGGTGTCCCTTGAACTGAGGATTTTTGGTTGGGATTCTATTTCTTATCCGATTTCAATGAAATTCAGCATTCCCAATGGGATTGGGATTCTTTTGCATAAAGTTCTGGAATATGGCCAGTTAGGAAGAAAGTTGGCCATTTCTTATCCGATTTTGATGAAATTCTCAAATGATTTTCAGATAAAATTCTGGGATACGGCCATTTAGAATGGAACTTGGCCATTTCTTATCCGATTTTGATAAAATTCAGCATGTACGATGAAAATGGGATCCTCAAACGAGTTTTAGATGAAGTTCTGGAATATGGCCAAATAGGAAGGAACTTTTTTTTTTTTATTTTTTATTTTTTATTTTTTTTATTTTTTATTTATTTTATTTTTATCCAACATAATACAACAAAAATTATAAATTTAATTGAAGTACAAGATTAATAGTAACGTACTAAGTTATATAAAAATAATAGGAGCAGTCAGAAGTAAAAATACTTGTTTTGACTACACCGACAAAAAATTAACATATTTAAAAAAGAAAAATGAGAGCGTGAGGTGCCCAACAAAACCAAAATAATAAAATTTAAATAATTTAAAATATATATTGAAATAACGGAAAAAAGCAAAACTAAAAGTAAAAGAAAAAGGAAAAGAAAATTAATTCAAACAATAATACTTTAAAAAAGAAGAAAAGCTAGAAAAAACGAGATGAAACTGAATACAGAATGATAAACCAAAATTTGAATGTGACAGAAAAAAAATATATTAAAAAAACTTTTCGATATCTTTGATGTGCTCAAAATTAAAAAACCACACTTTCAAATCTTTTGCAAACTTACTCACTGTATTTGATGACTTTACAACTGCTGGCAACATATTATATAGGTAGGGAGGGGGCCATGATACTGTAGAACCTACGACAATATTCTTTTTTTGTAAACATAATAACGCATTGATTATTAATTCTTAGATTATATTGTTCAATAGATTTTACATGATCAAAGCCACTTCTCGCGTAAAATATTCGTAGTACTTTATAAACGTATCGATATCGTAATGGTAAAATTTGCGCTGTTTTAAACAATGGAAATGAGGAAACTGTTGATTTTTTAAAAAACATTAAACGGATGGCAAATTTCTGCAGCATAACAACAGGTCTCAAATTCCGAAAATAAATACCTCCCCATACAGCCAACCCATATTCAAGTTTGGAGTTAAATAAAGTATAATATACGAGCTTTAGAATACGTTGTGGACAAATTGTTCTTAGATGATAAAATTGACGGAGCGACAAACGCATTTTTTTCATAATAAAGTCAACATGCTCAGAGAATTTCAACTTCTCATCTAATATAACTCCCAGGTATTTAAAACTGGATACTCTTTCAACTTGAAAACATTTATAATTACACATGGAACGTGAGCAATTTAAGGAGTGACAAACAAGGCTGTTAGCAAGATCATCAACACTTCTTTGATTAAATGCCATATAGCATGATTTTGAACTCATAATCATATGGTGTGCATTAAACCATCTTCTAAGAATATATAGGTCACTTAGTATGTTCTCAGAAATATCTGACCAGTTATTTGAATAATAAACATAAGCGGTATCATCAGCAAAAGCTACAGGATAACTATGCAGTTCAATCTTAAAAATGGAATTAATATAAATTAAGAAAAGAATCGGACCAAGAACTGATCCCTGCGGAACACCAACTGAAATAGGCAATGGATCACTAAACACATTAAGTAACTTTACCGATTGAGTTCTGTTTGTAAGATACGATTTAAACCATTCCAAAACGAGCCCCCTAATACCAATATTATGTAGTTTGTCAAATAAAATTGAGTGATTAACAGTGTCAAATGCCTTTGTTATATCAATGAAAAGTCCGGCGACTTTCTTGTTTTTATTTAAACTATCATAAATTTTATCTAGGAAACAAAGTAAAGCATCTTCAGTATTTAGATTATTTCTAAACCCAAATTGGGCATTACTAAGGAAACCAATTTTATTTAAAAATGATATTAATCGTGACTTAACAGCTTTTTCTAAAATTTTTGAAAACACCGAGAGCAATGAAATAGGCCTGTAATTAGACATGGCAGTACTCACACCACCTTTGTAAAATGGAACAACGATGGCCCTCTTTAAGTCGTTAGGAACCTCACCCATACTGAAGCTAAGGTTACAAATAAAACACAAGGGATTAGCTATGAATTGGGCAATCTTTTTGGCCAAAGTATTGCTGAACCCATCATGCCCACATGCATTGGTAGTTTTCAATTGATTTATCAAAGAAAAAATTTCATCGACCGTAATAGGTGATAGGAAGCAATTTGTCGACTCATGGTTATTTGAAAATAGTAGATGATTCCTGTCAGACAAACTTAAATTATCACTTTCAATATTTTCAGCCGATAATGTTATTGGAATCATTGTAAAAAAGGAATTAAAGAGAGAAGCTACTTTGGGAGGATCATCGTGAATAATTCCATCGACATCAGTTACTTTAATTATCCGATTATTATTCTAGTTTTTTCCAATTGCGTCATTAATAATACGCCACTTAGTTTTGGTATTATTAGCGTTCTTGTTAAAAACAGACTCATAATATTGATCTCGAGTTTTGTTCACCAGATTATGAACAAATTGTTTTTTTAAATTTATAGCAATGCTCCAATTTTTTGTTATTTGGATGAGATTTGAGCTTTTTATATAAATTAATTTTTTTCTTTATTTCATAACTAAAGTTTTTCGACATCCAAGGTTTTAAAAAATTACCAGTAGGTTTTAAAATTCTTTTTTGATTATTTTGAATGTGATTAGCCAAAGTAGAAGTAAAGCTAGAATAAGCTACTTCCACAGACGCCGACTTATAAACTTCTAGCCAAGTCTCTCTGGCTAGTGAATCATAAAGTCTGTCAAAATCAATCGACATGTACTCGATTACATCTTTTTTTCTGTTATTAGTTTTGGGAATGTTTATAGAAAATAAAACAGCCGCATGGTCACTAATGCCAAAATCAAAAACTGAAGAAGTAATGTTATGGTTGCTATTGACATTCTGCCTTATAAAAAAATGATCCAAGCAAGTCGAGGAAATGCTACGAGTTATTTCATTGACCATTGACAGAAAACCATATGAGGACATCATAGATAAATAGTTATTACAATCGTTGCTTCCATTTAATATGTCAATATTTAAATCATCAATCACGATTAAATTTTTAGTTGTTATATTATCCAAGAAACCGGCAAACTCTTCAATAAACATGTTGACAACATACGAGTGTAGTCGGTACAAACAGATTATAATATACAACTGATTATCTTCATGGAAATCAAGACGAATGCCATCAGCCGTATGGAGCGAGAGGTAAGAAACTTCACAATCAGAAACAATAGTCTCAGAGACGTAGACAGCAACGCCAGCAGCTCTCTGATTACCATTGCAATTAGCAAAACAATTGTAACCATCAATGCCATAATTAACAACAGCTTCCTCACCAATCCATATTTCTGATAAAAAGATCATCGTTGGAAAAATATTCCCAGCTTGTAAATGTGCCAAAAATGAATTTAAATTGGCTTTAATACTTCTTATATTCTGGTGCACAATTAGACGGTTATTAAATTGGTTTATCACTTCCACAGATTCATTTTGATTCTCGTTTCCCCTAGAAGATACAAAATTTGACTTATTAATATAATTATAACTATGACCTGATAAATTGTTTACAAAATTCATTTTTTACTTATAAAAGACAATACAAAATAATTAAATTATAAAAGATACTGTTTACAAATTATCAAGGTCATGAAACGTCCGAATATATTTGATTGCATCTCCATCTTTTTTTCTCATCATTATGTTAGCATTCCGTATCCACAAATATTTAAAATGTTTCTCTCTTTTGACGTCCTTAGCAATTTTTAACAAGCTACGTTTATAACCAGTCAAGCATTCATTGATAAACAAACGTGAATCGGTTGTAGACTGAATAATTTTGGATGATAAAGATTTTAACTTCCTGCTAGCATTCAAAATATTTGCTTTAGTAGTACACGATTTCATGACAACAATAATTTTGCCAGGCTTATCAGACGATTTGTTGTTAACTCGGAACTGGTCCATTTCTTATCCGATTGTGATGAAATTCAGCATGTACGATGGAAATGGGACTCTCAAATGATTTTCAGGTGAAGTTCTGGAATATGGCCTATTAGGAAGGAACTTGGCTATTTCTAGTCCGATTTTGATGAAATTCAGCATGTTCGATGGAAATGGGATTCTAAAATGATTTATAGGTAAAGTTCTGGAATATGGCCTATTATGAAGGAACTGAAATGGAAATTCTCTAACGAGTTTTAAACGAAGTGCTGGAATATGATCAATTTGGAAGGCACTTGGCCTTTTTTAATCCGGTTTTGATGTAATTCAGCATGTACTATGGAAATGGGGTTCTATATACATAAAATCATATTAAGTTCCTTCCTAGTGGGCCATATCCAAGAACTTCATTTACAAATAATTTTAGAGTCCTATTTCCATCCTACTTCCCGAATTTCTTTAAAATCGAATAAGAAATTGCCAAGTTCCTTCCTAATTGGCCATATTCCAGAACTTCGTCTAAAGCTCGTTTTGAAATCTCTTATCATATGCTGAATTTCATCAAAATCAGCTAAGAAAATCTTTTTAGAATCCCATTCCCATCGTACATGCGGAATTTTATCAAGATCGGATAAGAAATAGCCAAGTTCCATTTTAATTGGCCATATTCCAGAACTTCATCTAAAAATCATTTTGGAATCCCATTTCCATCGTCAGCATCAACTAAATGCTGAATTTCATCACGAACGCATAAGAAATGGTCAAGTTCCATCCTAATTGGCCATATTCCAGAACTTTATTCATTTAAGAATTTCATCAAGATCGGATAAGAAATGGCCAAGTTTCTTCCTAACTGGCCATATTCCAGAACTTTATCTAAAAATCATTTAAGAGTTCCATTTACATTGGGTATGCTGAATTTCATTAAAATCGGATAAGAAATCGAATCCCAATAAAATTCTTATAAAAAAAACCACAAATCTTCAGTTCAAGCACCTCACTTCAATAGACAACTTTTTTGGTCCCGTCGATGTCCGTTATAGTGAGGTTTCTCTGTATATACATATTTTAGTTCAAACAGACAAAAATTATACTCCTATATGTTTAACACAAACACACGATATTTAACAATCAAAAAGCATTTTTGAAATGAACATATTTTTCTGACGTTAGAGACACACTGGGTAATTTTTACCCGTACCTTTTTTTACGACGCTCACTGCTCGGCTTCTATAAGCGCACTGTATCTAGCCTAAGAGGGGATATCGATTATTAATTCCAAAAACGTTTTTTTTCACGCAAAATACCCAACTTTTAGATTTTACCTCTATTTTGCTGTTTTCAAAAAACGCCTATTTTCGATTTGCAAAAAAAATATAGTTTTTGCAATGGATGGAAAAACCCATAGTACCACCTTAAGGTTCAACTCTTTAGCTTTTCATCGGTCACCTACAGAGTGTCAAAATATTAATTTTTTATAGAAATATAAGCATTTAAAAAAAAGACGATTTTTAAAAAAAGTTGCGTTAGTTTTTTGTGAATATTTTTGCACCTATTTAATTTTTCGCAACAAAATTATGTTTTTATATTCTTGAAAATTTTTTCTATTAATTGAAAAAAAATTGATTGAATTTGATCAATTTGATCACGAGATATAAGCTTTCAAAGTATCGCTGGGTAAAAATCACCCAGTATGTCTCTTACGTAACTTTTTGATAGTGTGTCCCTTAAGGGTTAATCTGTAAAACACATTAAAATGATATTTAGGATCGGTTGCATATTTGGTGATTACACGAATTAAATTATTAATTCAAGTTAGATTGGAATAGAAAAGAAAATTATTTAAACGAAATCCTCTGTGATACACAATATTATCAATGCTTTACAAAGCGTTTATATTCGCTAGGCTTGTAAAAACATCAGATGATTTGATCAAGTCTTAGCTTTAAAATCGATTAACGCGCAGAAGTGACATTTTGCTTGGGTATTCAACGAACAATAGATTTTAGAGTGGAACATAAATATTTCAGATTTTAGATTTTTTTTTTATCTGTGTATATGGTATAAGATTATTTCGACAGGTCACAAACTGGCCATATTGGTCGTGACTTTTAGCTAAAATTGTTAATTGCTTTGGGGTAAAAAATCCCCGCATTTATAGTACCAAACATTGAAATCGAATGGAATTTGATCAGGTTCATTAAAGTAAAATTACGTGCGAACAATCATTTCAATCAAATGTATTAGTTCTGCTGCTTGACCCCTACTAGACCAACACTAAAGTGAATGTTGTGTAATAATTTTCCATAAACACGCACACAGATTTGCTTGTTACTTGTGTTACCATAAAGCATCTAGCTGAACGTACATTTAATATTTACATACAGTATACACACAATTAATTTCATTAAATCGAATAATTAAACTGTCATAGAAAATAATGCAAACACTTATTTCTTCCACATTCAGTTCAACAGCATTGAAAACAATTCGTTTATATAAATATGTATGTACATTGTACATTGCGAATGTATATTGCGAAAAACTTGCAAATTAAAAACGTATAAAAAGCAAATGCACAAAGTGAAATTAATTTACTCTTCATTGAAGTTTCGATTTGTGAACGTCGTCGTTGCGGAAACAGTTTAAATTAATAACAATAATTATTTGATTTGGTTTGGTATGCATTCAGTTTATTGGAAATAATTTATACCAAAACCAATTATTTAAGTGTGTCTAAAGAAATTCGTCAAATTGAGCTGTAATTTTGATAAAAAAGAAAATGAAGAGTTTTAATTTAACGACATACTTAAAAAAAAAAGTCTTCAAATTTATTTAATTAGTTTTGTACACTATGGTTTCATTTACAACAACTTAAAAACTAGTTTATACTGATTGTTAGAGATCTAGTAAATTAGAATGGAGTTTAGAGATGAAAATTAGGGTTAGACATTTTTGTTATCTGGAAATTATAATTTGATAGCAGAAAGTAGAAACTAAGGCTTGAATCTAAACTCTTATATAGTACGAATTCAATACGATAGGGAATTAAAGAAATTAAATCTTCATTTTAACTCAAAATTTCTCCCTAAATACACACATTGTATACGTATCGAGTGGAGCTTTTCGGAGAGAACGCTTTTGTTGAAAAAATTTGACTTAATTATTTTGGATGATCTTGAAATGATCTAGTTATCAACTTTTCACTAAAAACCTTTATCTTGGAGAATTGAAGAAAGATACAAAAATGTATTAAACAAAAGTTGTATAATTTGATGTGTCAAATAACGTGCATTACACAAAATATAGGTTTACATGAAAACACAAATTTTGATCTCGAAATTACCTTGATGAATCTTTGCAAGATTGTTAAAAATCATTGTACTTAATTAGAATGGAAATCTCAATTTTCCATAATACTTCAAAATTACATTTTATTTTCCAGAAATTTAAATTTAAATATTATTTTGAAATATGTACACCGGAAAATAGTGATTTCCATTCTAATTTTAAATTTAAGTCTCCAATTTCCAGAATATTTTAATACAAAAAGCTATTCGACGTAATATTAAACATGATTAGACAAACTACTTGTACTCTTTTTGACACTATACGACATGCTCGACGTACATATTCCTGTACGAATAGGAATTTTAAAATTCTAAGCTGTACACATTTTGATAATCGATAAAATTCTTTTGGCTTGTTATAGAAAAAATATATTAACAATAATGGCATTCACAACATTTTTCGTCTTGTTAATCAGAAAAAATGAAGAGGCGAATCTTTTATAATATATCTACCTCCCCCGTACTTTAACCCAAGAGTCATACAAAGTATATCGACCCACAAAAATGAAAACCCTCCTTGCGTTTTCTATGTGGTAGTTTGGTTTCATACTGAAAAGCCCACATGAACAGAACTCTTGTCTACTCTTCAGATAGCTGCGATCAAACTACAAAATACAATTCTAACTTCATAAATTATATATGAAGCAAGAACGTACTGACTTAGCGAATTATATTCACTAAATAAAAACTCAAGGAAAACCCTCATTTCTGTGTGTTTTATGCCACACCCAAATAATAGAAAGAGTAGTTTGTCTTTATTAAAATCAATAAATCATACAAAGTGTATCGACCCCAAAAAAACGAAAACCCTCCTTGAGTTTTCAAAGTTTAGTGGTTAAAGTAAGGGGATTTTGATATTTATACTTTTTTGGTAGATATATTATAAAAGATTCGCCTCTTCATTTTTTCTGATTAACAAGTCGTAAAATGTTGTGAATACCATCATTGTTAATATATTTTGGCCATAAAAAGCCGAAAAAATCTTATTGATTTTAATACAGACAAACTTCTCTTTCTATTTAAAGATTTTTGTATCAACATTGGAAAAATCTTGTTATATGAAACAGCAATTTTGTTTAATTTGTGTGATTTTCAAAATAAGGCATTTCAACTGGTTGCTTATGTAACGTGTTTCTGTTATACACTACCTTGAACAACAAGAATTAATTTTTATTAATAAATAATTCATTCTTGCCGGAGACAAATATTTAATTTTTAACGAAACTGATGTGTTGGAATTTTTTTTTTTGTTAAGTTATTTCAAAGTACTTGAACTTAATTCAACTTGCGCGTACATTACTAAACCCGATTGCCTTTCAAAAATTAAAGTATGTATATACCGCGCATCTTTTGACACCATTTTATTAAAGTACAGTGTTATTGTTTTATTTTTGTGGCAAATAAATTACATACAATGTATATTTGTTTATGTAGTTGTAGAGAAATTGACCTTATGATTTAAATAAATCGCAAATCAATTTGCAAATAATAATGGCACATTATGCATGACGCGCAAAAACTCAATGTACAGTTTGAAAAACAAAAATTCCCAGCATAAAGAGCGATTGGCTAATATTTACTAAACAAAAAATAATTCGCAGCACATAAAGTGTTCAATTATGCAATTATACGCCGCACATTGAACATGGTTATATAAATTAGGTTACGGTCAGAATTCAAATTTAGTACTTAGTAGCTGCACTTAATTTCTCTCTGTCGTGTATGCGAATTATTAAATTGATGCGATCGACCACCAAATTTTTTTTTTATATATTTTGTGGTATGGACGTGGTTTGGATAAACGGTAGCTTATGATGTGTCATCAAGCTTCTTAAATCCTGTTAAAAAGCGTGCGTAAAATTCAATCACGTATTTTATTTTTCGAAATTAATATCTTTCAGTTGCTGTTAAAAAAGTATGAATCATAATCTCGCGTTATTAACAATTACTCCAAATATAAAAACACAAAATTATTTGTGCCATTTCTTCATCAATAAATTATAGTTAATCTAAAAAAAAAAAGTAAGCGACATTTTATACATTTCCAATAAATTTGTGTATGTACTAGGTGCATACATTTATATTTAAGCAGAACACACTTCGCATTTGCATCGTTTCGAACTTAAATTTTTGATCACGTAAAATTAAAAATAACCACCATACCAGCTAATTAAAATTCATCAGCCAATTATTTAGTAGTTTGATTGGTTTTGCATAATTGTTGTAATTTAAACTAAATAATTTAAATTTTTTATTTTTGTTAACTGTCTTCAAGTCTCTGACCACAAAATTGTATTCGTAACGTTTATAAAGAAATTTGGATGATTTTTTTTGTTTGCCTTTTCGAGGGTTTCCCTTCGGTAAGAGTTTAATTCATGTTCTATGATGCAGTAGAGTTTCGTTAGTAATTCCATTAATGATTTGAATAGAATATAGGAGGAGTGGCTTTTGAATTGATTTTAATATTTTGGAAAATCAATTTCTTGTGATACTAAAGCGGTTCAACAATATAGGATTGATATTTTCTTTAAAAACAACCTGCAGGTTTCCGCTTTAATTCAAAGCCGTACAAAAAATTATGTGAAAATACGTAAAGTTTACTTCGAGCCCGCCATAGCTGATAAAAGGAATTACTTATAGTCAAAACGATTAATCGAAACTTTTCGTTTAATCTGTCCGATATTGATTGAGATTTTCGATAATTTCAGAGTCGACCATGTACTACTGTGTCCAAAAAGTAAAGCCAGTTTTCAATTTAAATCGCGCGGGTAAACCGCACGTCATAAATATTTTTTTTCTAAGTTGGCAGCATTGTGATAAACATCTGTGACAAATTTTATTTCAAAACATTCATTAGTTTTTGTTTTACGCTTGGTTTTGTACGACGCTATACGTGCATTCGATGATTTTTACAATTTCTAATTACATTGAGCAAAGAAAAGTTGCATTAAATTTTGTTTGTGAAATTAAAATTTGGATGCAGAAACGTTAAGGATGTTGCAGAAAGCCTTCGGGAACCATGCTTTGTCGGAAATGAATGTTTACAAGTGGTATTAACAGTTCAAAGAAGGTCGTGAAAGTGTTGAATGTCTTGTTGACAGTTTTCATCGATTATCGTGGTGTTGTCCATTCAGAATTCCTTCCAACCGGCTAAACCGTCAACGAGCAGAATTATTTGAGTGTTATCCGTCGTTTGCGTTAAGCTGTTCGCAAGAAGAGACCAGAATTGTGGGCATACAATTCTTGGTATTTGTACCACGATCATTTCGTTCTCACACTGCACTCGTTCTTAGTGACTTTTTCGCCAAAAATGCGACCCATATCGTTCCACAACCACCGTATTCGCCTGATTTAGCACCGTGTGGCTTCTTTCTATTCCCGAAACTCAAAAGACCACTGCGGGGAAGTCGTTTTGAGACAATAGAAGAGATAAAATGTGAATCACTACGCGTTCTGAAAGCCATCCCGGAAGCATGGGCGGATCTAGCTTTTAAGTTTGGGAGGGGTGGTAATTTTTAACTAATGTGTAACTATTATATACCTAAACAGAAATATCTTTTTTACAAAACCCGTTTTTAATTATTTATAAAATATATTGTATTTAAGAAGGACTTGGTCGCACGGAGTTTATGATTATTTCTTCCTTAGCCCTCAATCCATGAACCAGGGTCGTTTTCATCCTGGCCAAAACTATCATACTTTTTCTAATTTTTCCGAAAGTTGCTCCATATGCAATTTAAAAAAAAATATTAGTTTTTTTTGCGTGCAAAAAAAAACGATTGTTTCTTGAATAAGGATGCCTAAAGATAATCCGTGAATTATTTAAGATTTTTTTATTGATAATTGTTGATTTTATAACGCAAAGACGAAAACGACCATGATTCATGGAATTAAGGTGCTTAAAATACCTGCATGGACCGAGGATTAGTGTTAGTAGTTTGCTGCTTTCAATTAGGATATGAGATATGCGTAAATACTAAAGTTTTTATTTACATTTTATTTTCAATTGACGGTAAATGTAATCAAGATTTTTTTTCATGCGTACATTATTTAATCCATTTTTTTAGCATTATTTCTGTAAAATATCGAGTTTTAACCTCTCTGAATTTAACAAGTGCATATACACTTAGTCAGTTAATATGTACATAGTTGAATTATTTGCGTTGATTTTAATGATTGAAATGTATATTTTTAGAGGGTTTTGTTTCATTTTGGGAGGGGTAATTACCCCCTGTACCCCTCCCTTGTATCCGCGCCTGCCCGGAAGGCGACTTTTCAGATTTTCACATTTCTCGATCAATTAAATATTAATAGTTTTGGTCGAAATTTTGTTCAAAGATATATTTTAGTAATAAGTAGTTTGTATTAACTTTTAGGTCCATTCGAGTATAGAATAGAGGGGGTAGTAGTGGAAGAGAAAACTGCCAAACAGATTTTCTCAAAAACCGGATTTTTTTGTTATGTTGATGGTAAATTTAACAATTCATCATCTACTTGTTTACAAAATTTGAAGTCGATTGAAGCATTGCGTTGGGGATCATTTGACAAAAAGTAGTATTATAAATTGGTTTTTCTGTTTACCGAGTTATGTCGCACTTGAAATATTTTTCTATAGTTAATGCACCTTGCAAGTTCCAAAAATTGCTCCCTAGGTGTCTTTAAGATAAAATGAATAGAACCGTGTAATATGAAATTTAAATTTCTAAATTTACCTAAAATACTTTGCTGATGGCAAATAATCATCAACATTTAAAAATAATTATATCTAGTGAGCTTTTAAATAATTATAGCAAGATATTCCCGTTTCTATGGTATTGACATTTCTGACATTTACGTTTCTGTGGCGTTTTATTGACATTTTATGACATTTAAATGATCGAAATATACTACGTGTTGATCGATACGTTATTTGTGAAATTGTGAATAAAATCGCCTTTATGCTGAGTTTATGACATAGGAACATAGGAAGATAGGGAGTGTGACACGACCAACCAAATTATTTAAAATATCACAAGCCCCGCCTATTAGATCCATGCTCTGGTTGTAAAATGTCTTACTTTTGATCAAAGTAGGCTAGTAGGCGGGGCTGGTGACATCTTAAATAATTTGGTTGGTCGTGTCACACTCCCTTTCTTCCTATGTTCCTATGTTCCTATGTCATAAACTCAGCATTAAGGTATTATTTCTGAGTAATGAATTTGCTTAGTATTTAAAGTCGTATATAACTCCTAATAGCAAATTTCTATGAGAGGCTTTAAAATAAAATAATATCACGCCAGGTTTAGGGAGCTGGGAGATATATAAAATGAAATGTTATATGACAAAGAGGTGGGGTTAGGTAACAAATAATTAACGTTAATTCTGATTTTGTATTTTGTGTGTTTTATTATTTTGTATTATCGAATGGTCAATAGTGATACCAAGTACTGCATGAAGTACTGACTTACTGAGTAAAGAATTATGTCGGCAAATTCTCATGTTGCTCACATAATATTGTGATCTGAACAAACTGCACAAATTTTCAGAAAATAAATTTTTGAACATGATGGATACTCTCTGATTGGAGTAAATTAAATTCTTAAGGACTTTCAACGGTATAATAGAGATATACAACTGGATCTAATTGTTAAAGGTCGAAGATGAAAAATGGCGAATACGACTTTGATTACTGCTCAACACGTGTCAGTTCTAAATAATCTAACATTATTTGTGGATCTGTGATTTGGCGGTATAAGAGTAGAAGATTTAAATTGTCGTGATCAATTGTGATATTGGGGAAGAGGTCTGCAAATTTTAAAAAAGCCGTGACATATTGTGCCAGCCCAAAATAACGGAAAATCTTTGTAAAATATAAATGGTTGGCTTGGTTATCTATAACGGATGCTTTCTGGAAAAAGTGTCGTCCGAGAGTCGGATAAACCCAATTTTTTTGTTTTGCCTTCGAGTTTACGCATTTTTTTTTGCCTTGTCGTAAATCGATAAAATCTAAATTTTTCGTTTTTGTTTCTATATTTTACGACATTGTTCGTTTAAAGTGTTCTTAACCTTCACTCTGTGTATAGCTTACTATAACGTTGTCTGTGTATAGGGGTCAATCTGACCCCATGGATCACTTCATATATTTCATAGGGAAAGTAAATAAAAATTGTTTATTTTCTTATTAAAAATTTATATTTTTATTGAAAAAGTAATTACATTCACAAAAAATCACTTTAATTAGTCAAATTTATGTTTTAACCAGATACGTCATCTAAAACCACTTACTGTTCATATGAAACTATTTTCTATCCTTTGATGCATTCTATGCATAGGATTTTGGTGTGGTTTGGACAAGATGGCTCATTACAAAAATGGCATCTTGTTCTGAGGCGCAAGTAACATCTTGGTCGTTTTCTAACGGTCTTAGACGCCAGCCGCCACTTTTTCGCCTGTTGATTCCCGTCTTATTAGTCCTGGCTTCCACCGACAATTTCGTTGTATTTTTTACAACGGGAAATATTATTTTTGTGCGGTTGTACCGGTGTTTCTTTTGTAAATGTAGTTGTAATATAATTATAATTGTATTAAACCTCCAAACTTATAATTACAAATATAAACGAAATACCGACAAAATGTCCAGTGGAAACCAGGACTTAGTAACACTATAACCTATTAGGTCGATTGCTATCCTTACATTTTTTTTTAATTTTCGAGGGTTGGAGAGCTGGCTTGCACCAGTTGCATAACCAATTCTTTTAGAAACGATTTTCTTTAGGATACAACTTTCAAGTGTTAGGTTGTTATCAAAACGAAATTTTGAAGATTTTAGTTCTCGTTTTTTTTAATTCCTTACTTGTACTAAGCTCTTTGGAGATATCGGGTTTGATTTGTAGGATTGTTCCAATTAGTGTCGGTTTTTCTCGGCAAAAGTTGCTCGGCTAAAGTACAAATAGTGAAAAAGTTGTTCATAGTAATTGTTCTTCTTTTGTTGACGTGAAGTGCGGATATCCGATGGACTAAATTCAAGGCGTAATTAACCGAATGAGGCCTCCCTGGTTGCCCATTAACATACACTTCTGCGTTCAATGGGTAAAAGATCTTTGCGTCGCGTAGCCAAAATATTTTAATTCCATACTTCCCTGGTTTTGATGGTACGTACTGTCGGGAAGAACATCTTCCTCGTGTTATAATCAATTGTTCATCAATAGTTAAATTTGATGACGGTTTATAAAGTTTTCGAATGTTTGCCAAGAACATTTTCCATACAGTTCAGAATGCTACCAATCTATCTGTTTTTAGCGGCTTCTGTCGGATATCATAGCTCGATAAAATGAACGGTCGTCCCAGTTCTTAAGAGCGCCAGCGTAAATTAAAATGCAGGTCAATGCAAACATTTCCACCGAATTAGTACCTATCATACAAAGTACGGTGTTTTTCTGTTATTTTATTATTCATTATATAAAACTGCCGCGCTTTTCTATTGGTCTCAGCCACGATAATATTCACCAATATTTCTTTGATGGTTTTTTGGAAAGCTAGTAACTGAGTAATTCGATTTTTTGCTGCTTGCTCCGTGAAGCCTTCCATTTCCCGCAGTAGTAGAAAGTCGCATGTTCTGGTCACATTTGCAATATTTGGGCTCGACTTTCGGAACCATTTTTTTATTTTGGGCAGAATACCATATACCAGTAACCGCTTCTTCGTCTTCAAAAGTGGCAGTTTCATTATTTCCCTGTTCATTTTCTCGATCGTCAGCGCAAACTTCAAAATTGTCATCATCATCAAAATTTATCGGCTCAATATGTTCATCTTCATCGTAATCACAGACGCCGGCTCAGTATGTACAACTCTCGTCGCATTTTGAAAAATCCACTTGAATATTATCGTTCGCTATTTCCCCATCATCTGACAGTCTCACTTACTAATTAACAAAAAAATGCAAAAAACATCACAGACATACTTTACAATACATTCATAAACATAAAAATTAAGTCATTTTTTGATTTATATAGAAAATAGTAGGTACCTACATGGAAATAATTTGGGGTCATTTTGACCCCAGTACACAGAAATGCGCTTGGTTCATTTCAGACTATCGTAATTACCAAATTTACAAGTAATTTGGACTCGCTTTTCGTTGTATTGCGCGTAGAAGATATTAGTTGAGGCTTTCTTTTAGGGCATGAGCCATTCAAATAATAAAAAACGCAGTTTTTTCATTTTAAAACCGACTGGGGTCAATTTGACCCCAATACACAGAGAGAAGGTTAAACAAACATAAAACCATATAAAGGGTTAAAACCTCACGAGTAGGGCATCCAATTTTTGGCCAAAACGTAATTCCGGAATTTTCGAATTTGAATGTTCTCGATTTCGGAATTCCAGAATTGACTTTTTATTAAATAATCTCTATTAAAAATCAAGATTCTACGAAAAAATCTCTAAATCCTATAAAGTCTATAAATGTTATAAATTCTAATACATAAAAGTCTGTCAGTTCTATAAATTCTACAAACCCAAATTTTACTTATTCTAAAAATTCCATGATTTCTATAAATTTTTTAATTTCTACAAATTTCATAAATTCAAAAATTTCGATAAATCTTATGAACTTAAATAATTCGATAAATTCAACAATTTTTATAAATTTTATCAATTTAATTAATTATTATTGAAACTCATTTTTTTTTTTTAAAAAAATACTAAAAAATACAATTCATATTTTTATGAAATCAATTTATGTTGAACAGCAAAATAAACACTGCTACAAATAAAATGTACGAGCTGATTTCCAACGGTTAATCAACGTAAGCGAAGGTTTCTGTAAATTTGGAAAATATTCAACGCAACCACTGGAAAAATTTTGGGTATAAAAAGCGAGGAAAAAAACGTTTCAATTCAATAAGTATTGCTTCAACTGAAGATGATGTTTGTTGGCATCGAAATCGATTTTGAATCGAAAATTAAAAATAAAATTTCACTATAAGGAATATACTTATTTTAAAAAATATATAAATTAAAAATAATATAAAAGTTGCCTTTTAATTATATTTATATATGTAATATTTAATTAATTATACGAACTATAAATTCTATGGACTAAGCTTTAAAATTCAGTAAATTCCGCAAATCTCATAAATTGTTTAGTTCTTAAAAATCTGTAAATTCAATAAATTCTATAAATTTTATAAGTTCTTCAAAGACTGTAATTATTTAAATTTTAATATGTTTATAAAATTCTAAATTCTATAAATATTAGGGGTTTTATAATTTCCATAAATTACATAATCTTCACAAATTCTATAAATTCGTTAAATTTTATAGATTCAAGAATCGAACCAGTTCTATAAATTGTTCAAGTCTAACAGATCTATAAATTCTACAAACTCATTTGGCTTATTTGAAATTCTTTAATTTTTATAAATTTTACAGATTCAATAAATTCTTTGAATTCTATAAATCGAATAAATTCTGTAAATCCTATAAATTTTATTATTTCTATGATTTCTATAAAGGTTAAGTTAGTTGGAGTGGCATAGATTGTATCCCCTTTACCCTTACTAGAGCCATTTAGAAGTATTTAGGTAGCGTAGAACATGGTGCACTTTACTGTTTTCGAGATCCGACAGGTAGGTTATTCATCTTGAACTTACCTAAGTATGTACTCCTCTGCGTGCTAATGCCGGATATGAGCAAAGAAAGTTTCTTCCTTTCCTCGTCCAAACAGCTTATACAGAAGTCATTTGCCTGTAAATCCTGCCTTCACAAGAGCTTAATGCCCTGGTGTGCTTTAAGTCTAGTTTTGGCCAGACTTGTCTTGCATCATTTCAAGTGAGGCGTCAGTCCAACCTTATCAGTTTATACACTGTCACAGGACCCTCCAGACTTGCTCTTACCGCTTGCAGCAGGTGAAAAATTCAGTAAGTTTATAAAATAATTTTATAAATTTAATAAATTTTATGAATTTTTTCAATTCTTTAAATTTTATAGATTCTATAATTTCTATAAATTGTTTTAACTGACAGAGTTCTATAAATTCTGCTAACTTAAATTGTTCTTCTATTTTTCTTTTTCTAAAATTTCCCAATTTTTATAAATACATACTATAAATTCTGTGAATTCTGCAAATTTTAATACTATAAATTCTGTGAATTCTATAAATTTAATTTATTCAAATTCCTTAAACTTTGTAAATTTCAGAATTTTACAAAAAAAATTATTTTTTTTCTCACTTCTTATAAAATTAATGTGAACAAAAAAAATTTGACAACATTTGGCCATACATGATTGAAATCAAGTGTGTCCTATTTTTCTGGTTTTTCTCATTAAACGTGACCCATCGTTTAGGCTAGAATTTTGGTGGCGATATTTCCCGCTGCTAAATATGTTCTTTTAGCCTCGAAGGGCACTTTCATCGTCTCAAAATTAAAATCCTGTTTGAAACGCAGAGAAAACCAATCTTATGCACCGCATGTGATGATGCAAAAACGGGTATCTAGGTTTTTGATATGTTTCAGGAAGCTGGCAAATCGAGCAATTTATCATATTAGAAACATTAAAAAAAACGAACAAAAAAATTAAATATTTTTGTCAATTTTGAACGTTTCGATGTCGCTAATTTAATTAAAAAAACTAGCAATTACTAATTTTCTTAGCGATAGGTAAATCAATAAAACGATTTTGTAGATACAATTTTGTATCGTCACCAGCGATTTGTTTATCATTTCCATTTTTCAAGAACTGATAAAATCATAAATTTTTTGAAACAACGTTCCCGCAATGAGCATTCTGGGCCAAAGGACAAGATTATTGAATTTATCAATTATATATCGCCGCCGTTCGAGCTTGAATTGCTCTCATCAAATTTATAACTGGAAACGACGACAAAGTTTCTAAATTTATTTGTTTGATTCTGCTTGTTTAAATCGACGTTAATTTCCAGCTGCTCTAAATCCTAAGCAGAGAAGCGATAGCAAAGTGGGGGCCAACTTGATTCAATGGCTGTTTAAGCTGGAATTTGTAAGCGATCTATCAGAGGTTTTAGGTTATATCAGAGGTTTTTATCCGAAAGTTAAGGATCTTTGGTTTGCGGCGCATATTTTCGACAACGCAATATTCTCGACTGTGCGCTGGACAAACACGGTGATAACTTCTGTTATCAATTAGCATGCCAATTTTACGAGCTTTCTTCGCAAACTTGCGTAAACTTTTTTTTTTAATTCTTACTGTTTCGGCAACACCTTTAGAAATAAGTTTTCAGTATTTTCCAACAATGTCCAAGTTTAAATCGATTCATTTCGTACCGCGGCTGTTTGACACTAAAAACTGTCAATATTTTAATCACGTTATTGCTGTCAATGTCAGAATAACACGTAGTTGTACACTTGCCTGTATAAACTCAACTTAAATCAGCTCATCTAACCTCCAACTAAATGTGTGTCCAGTTCTGCTTATAGTTATGTTTTGTGTTTTAGGTAAACTAGAGCAATAGCGCAGTCTTGCCTAGTCCATGTTCGTTTGAAAATACAAACCTTTTAAAACCTAGATAATTTTGATAAAATTGATTCATCGTTATATAGGTTTTTTAAATGTAATGAAATCTTTTACAAATTAAGTGAAATATTTTCCAGATTTTAAACAAACTAAGTGAAACATTTTGCAACGGTGTGTTGATCCACCTCTTTCAAGAGACATTTTGCAACTGCTCTTGCAAAGTCTGTCGGCTTATGTGTGAACAATTTTAAAAAATGTGAGTATCGGTCGGCCCTCGTGCAAATTACAGTGACCGCCCTCATAATGGCGGTGCGAGATTATAGGCCTACTGCAACATCACAATAAAATGTGATGTTTTCTGTAAAACGTTTTGTGAAATGTTAGAAACTAATAAGAAAGTGGGGATACATCTACAACTTATACGGTTGATAGAGTAGGTACAGTTGATGGATTCTCTGACGTAAAAACTAGAACCAAATATATGGTAATTGAAGTTGCAATGTATTAAGTGAGTTAGTCGATACGAGTTTTTAATAATTCTAAAATCGTAAATGCGATATACTCGAAATCAAGGAGCCTGATGCAAAATATGTAAGGTTTTTTAAACTTCTTAGCATAATAGTATATTATTCAAAGATCATATAATGATAGCTGTTATTCACGAAGATGAAGTTTGCCGACACGAGCCGATAGGCGAGTGTCGTAAATCATCTGAGTGAATAACAGCCATTATATGCGAGTAGAAAATGTAGAATACGATACTTTGTCCACGACCGACAAATATCATTGTTTTATAATCAAATCCTTTAAATACTCCTCAAATAATTTTCGTCGATATTTTGACGTCACAGTTTAATAATAATGAAAATGGCAAGAGACTACTAGATAAAATTTCAAAAATCAAATAATTTACTCGGAAGTATTGAATAATGAAAGAAGAGACTACTAGATAAACTAGCGGTGAATAATGGATATCATTATAAGTGATGAAACAAACGTATAATGAACATATTATACGTTAGTCGTGGACAAAATATATTATCAACATTTTTTTTAAATTGTACGTCGCTCATCTGTAGGTGGTAACGTTTCTGCCATTCGTGTTTGTTGTTATAGTTTTTTGCGTCATAGCTAGTGTGATATTTTACTATAGTTTTAATTTTTCTATTTGAAACATTATAAATTAAATCTTCAGCCGATGAAGAACTTTTTCTTTCGCATTCGCTGCTCTTTTTACTTTTGTAACGACCACCACGCCATACTGTTGAAAAAGAATCTTTTATTACTTGTGGTAAGTCAGAAGTTTTTTAACTTGTCTAGTAATGATGTTTTTTCTATATAAATAATTGCGCAACTTAAAAAAATCAAGGGTTGACAAGGCCCCGCTACCCTTTAGCAAGGTCTTTGATTTTATGTTTATACATTGCTATAGAAGTGTCACACATCTTTTCATGCTGCCTCAAATACCTACTCAAAATTGAAGAACCAAACAAATTCCGAGGTAATGGAAGTTGCAATGTATGAAGTGAGTTAGTGTACAAGGTAAATAAAAATTCAATAGATGTGAGCATCATAGACAATCTAGTTGAATCAAATAAAATTAAAAATACTAGATTTCTGGTTGTAATAAAATCTGGTAGTTTTACTTGAAATACAAATATGTACTACTGAAAATCAAGTAAACAATACTACTTGAATTTGTGCCTAGAATTCTGGTAAAATTATGAGATATACTATTTTTTAATTAGATTTCAAATAAAATCGAATACACGATTGCCCTGCAATACTATTGGATTTCCTCCATTTATTCTACTAAAGTTCTAGTAAAATAGCCGGAAAAAACTATATTCTTTAGTATAATTCCAGTTAATCCATCCTTTTTACTATAATATTCCTTGATTATACAACTTACATGGCTGTCTAAATAAATTTCAAGTAGTAAAATAAATATTCTTTATTCCAACATATTTTATTTCAATATAATTTCGACGAAAATTTAATTTACCTTCTTTATATCGTCCTGCACAAGATATTCAGCTTTAAAGTTTCATCAACTTTTCATCAACTTTTTTACATGGTTCCTTCAAAATGTCAAACTTCCAAGCCACCTCTTGCTTCCTCTCTCCAACCCTGCGTTTAAAATAAAACCAATGGAATTATTCTTTATGTCATTCCCGTGCTTATCCAAGAGACCGAACTCAAAATTAATCTAAAATGTTCATAATTGAAAATTAATCTGAACATAATAATATTTATCAAACCTTACTTGCACATTCACCCTTGAAATCCTTACACCACGACCAGATCACGAAATTCAACGTATTATTGATCATCAGACGACGAAAATAAAATTAAAATGCCAGCAAACGGCTAGATTCACCAGAATTCTAGTAATATTCTAATATACGTTAAAATTGACTAGCATCTGACTAATTTATTAGTAATTCCTTGTACATACAAACAGGAATTATCTTACGAAGTTAAAAATTTGTGTGATTTAATATGAAAAAATGTTTTCGGCTTTTTATAGACAACATATTATTTGTAATGACATACTCATTATTTTCGATTTGGTAAATCAGTAAAATAAAGCAGTCATACTCCTAATATATCTACCCAGCAAAAGTAGAAAATATTATTCTCCTTCCCCTTTCTTTACCCCAGAGTCAATACAAAATATATCGACTCTTAAAAATGAGAAACCTCTTGGAGATATTTGTGTTGGTAATTCGGTTTCCTACTGAAAAGTAGGTATACTCCTGAGGCAGCTACAAAAATCCAACTCTCGCTAAATACATAAGGTATATAAACACAGTGCATTGACTTAGCAAATTATATTCACTAAATCAAAATCAAATTTGTTTAGTTCGTTCGCTCAGGAGTAGACCTTACTTTTCAGTACGAAACCGAATTACCAACACAAAAATCTCAAAGAGATTTCTCATTTTTCAGAGTCGATACATTTTGTATGTAAGGGGTGGGGAATAATATTTTCTACTTTTGCTGGGTAGATATGTTAGAAGTGTGACTGCTTTATTTTATTGATCTATCAAATCAAAAATAATGAGTATGTCTATAATGTGACATACTCATTATATATGTTGTTATATAATAATATGTTGTTTATAAAAATCCGAAAACATTTTTTCATAGGAATTATCTTGTATTTAATTTAATTTAACTAGAGTTTTACTAGATTTCATGTAACTACATTAAAAAATAAACCGGTGCAAAAATGCAACTGAAATTGAAGTAATTTTTATTTTTACTGGAAATCTGGTAATCAAATTTACGAGATTTTCATTTAATTTACTAAATATTCCATTTTATTTAGTAGAACTGATTATATAGTATTTTTCTAGTAATGTTTTGTGCTAGATAATCACTAGAATTCCAGTATAATTAAAAATATTACTGGAAATTAACTATATAGGTAGTCAAAATCTGGTTTTGATTGTAATTTCACCAGAAATCGGTTAAATCCATTTTTAAATTTAAGAAAATTAATTTTTTGAGATTTTTTAACTAGAAATTAACTGGATTTTCACTAGAATTTGCAAAATCAGATAATCAAGTAGTGCATTACTGGATTTTGTAATGAGCGTGTAAATAAATGTATCCACGCGGTATTTCGGACTATGAGTTCTTAATAGTTTTAAAATCGTAAATGCGATATACAAAATTTGTAATATTCCCGAATAGTGCGCCCTAGTATATACGATTTGTATTGCGAAATATGAATAAAGTGGGGAAGAACATAAGTTTAGAATAGCTTCATTTTCAAGGAGCATGGTGTAAAATATATAAGGCTTTTTAACCTTTTAGCATAAAATAAAACTCACCATATACATACTTATGTGACCATAAAATTTAAGCCTCTTATTTAAAACGACCCTCAAATTAATTACTTTGTCTAGAAAACCGCTTCTTGATTCACAATATAAATTTTATCAATACTGTTAGTATCCAGTAATGAACGGCTTATTACGGTTTCTTGGCATTTAAGGCCGTAATTTTTAACCGCCTTCCCTCTTCGTATTTTTAAATGAAGATAAATCCGCCGAAACAAACATGGATTAAAATTGTTTCTCGGATTTGTACCTCAATATCGATGGCTAAAACAGTGGATACGGCTATTTTCGAAAATTCGGAGATATAAAACGTCATTTACGATCTGTCAAATTACATATACAAAACTAAATAAATATATGTACGTAATGAATTGCAAATTAAAATTAATTTTTGAAAATTTAAGTTAAAAATGGAAAATATATTTAATGTCTTCGTCATCAGAGTCTGGTGAATCAGATTACGGAATAATATTGTCGATACTATCTAAACGTCCTAAAGTATTTCACGATAGAATAGATGTGCAGTTTTACTATAAGAGTTTCGACGCCGATTCCGGTTTTCTAAAGAAAGGGTTCGTAGATGGTATCGCAAGGTATCTGGAAACCTTGGACGAATATTATCGCTTATAATATTGCATATTACATCGCCTTCCATTTTATTTATTTCTTGTACAGGAATGTCACAAATCACGATATTGACTAAAGACTATAATACCCAAGACAGACTCAAACTAGCTAGTCGCGAATTCGAGATTATGTGAATTATGAGATTTTTTTTTGCGGTCATTTTTAAAACAAACAAACAAAATTGACAAATGTCCCAGCAAGTAGTTATTAATTCGGAAATTGTTTTTAAAAATCGCCGATTAGCTTCGTTTAAAATTACGACACGAAAAATCCACGGATTTGTCCACGTTTAAAATTTCGAAAAAAAACCTTGGCTAAATCAGTGTATTTTAGAAAACTGTCGATTTATCCTTGTTTAGAAATACGAGCGTTAAAGTTAAGCCGTTGGTTTTAGTCAAGTCACAAATACTAGCAATGTCAGAATTAATTTTCATAATTTTATGTTCTCGGCTAAATAGTTTTGAAAGTCGCCAGCGTAAATATGGTAGTCATAATATTCAAGAACTTTACGGACCCAATACAGTCCCTTGAGGTATACCACAACAAATGCTGGTACACTCTGAATAATTTTTGAAATTTCTACCAAACGCAGATAAGAAAGAATAAGCCTATACATGCAATTTTAACAAAATGAAAGTAATCCTAATTCTATAGCCTATACTATCAAAGGCCTTACTAAAGTCCAGTAACACCAACTCGCAGCAACTTGATCTCTATCACAATTTCTCTTCAGATCGTCTACTACTTTAAGAATTGCAGTATTCGTACTGTACCCTATTCGTTATGCAGATTGATGCTCTAAAATCTGCTGCTTCAAAATCGTTTCAGTAACTTTTCCCAAACTAGATAAAATGTTAATAGGTCGGAAATCTTTTATTGTAAATAGCTGGATTTTTAGTTTTGGGAATCAATTTAGATTTTTTCCAAGCCATCGGAAATTCAGAATAATCATCTAAACCTATACTATTTGAACTAACTGAATTCATCGCTTGCGATGAATCGCGAATTCAAGCTCCATACTACAAAAATCACAATTAGGTTCTTCTCCTCTCCGATCCAGAATATCATAAAAATTAAAACTCCTATAGGAACTATTAGGTACAAGCTCGTTAAAGTACTCCGCCGTTGTGAAACTTATCTCCATTTCGATTCCATTTTCACCTTTTAACCCAAGTTTATTCAATTCATTCCAAAATCGTTTAGGTGGTAAGTTTGAGCAATTAAATTTATCTAAATACTTCATGTTTTCATACCTTATTAACTTAATTGTTTTATTTCTAAAACATTTAAAAATTTGTTTCGATTCATTCGTCCTTCGAAGTTGTCAACCCCTGAATTGTAAAGCCAAAATGGCCTGAGTTAATGAGTGCAGTACTTGATTGATTTTATCAAATATTTATTACTCTAAAACCGTACATTAGTGCATAACAACTCAATTTCCCTATTAATCCAATTTATGTTCGAACGATTTTTAGAAACTGCATTAGTATGTAAATAAAAAGGAAATTAACTGAACTCCAAAATTTACCAAAATATTTGGTTTATGCTTAGCAAGAGGCGAGTGAATTTTAGTGTGGAGATCTTAATTTGGATTTCTACCTTAGCAGCTATTATGAAGCTCCCAACACTTGATTATATCAAGTTTATTTGTAAAGGCTTAAGATATTGCACGTTAAATACCAAAATGTTGCCACCGTATATAGGCCAAACATAAAATCGATCAATCACTTGGTTCAACTTCAAATCGTCAACGTACATAAATATAAAACGAATAGAAACGGTAACTTAAATAAATTGGTTGTGTTGTTGTTGTTGTAATTCCTATATGCTCGTCTTTAACTTTTCAAAAATTTACGTATGATTTTCATTTGTCGTTTAAAAAAAAAAAAAAAAAAAAAAATTAAGTGTCGAATAGTAAATTTCAATATATTTACTCGCATATAATTTGATAAGGGTACGTGCTTAGATTAACGAATTATAAACATTTTGAAATTTGTGTTTTTGATTTTCGAGTATATAAAGGCAAATGTTTATTCGATTAACAGTATCAGTTCATCTAGCTCATTTAAACAGTGAGAAACATTTTTTTTTTTAAAAAACAAACCTAAGCCCACAATGAGTCCGCTTATTGTAAGTAGTAAAACAGTGAAAAGTGATAAAAACCAAGTGATTCGTGATTATATATGAGGATTAACATTTTTTGGATTAAATTTGATTATTTCAGATTGCTGTCATCGCCTCGTTGGCGCTAACTGCTAATGCCGGTTTTGCCGGATTTGCTGCCGCACCATTAGGATATGCTGCTGCACCAGCTGCCTATGCCGCTGCACCAGCTGCTTATGCTGCTGGACCAGCTGCTTATGTTGCTGGACCAGCTGCCTATGCCGCTGGACCAGCTGCATATGCTGCCGCGCCTGCCCCATTAGCATACGCCGCCCCAGCACAGTTTGGATACGCCGCCGCACCAGCACAATATGTTGCCAGGTCTGCTCCACTTGCTTATGCTCCAGCACCATTTGTTGCTAGAGCCGCAGCACCAGTAGCATACTCAGCACCATTAGCCGTTGCCGGGCCAGCACCAGTTGTAGCTGCCCGTGCCATTGCCGCCCCAGTAGCTGTTGCCCGTGCCGAACCAGTTGATTCATATCCACAATACCAATACGCCTATAATGTACAAGATACATTAACCGGTGATTCAAAAACACAAGAAGAAACACGTGAAGGTGATATCGTTAAGGGATCGTACTCGCTCATCGAACCAGACGGTTCACGCAGAACTGTCAACTACTATGCTGATCCCGTCAATGGTTTCAATGCCGTTGTACAAAAAGATCTCCCAGTCGTTGCCGCCCCATTGGTAGCTGCTAGAGCTGCACCACTTATTGCTGCTGCCCCTGTTGTTGCCAAAGCTGCCATCGTTGCCTAAACGTATTAACATACACACACACACATATATTCAAAGCGTAAAACCAATGAAACAATTATTATTTTTTACTTAGTCTTATGTTTTTGATAAGGTCCAATGATATTCATCAACTCATCATCATCGTCATCCAAACAACTCATCGTGATTTATGTACAGAAATTATAAGCGCGTTCGCATCCATTGTAAATATTACACACACAAAAAAAAAATTATTTTTCACTATGTACATACCATTACATCATCCTTAGTTATAAATAAATAATAAAAATAAAAAAAATTAATTAAAAATTAACAATCGTATTTTAATGTAAGACGACCACCCTCAATTTGCTGCATATTATGTGCTGATTAATTTGTCATTCAATTTCAACACCATATACCATTTTGTTGATTGATTATTAAATTTCGTAATCGTTTAGAGAGAAATCGATTTGATTGTTGTATTTGGATCACAATTATTGCGTGTGTCGCAATCAAATACTATGTATGTATAATTGAGCATTTAATTATCTTTACCCATCGTATACTTCGCACTTTCATTTTTTGTTTTTTTGCGGCATGAAACGGGGTCATATGTCGATCATGCTATTCAGCGCGCACTTGAAATTTGGAGTTTTACTATTTTGAATAATTTCAATGTTTGTTAGGAAAATTTAAATTTCTTGAAGAAGTCAAATAAAATCATTTCATCAAATTACCAAGTAGGTAGTAAAGAAAAACAATTGGATTAAAATTCAACCCTACAAAATACTACGATTTAATTTAGTATAGGTAGATTAAAATTTGGGCAATCGAGAAAACATTGAGCTTCCTAAAAGCATTAGGTTTGTTAAAAAGGGGTAAATCATCTAGATCTTCTATTGATTTGTATTGTTTCAACAAATGTTTTAGATTGCAATTGGTTGTTTCTCAAAACGGGATCCCGTTTTTGTCTCAAAAGTGTAACTGCGAAATTCCTGGATTCTCCCTTAGATCCAAATGTGAAAATTTGAATATGTCATAATATAGAAGTTTATCCGTCAATAGCATTTGAAAGTCAAATTCACGCCGATTAACAATGAACTTTGTTATTTACTAACCGATTATGATGAAATTCGATTTGCGCGATAGAAATGGGATTCTAAAATGATTATTACATGAAGTTCTGGAAACTGGCAAATTAGGAGAGAACTTGGTGATTTCTTTATCGATTAGGATATGGATTCCATGGAAATGGAATTCTAAAATGAGTTTTAGATTTATAATTTTAAAATTTAGCGTGCACGACGATGATATTAAGAAGATGCTTTGGAATATCGCTGATTTGGCAAGAACTTGACCATTTCTCAACGGATTATGATTAAGTTCGGCAAATACTATGAAAATGGCATTCTTAAATGATTTTTACATGAAGTTCTGAAATAAGATCAACTAGGAAGAAACTCGATTATTTCTTTAACAATTTCTTGTCGTATTTATCGAATTTCATCACAATTGGTTTAGAAATAACCGAATTTCTTCCTAATTGGCCATATTTCCCAACTTTTTCTAAATAAGATTTTAGAGTCCCATTTTCGTCGTACAAAACGGGTTTTATCATAAGCGGCTAATAAACGGGCAAGTTGCTTCCTAACTTATCATATTTATTTGTGGATCATAAATCCAGTGTCGATTGATAATAATCAACATTATTTACAATTATTTACAAAGAAATATACAAATTACCAGTTAGAAAACTTAATAATATTACAATCAAACCAAGGCAAGATAGGTATTTACATATTTACATACTGCACTTGAAAATACAACAAATCATTCACAGTTCGCCATTTTTAGCAGTTCATATATGTATTTACAAATAAACATCCCCCGTACGAATACAGTATTCCATTATTAAATAATAGTCTATTAACCGTAAATACGTTAGGTATACTTGAATTGGTTAATTTCTAAAGGGATTAATGCTCGGTTTCACAAAAAAATATCCAATCTCTAGTTAAATAATATTTCCTCCCTTTCTTCTTTTATAAAATTACGTTTTGTTTCATAATACAAATTCTTTGCAAGTTGATTAAACTTTTGTTTTATATAGAAATAATTAGCCTTCAGCTAAATATTTAGCTCGACGGAATTGGGCAGCTAAATATTTAGCCGTCCAGTTAAATTTTTCATGTAAAAAATGAAATAAAATTAGCATGCGTTGAATTTGTATTATGAAATAAACCGCAATTTAATAAAAGAAGATAGAGAGGAAATATTATTTAACTAAAGATTGCCTCTTTTTTTGTGAAACGGGGCATAAGTCAACCATCCCTAATTTTACAACAGGACCAAAAAACTGTTTATTATAAAATTTTCTTTGACAACTATATTATTTTTTAATTTAGACACATGTACATTTAGACAATGTATAATACAGTGAGCGAAATTAAATTAGCCTCATATCGTTTCAAAAAAAAAAAAAAAAATGGGACGTTTCACGTCAACCGTGAAAAGAGCCGCTTGTTTTTTTTTTAAACGGCACTCGGCATTCGAAAGTAGACGTTACAACGAAAATATTAGTGCCCTTAAACAATTTTTTGGATGCTTTAAATTTTGGGCATAGAGGTGGCCCGGTTGACGTGAAACGTCCGATATATTAAATGTATTTCAATTATTTTAAGTATTACAAAAGAAAAAATTATGTTTTGTCAAAAAAAGCGAACAGTATTAATCTCATTTAATTAAAAAATATAAAAATTTGCGAAACTGAATTAGCCTCAATTCAAAGACCATTAGATTACACTACCCTGCAAAATTTTGCCCCTGGACAATGAATAGTTGTCTCTCAAGTAATTTGTCACGCTGGATCCGAATCCGGGCTCAGAATTGCTCTATCACGTCAGGTTTATGAGATATTCTAACCTAAAAGTGCATATATACCGTAGGTATAAAAGGTAGTGTATTATACAGTATACCGACAAATTCACGAACATGCAATTTTGAAAACGCGATATCTCGGCGAAAAAAAATATATTTGAGCAAACTCAAAGGCATTTGAAAGAAGAAGACTTGTACTATAAGATCCCACACATGAACTCTTGAAGAAAAAAAAAAATCGCGGTGCTAGATAACCTCAAATACGTCAAAAAAACAGTGTTTTTTTGCACTTTTAGGTTAGAATATCTCATAAATCTGGCGTGATAGAGCAATTCTGAGCCCAGATTCGGATTCAGCGTAAAAAATTACTTCGGAAACAACTATTCATTGTCAAGTGGCACCAAATTTTTAAAATTTTGCAGGGTAGTGTTATTAGAAAGTAACCTGGACTGTTGACTTCTTTTATTGTTTAATACATTGTGTGTCCACCTTGGTTCTTATTACCTCGAATAACCTATCGGCAAGGCTGGGCAAATTACATTATACTTAGTAATTAAAATACTTTTACGAATTACAGCAAACTCAGTAATTACATAAAATACAAATTACAATTACTTTGCATTTGTAAATTGATAATTTGATTTGGCAAAATTCGTTAAGTGAAAAAAGGATCATTAAAACAGCGATCATTAATATTAGGTTTTAATTGATGGCTCTGAGACCAGATTTTAATAAGCCTTGTGAAAATTTGAACAAGAAATTTCAAAAACTGAGGTAATTAAAATACAAATTACAATTATTTAGAATTTAAGGGGGTAACCTGGTGTAGCGGCTTCAAAAAATCGATTTTTCTTTTTTTGCTTAAATCGATAGTATATTATCCCTAGAATATGCCCCCAAAGCGAAAATGACGAAATAACGGCTCTTAAAAGTACAGGTAAATTTACAATGATAAACTTTCCTCTACCTTTCTCCTTGTTCGGAAACTTTAAACGCGTTTTTCTCAAAACCATGTTTTTGAAACTGGCGTGCAGGATAACTCAAAAAATTCTCGATGGATCAAAATAATTCTTTTTTTAAATTAAAAGTGATTTAATTGCCTTGAACTTATACCACATATTTTGTACTAAAAACATTATTAAGGAAAAGTTATAAACAAAAGAACGTGCAAAATTTCTGCAAAAAAACGGATTTTTTTTTCAAATCATGATTTTAATCATTTTTTGTAATGAAATAATTAATTTGTTAGGTATATCTACAAACTACACTCATAAACTTTACAAAAATATATCTTTTTTTTTAATCGGATAATTCTACTAGATGCTAGAGTGCACGCCGTGAAGAAAGGATTTTTAGAGGCACCTTCATATTTTTTTTAATAACTTGCTTGAACTTCAATATAATACTTTTAAAAAATTAATTTGAACTCTTCAATATGTACACAATAAACAATAATAATTCCAAAAATAAATATTGAATAGGTTTTTTTATTTTTATTTTACAAAAAGTGCTTGATTTTGGCGTTCTACACCAAGTTACCCCCTTAAGTAATTAAAATACAAGATACTGTTACTTGGAAAATGAGTAACTAAAATACAAGTTACAAATTGTAATTTGTATTTTCATTACGTAATTCAATTTCATGTAATTCGTTACTGCCCAGCCTTGCCTATCGGGCATGCTTGAAGCTAATTTCCGGAGGACTTTAACTCGGATTTCGATCCATCCTTCCCGTACCCGATTTTTCAATTAAATCACTGATTGAAACTGTTTCCAATTTTTTTATACTTTTCGAGAAAGGATGCCCCATACATTTTCAATAGGGTTTAGGTCCGAGCTGCAAGCTGGCCAGTCCATCACCTCAATATTTTTCTCGCTAAACCATTTTTTCGTCTCCTTTGATGTGTGAATTGCTGCATTATAGTGCTGGAAGATACAATTTGACCCGATTAGACCTTTTGCATGCTCAATTAGACTTATTTCCAGCATTTTCGTGTAATCTCTCGATTTCATTTTGGTAGAAATCCATAGGCAAATTGGAAGTTTTCCATTGTAGCAAAATCCATCCCAAACCATAAGCGATCCTCCACCAAAGTTCCTACCTAAACAGATTTCGTTTTTTTTTTTTTCTAAGGTCATAGATGGCCCTGATGGCTATCAATATTACTGGTATGCCCGATGTGATTGTGTGTTTTTTTAGTTGCCTTTCTACATAATCCCCCAGATTGAAATCAGTGCTGAGATGTTCTAACATCACTTTTTTCGATGTTCGATAGTATTCATGTCTCTCTTTTCAAGAATAAAATTGTATACTATTTCGACTTTTGAATTAAGCTTTTTCTATTGCGATCTCAGCATGCTCGCATAAAACATCATTCTATTTCTACTTTCATTCATCACTCTTTATCACAAACAATTTTGTTTGCGATATTTTATCGATGTGAAGAAAAGGAAAAGTATACAGAAGGCTGAGATCGCATTAGAAAAATTGTAATGAAAGAAGAAAATAGCGTACAATTTTGTTCTTGTTACAAGAGACAAAATACTATCGAAAACGAATCGAAAGTGATGTTAAGGTCATTTTACACGATGCGATTTGCATACAATATTTGTTGTACAATATTTTGAAGTATTAAAATGCACCCAACTTCGTGCTGCTATATTTATGTTTTGACATTTCGTCAAAAAAATAAAAAGAGCAAGAAATAAACATAAATTAAAAAGTGTATCTTGGTGTACCGTGGAGGAACGCAGAGTTTTTGACAGCGTTCTTCATATTTCCCGATGCGAGGTAGTTCGGTTTTGAGAAAGTCGTGGAATGACAGTCGCCTAATGGAATTATGGATGCGGAATCTGAAGACGGAAAATCAATGCCAACATCACAGGCAGCAAATAATGATGTGGATCGTTTGGCAAATATATTATATTATATATTAAGATGGGTCAAGAGGCAGGGTTGACTTTGTCGGTAAATGGTCACCCCTATTGTGGTTGTCGTGACGATCGGCGCGATGCTGCTGCCTTTTCCTTTTTCGTACTGTTTTTCACAAATGGAAAAACGAAGGCGCAATATAGAGTCGTATCAGTCGGTCGACTCGGCAATCATAATGGGGGTTGATAAGCCGTTTCCATCATTACCTAAGAGGTAGGCTTCAATGCGTTTTTGTTGTAGGGGTGTCCCCAAAAAGATCAGGCCTAATCCCCTTCTAATGCTAAGTGCTAAACAACGGTACGTGTAGGGCTACGGAAATGGAAGGTTCAATAAATCAATAAATTCTAAGGAGGAATGTGTAAATCTTCCTCAACTTCGTCTTCTAGAAGTTCGCTCGAATCCGACTCGTCAAGCAAATAGATCGCATTGGAGGCTTTGCGTAATTCTGAGCGGTTGTGCAATAGCGACTCCCAGTGGGCGAGAGGGTGGTCGTAATAACTTAAATCGTGCTTTAGTGAATCATTCCACGTGTAGCAAGGGCGCCCGATTTTTTTGGGGCCAGCAGCATAGGTGGAGGCAGCTTTGAGAATATGTGAAGTTGGTCTTCGAGTGATATGCCCCCAATAGTTGATTCTATGAACCTTTATTCTCTTGGTGATGGTTTTACCAAGTAGAAGATCTTTAATTTTGCATGTATCGGGTTTATGGGTGCAAAATTCTAGTAATTTCTTTAAAAAGAAGAATTCATATTTCCTGAGCCGTCGGCGGTTAGCAAAGGTCAAGGCGGCGGTCTGTAATCCATAAGTTAATGCAGGGAGAACAACTGTATTATACATACAGATAACAGTTTTAAAAGGCACCTTGTTGTTTTTGATAAACTCCTGCATTTGCTTAGTGACTCCGAGTGCCTGATTGCTTAGTGACCGAGTTCGAATTGTTAAGGGTCGACTCAAGGTTGAGGTTAGGTAAGTTCCTAAATACCGAAGCATATCAACACGGATAAAAGTGACTCCTGACAGTACTATATTTGGGGGTGCGATGGATGATGAAGTTGGATCGCGAATCAGGACGGTGCATTTTTTAGTATTTAGTGCTAGCCCGGCTGACTGTAAACAATTGATTAACTCAGTCAGAATAGGGGCTAAAGTGCTGACATCACGAGTAACCAAGATAACATCATCTGCATAGGTTAGAATAAGAGGGAGCTGTAGCTTATCCCGCTGCTCTAATTTCAACTCCGGAAACTGATCCACCAAAGTCAGCAAAACTTCGTTCAGGATGAAGTTAAACATTCGCGGGGAAATTGGGCAGCCTTGTTTGACTCCTTTGCTTTTCTTTACTTTTTCGGTACACATGTTAAACCATTTAATGCATGTGCGCTCCCAAAAACAGGCTTTGATCAGGTAATGGGGCACATATTGCTGTAAACACTCGGTCATCACATCTAATCGCACGGTATCAAAGGCTCGGGCTAGGTCAATGGACAGGACAAAGAGACGGTTACCAGCGCGCCATTCTTCGTCAAGAACACGACGAATGGTGAACATATGATCCGCAGTAGACCGATTAGCTAAAAAAGCGGCCTGATAAGAAGAGGGAAAGCTTAAATGTTCGTCTAACCTATTCAACAGTAAGTGAGCATATATTTTGTAGCCGGTGTTACATAAGGTAATGCGCCGATAATCACTGACGAGTTTAGGATGCCTTATCTTCGGGATGGGAACCTGTACGGTGTCAATCCACTCGGAGGGCGGCTGATTGCCTATCCTGGGGGGCTATTTGTGAATTCGATTCGAATGTGTTCGACTCTTCGATTTATAAGATTCCTATTTGATTTAAATAAGAAACGAACGAATCTGATTCAATTCAAATAAGAATCCAATAATCGAAGACTCGAGTGCGTTCGAATCGAGTTCCCAAATAGCCCCCCAGACCTGCTCAATAACTGAATGCAGTGCTTGGATGATATCATCTGGAGCGTGCTTGAATAATTCAATCGGAATCCCATCCGTACCGGGCGACGTCCCGCTGCGCAGAAAGGATATGGCGGACCTAAGGTCATCGAGAGTGGGAGGAGGTCCTAATGGGAAATAATCCGTCTCTTCGACTAGGGATGGCCAGTCACCTGCAGATTTTTGCAATTCTCCGAGCCAGGAGGAAATAGGGATTAGTGCTGCCGTCCTGCATTGGCTCGTTTATGCTGCTTGAAAAATAAATAGGTTTTACGTAGCCGATCGGTAGGTGTGAAAGTAGCCAAATTTTGGAAAAATTGTTGGCATTCACGAGAGTTATGCTCTGAATAGGCGGTATTTAAACACTGCCGGGCTGCCTGCAGACGAATGGAAGCATCAGGATCGTTAGGATGTCTATGTCGATTAAAGGTTGCGCTTTTAAATTGGGCAAGGGCGAGTCTCCGCCTAGGGGTTAAAGGAGACTTAGAAATAAGAACGGTCTGTGCAGAAGTTTTGATGCTGTCAATAAGTAAGGGCCAATAGTTGTGAGTTCTGCACGCTGAAAGAGATCTTTTGAAGGTTGAGGACAAAATAGATTGGTACCGTGATTTAGTTTCCGCAACTTGCAGGAGGGAAAGGTTTAAGGCTCGAGGTGAATCGATTGATGAGACGGGGGACTTGAGGGCGGGTTGGAGCCTGTAATGAGAGGTGGCGAGTTTTTTTCGGGGGGTACACTCTATCCAAATGAGGCGATGGTCACTTATATCTGGGTGAAAGAAATCAGCCTTGGCGGATTTAACATATATGTAATGATTTTTGTCGCGAGTCAAGATGTGATCTACTTGAGAATAGCTGTGCCCATTGGTCCAAGTGGTAAGGCCTCGGCGACGGCTGGTGGATGTGTGCACGAAAAGTTGAGTGGAACGGGCAAGGAAACCTAATGAAACACCATTCTCGTTAGACTCGTGGTGAAATAAATGCGAGCCAACAACCTTCTTACTCCAGGCATCGTTGGATCCTAAATGGGCATTAAAGTCACCGAATAAAACGATATCGCGAGATTTAGGGCATCGATCTATTATCGAAAAAAGTGTGGAGAAAATTCTGGATGATTTTTGCCGATTAAATTTCGAAGTGTGGGGTGGCACATAGACAGATATAAAAAGAATCTCGCCCCAGTTCGAAATATGCCCTAGCAAGGTGATAATGGCTCCAAAATAATGTCGAACGCGTTTTGACTTAATCAATGAATTCTTCCTTAAAAGAATACCAACGCCGCGTCGTTGAGTTGTTGGGTCGTTGGCAAGATGCCACGTGTAGTTGGCAGTTGAACAGACACCAGAACTAACGTTAGTTTCTTGAATGCTGCAAACCTCTACTTCATTCGTATGTAAAATATCATCGATTGAATCGCGTTTTTCGGGTTTATTCAGTCCTCGAATATTCCAGGTCCCAAAACCAAATGAATTGGAGAGGGGGGCAGCGGGGGACGGAAGGTGTGGTGATGCCTCAGTGAGGCGATAGGGATTGTTACTGGGTTGAATGACGCGATGAATGTGTTCGGAGACGTTGTATACATACGGAGTATGTACAGCAGAAGCGGAGGATAGCGATGAGGAAAGTGGGGGTACTAAGCTATCATAATGGGATCCGTTATATAAGAGATGAATCTCATGCAAATAGACACCACTGACCGGAGTGAAGCATACCCGTTGGTCGGAATCAGCGAAATGAACAGATATTCTTGCATTTCTCAGTTCTGCGGTGGCAGAGAGACACTCAGCTCCACCCCAGAAGCCATCATTTCGAAGATCCGACAAATACCTGTAAAAAATTTATATATTTCATATTAAAGTGTATTGTGGTATAAAGTGGAAGGATCGGAAGTTAATGCATGGTAACTATACCTTAATAGCAGTTCACTCTCAGTGTAGCTTGAAATCAGCTCTGAATTATAGATGGACTGAATGGAATCCAACAAAGTGGGTGTATAATCTTTCAGATTTTGACGAATAAAGTCAACTAGTTCAGATCGCAACTCGCTTGACGACCGGGATGGACATTCCGAGTCAAGCAGAAGCAATTGATGGAGTAGGGCATTAAACAGGCAATTGCCATCTCCTGGAATTATATACACTTGCATCTGAGCGTATATTATTGGATAAATGTTTTGGATTCACAAGCACGATTCAAATATAAATGTATGAATCTGAGTAGTTTATTCACTTTCCAATAGAATTTTAACAGGTATCACTTATTTATATATTAAGACACAATTATTTTAATCAATGTAGGTTGGCTTACAATTTGTAACTTGACATATGGACAACGGTTGGTGTATGAAAAATGTGAGGTTAGGAAGGTGAAATTGCTTAAGTGAATAAGGCGACCAGACGTCTTATTTTACTTGCTTTTAAGGGCGACCAGAAGTACAGGGTCCCTTGCGGGTCAGTAGGGACTGGGTATGCTCATCGGGTTGGTCCAGCTCGACAAATAGATTGACGAGCTGAAGACGGACAAATAGGGATAAGTCGGGACTAATTGTGGTATGGGGAAGGAAGTACTATGGCTCTACCGAGGAGGGAGAAAGGAGAGTTCCTACGTGTCTGCGCGCACTCACTACTTTGTGGTTTTAATTTACTCATTTTGTTCTCTCTTCCAAGGGAGGCGAAAATGAAAGAAAGGAGGGGGCTATGTGGTGGGGAGTAAGAAATGGGAATTGCTTGATGAGGAATGTGGTCTAGAGGCCCGCGAAACTCAATTTGAGTATTAAATAGCATTTATATGTATGTACATACACGCAGTGCTTAAATAAACGAGTGGTTTTTCACGTAGTACTGCACTACATCGGTGGTGCACCCTGGATTTTTGAGGTAACGTGTCAGAAGCATCTTTAAGTTGGAGCACAATAATTTTATTAATAAAGATGCAATGTTATTAATTATTATTCTTTTCCGGGCCTGTAGGATACTGATGTTTGAATTAAGTTCTTGGGTGAATTGGTATATTAATTTTAATTGTAGTTATAGGACATAATGGGCTAGATACTCGATACTCAGATAAGCAGTTATTTTTTGCGAATTTGCTTGAAATGTTATACACTATAATTTAGCAACCCAATTTGTTTCTGAATTTCAGAAAATGAGATACTTTAACGCACTTTATCGTTTGTGCTGAATACAAAAATATATTTTACTTTGCTAAAATAATCGAGTAGCCTACGCAAGCAAATTTTCGATTAGTAAATCCGCCATATTTATCGATTTGCGAATTGCTAGAGTATCGTGTATCTGGCCCAATATGTTACATAATATAGGAACAGGGTATTAGTAAAAAGGTATTTGTTAAGAGAGCTGAACATTTATGTATTTATTAATTTATTTATTTAATTTAGTTTAGTTTAAGTGTAGCAGTTGGATGTTATTGATTAATTCTGTTTTGGGTTTTTCAGAGTTATTATTAATAAAGTCCCATGTTTTTAATTATTCTTTCCAGTAGATTAAAATTATATTAATTTTCTTTCTAAGATAGGTGGGCTATGTTGATTAGGTTAATTGTATGGTTAATTAATTTTTCAGAATATAATATAGTTACAGTATTAATCATTATTATAGGGATTAAAACTAATCCTGATTTTTAGAATTTAATTGTAAATTGGATCAACCCTACAGAATCAAAAAGTAGTGAATAAGTTGTAGTTTAGAAAGTGTGTTGTTCTGTGCTAACTATTCGATTATATTTCGATTTTATAATTACTAACAATTTTCACTAAATGAGCCGTTGATTTTGAAAGTGGTGCAAGTCCATTTTTCAAAAATTAAAGTTAATGATACCAATGGACAAATAAAAGTATAATCCTTCTAACGGTTAACAATTTATAGTCAAAATAAAAAAAAAAATAAAAAATAATAATCCCTAATACTTGTTCAAAAATAAGAAAATTCGAAATCCCGTATATTTTTGCATTTACTGTTTCTCTCCCTTCATTTTCTCGTTTCAACAAAATGTGGACTTGCCTCACTTTCAAAATAAACGGCTCAAATATCGATCGCTGGGTGGCTGTAGCCGGGTCGAGTCTCTCCCAACTAAGAATCCTATCTTAGCCTTAGGTTTTTGTTACATATATACGGGTGTACGGAACGGGACCCTGGAGTTTGGGAATCCTGCTATAAGGATGGGCCATACATCCAAATCCATCAACCATATCTAGTAACAGCGCCTTATATTTTAATTTGATTACTGATAACTTTAATTAAAATTCATTACAGGACATCGCCCATTACAGATCAAACTCATAAAATTTAGTGGATGATCTTGCTGAAACTCCTTATGTATTATAGCGTGAACTTAAGTACATATATTTATAAGTAGCGACAGGGACCAGTATGGAGGAAATCATGTGAATGATCAGACGATTTCGATTATATTTATTAGTTTTAAGTCAATTTCAAATTAAATTATGAGTATTATATATTTATTAAGTAGATATTTTTTAATTACGATTATGATTTCAGAAGGGCGCAGGAATCTGATTCAGTAAACTAATAAATTTTATTTCAGAGTGCAGTTTTAATTTTAATTTTAATAAATATAAAAGTAAATTAGAAATGTGCTGTTATTGTGTTACTAACTATTGGCTATACTTAGGTGTCTGTAACCGGGTCAATTTCTATCTCACTAACTAAACCTATCCATATCCTCTTTATGTTTTATGTAACAAGGTGTTCGGTGAGGCCCGGCCATTAATAACTCCGGGAGATCTTGCTTAAAGCTTGGTCGAACACTTCAATCAATCAATATTTGTTGTACAATATTTTGCTGCATGGGAATCGTGTAGTGTAAATGTCCGAAAATCAAATTGCATGTAAATTGTGTTGAAATTGCAGGCAACCGCATTTTCATAAAATGTGTGTACAACATTTTTGACAGCTAGCTTAAAATTGCGTCTTGTTGATGTTGTATTTGTGATTTTACGCTTTTTCATAATATTTTCAAATACGAGGGAGTTATTTTTGAAAACAAATTTAAACATTTTAGGACCATCTAATCTTAATTCATTAAAAACGAGACTTTGAACCTCCTTTTCTCCAAAATCTCGTCTTTGCAGCCAGTTCCTTCCCTATATCGTCCTATTTTTAATTTTATATCGCTTTAATTTTCTGTTTTTAATAATTGCAATCGTAATTGCGCATAACCCGATAAACATTAAATTTGTTTGGTTTTTCATTCTGAATAAGTAGAAAATTAAACCACTATTCTAATTTTTTTGGGAAGCTCATTCAATTTTTAGTTGTACGGTGTAGACAACGAAAAATTCAGATCTCATCAAAATTGCGGGGAAAATTGTATACGATTTATTTCCCCTATTGTACAATAAATATTGTATGCAAATCGCATCGTGTAAAATGACCTTTAGAACATCTCAGCACTGGACTTTGTGGAGGAGAATGTAGCTGCTTAAGGGTGTTTTACAGCAACCAATCTCGAACAATTGCCGCTCTGTGTTTCGAGTCGTCATCTTGCTAGAAGACCCAATTTTGTCCCAATTCTAATTTGTCTACCGATTCGTGCAAATTGGCTTTCAAAATGTTCAAATACATCCATTTATTCATATTTCCTTCAATACATATCAAATTTCTGACCCCCAAACTCGCCATACAATCCCAAACTAGTACATTTCATCCAGCGTTTTTAACCGTACCACGAAGATTTGCTGTTCCCTTATATGTATATATTATGATTCCACGACAATTCGCAGAAAAACAATTCGCAGAAAAAAAAAATTTACAGAAATCCTGGAAAATGAAGATTTTATTTTTCTTAGCCAGAATTTTGTGTTGAAATATTTTGGAAAAGGGAGATTTCAATTCTAATTTTAATATTAAATCTACATTTTCCAGATATTTGCGCGATTTTCTGGGAAATACTATTATTTTTTCTGTAAATTTTCTGTGAATTGTTTTTCTGTGATTTTTTTTTCTTTGAATTGACGGGATACCATAATTATACATATTATACTTAATTTCGTCGCACAGTGTCAGATTTTGTTGAAAAAGTGGTCAAAATTATGAAACTTAGATATTACTGGAGATAAATTTTTGAAATTTTGAGGATATGTAAAAGATAGAACACAGTTTAGGAGAAACAATAATAAAATAGAAAACCAGGGGTGGAACATACTTTTTAGAGGGGTTGAAAATCTAATTAAAAGAAGAAATATTGGGCCCGATTCTGGAACAATAAAATTAATGTTATGTTATTTTATTTCCTCGCTTCCTATATGAATTTGTATTGAAAAAACAAAAATAACATAACATAATATAATTTTTTGGAAGGCAGAATCGGGCCTATTAGGCCGTATTCTGGGATTTAAAATTTTATGTTATCGTCCCTCTAGTAATGAAACAGCGTATAAGAATAATTGTAGTTTTAAAATAATTCGCATTTAAATGTTTATTGAAAAAACTTTTTGAAATAAAATCATTTATTTTATAGAAAATTTAATTTTCTATGAAATAAAAGATTTTGTCCACGACTAACGTATAATACATATGTTCATTATACGTTTGTTTTATCACTTATAATGGTATCCATTATTCACTGCTAGTTTATCTAGTAGTCTCTTCTTTCATTATTCAATACTTCCGAGTAAATTATTTGATTTTTGAAATTTTATCTAGTAGTCTCTTGCCATTTTCATTATTATTAAACTGTGACGTCAAAATGTCGACGAAAATTATTTGAGGAGTATTTAAAGGATTTGATTATAAAACATACTGATATTTGTCGGTCGTGGACAAAGTATCGTATTCTACTCGCATATAATGGCTGTTATTCACTCAGATGATTTACGACACTCGCCTATCGGCTCGTGTCGGCAAACTTCATCTTCGTGAATAACAGCTATCATTATATGCTCGTTGAATAATATACTATTATTTTAAAAAGTTTTTTCAATAAACATTTAAATGCGAATTATTTTAAAACTACAATTTTTCTTATACGCTGTTTTATTACTAGAGGGACGTTATGTTATGTTATTTTTGTTTTTTCAATACAAATTCATATAGGAAGCGGGGAAATAAAATAACATAACATGTATTTTATGATGCCGGCGGAATACGGGGCATTGGTTACTTTGATTTGACTTCGCCTAAGTCCATAAAAAAATGTCTATGTTCATTAGAAATACATGTAACCAATTTTTTTAACCATATTTGAGCAGATCTGTCTCTATCCATAACAGCACAATATTAAGTCTATCTACCTTTTATCTGAATCTAAATAATGTTTGTTTTATTATCTCCTTCCGAAATTGAGAAAAATAATCATAATTATGTTAGCCATACAAGATAGAAAGAGATGAATAGATATGCACATTTAATAATGCCGGGTGAGTAAAAAAATTATAACGTGTGGTGTGCATACAAACGTGTACTAAATCAGGTGCTTTTATATAAACTTTGTGAATATTGTTATATGTTATGTTCAAACTTTTTAAATTATTTTGGTATATTCCAAATTGATAAATATTTATAAGAAGAGGAGAAATTGTTAAGAGTTTGCAATTCAGTTTCGATCTGCGAGCATGTGAAAAATAAATCATCTTTCAGTACATCTCATCAGGCTATAGCGACTGAACTGCTAATTTATTACACTGATTTTTTCCTATATATAGGAATCAACCGTGCACTTGTAGTATTAGCGAATTTTTACATTCCCCTTTCTAAACTTTTAACAATTTCAATGTTATTGTATTTAACGCATACATGCGGTTACTATGTTCAAACTTTTTAAATTATTTTGGTATATTCCAAATTGATAAATATTTATAAGAAGAGGAGAAATTGTTAAGAGTTTGCAATTCAGTTTCGATCTGCGAGCATGTGAAAAATAAATCATCTTTCAGTACATCTCATCAGGCTATAGCGACTGAACTGCTAATTTATTACACTGATTTTTTCCTATATATAGGAATCAACCGTGCACTTGTAGTATTAGCGAATTTTTACATTCCCCTTTCTAAACTTTTAACAATTTCAATGTTATTGTATTTAACGCATACATGCGGTTACTATGTTCAAACTTTTTAAATTATTTTGGTATATTCCAAATTGATAAATATTTATAAGAAGAGGAGAAATTGTTAAGAGTTTGCAATTCAGTTTCGATCTGCGAGCATGTGAAAAATAAATCATCTTTCAGTACATCTCATCAGGCTATAGCGACTGAACTGCTAATTTATTACACTGATTTTTTCCTATATATAGGAATCAACCGTGCACTTGTAGTATTAGCGAATTTTTACATTCCCCTTTCTAAACTTTTAACAATTTCAATGTTATTGTATTTAACGCATACATGCGGTTACTATGTTCAAACTTTTTAAATTATTTTGGTATATTCCAAATTGATAAATATTTATAAGAAGAGGAGAAATTGTTAAGAGTTTGCAATTCAGTTTCGATCTGCGAGCATGTGAAAAATAAATCATCTTTCAGTACATCTCATCAGGCTATAGCGACTGAACTGCTAATTTATTACACTGATTTTTTCCTATATATAGGAATCAACCGTGCACTTGTAGTATTAGCGAATTTTTACATTCCCCTTTCTAAACTTTTAACAATTTCAATGTTATTGTATTTAACGCATACATGCGGTTACTATGTTCAAACTTTTTAAATTATTTTGGTATATTCCAAATTGATAAATATTTATAAGAAGAGGAGAAATTGTTAAGAGTTTGCAATTCAGTTTCGATCTGCGAGCATGTGAAAAATAAATCATCTTTCAGTACATCTCATCAGGCTATAGCGACTGAACTGCTAATTTATTACACTGATTTTTTCCTATATATAGGAATCAACCGTGCACTTGTAGTATTAGCGAATTTTTACATTCCCCTTTCTAAACTTTTAACAATTTCAATGTTATTGTATTTAACGCATACATGCGGTTACTATGTTCAAACTTTTTAAATTATTTTGGTATATTCCAAATTGATAAATATTTATAAGAAGAGGAGAAATTGTTAAGAGTTTGCAATTCAGTTTCGATCTGCGAGCATGTGAAAAATAAATCATCTTTCAGTACATCTCATCAGGCTATAGCGACTGAACTGCTAATTTATTACACTGATTTTTTCCTATATATAGGAATCAACCGTGCACTTGTAGTATTAGCGAATTTTTACATTCCCCTTTCTAAACTTTTAACAATTTCAATGTTATTGTATTTAACGCATACATGCGGTTACTATGTTCAAACTTTTTAAATTATTTTGGTATATTCCAAATTGATAAATATTTATAAGAAGAGGAGAAATTGTTAAGAGTTTGCAATTCAGTTTCGATCTGCGAGCATGTGAAAAATAAATCATCTTTCAGTACATCTCATCAGGCTATAGCGACTGAACTGCTAATTTATTACACTGATTTTTTCCTATATATAGGAATCAACCGTGCACTTGTAGTATTAGCGAATTTTTACATTCCCCTTTCTAAACTTTTAACAATTTCAATGTTATTGTATTTAACGCATACATGCGGTTACTATGTTCAAACTTTTTAAATTATTTTGGTATATTCCAAATTGATAAATATTTATAAGAAGAGGAGAAATTGTTAAGAGTTTGCAATTCAGTTTCGATCTGCGAGCATGTGAAAAATAAATCATCTTTCAGTACATCTCATCAGGCTATAGCGACTGAACTGCTAATTTATTACACTGATTTTTTCCTATATATAGGAATCAACCGTGCACTTGTAGTATTAGCGAATTTTTACATTCCCCTTTCTAAACTTTTAACAATTTCAATGTTATTGTATTTAACGCATACATGCGGTTACTATGTTCAAACTTTTTAAATTATTTTGGTATATTCCAAATTGATAAATATTTATAAGAAGAGGAGAAATTGTTAAGAGTTTGCAATTCAGTTTCGATCTGCGAGCATGTGAAAAATAAATCATCTTTCAGTACATCTCATCAGGCTATAGCGACTGAACTGCTAATTTATTACACTGATTTTTTCCTATATATAGGAATCAACCGTGCACTTGTAGTATTAGCGAATTTTTACATTCCCCTTTCTAAACTTTTAACAATTTCAATGTTATTGTATTTAACGCATACATGCGGTTACTATGTTCAAACTTTTTAAATTATTTTGGTATATTCCAAATTGATAAATATTTATAAGAAGAGGAGAAATTGTTAAGAGTTTGCAATTCAGTTTCGATCTGCGAGCATGTGAAAAATAAATCATCTTTCAGTACATCTCATCAGGCTATAGCGACTGAACTGCTAATTTATTACACTGATTTTTTCCTATATATAGGAATCAACCGTGCACTTGTAGTATTAGCGAATTTTTACATTCCCCTTTCTAAACTTTTAACAATTTCAATGTTATTGTATTTAACGCATACATGCGGTTACTATGTTCAAACTTTTTAAATTATTTTGGTATATTCCAAATTGATAAATATTTATAAGAAGAGGAGAAATTGTTAAGAGTTTGCAATTCAGTTTCGATCTGCGAGCATGTGAAAAATAAATCATCTTTCAGTACATCTCATCAGGCTATAGCGACTGAACTGCTAATTTATTACACTGATTTTTTCCTATATATAGGAATCAACCGTGCACTTGTAGTATTAGCGAATTTTTACATTCCCCTTTCTAAACTTTTAACAATTTCAATGTTATTGTATTTAACGCATACATGCGGTTACTATGTTCAAACTTTTTAAATTATTTTGGTATATTCCAAATTGATAAATATTTATAAGAAGAGGAGAAATTGTTAAGAGTTTGCAATTCAGTTTCGATCTGCGAGCATGTGAAAAATAAATCATCTTTCAGTACATCTCATCAGGCTATAGCGACTGAACTGCTAATTTATTACACTGATTTTTTCCTATATATAGGAATCAACCGTGCACTTGTAGTATTAGCGAATTTTTACATTCCCCTTTCTAAACTTTTAACAATTTCAATGTTATTGTATTTAACGCATACATGCGGTTACTATGTTCAAACTTTTTAAATTATTTTGGTATATTCCAAATTGATAAATATTTATAAGAAGAGGAGAAATTGTTAAGAGTTATTTTTCACATGCTCGCAGATCGAAACTGAATTGCAAACTCTTAACAATTTCTCCTCTTCTTATAAATATTTATCAATTTGGAATATACCAAAATAATTTAAAAAGTTTGAACATAGTAACCGCATGTATGCGTTAAATACAATAACATTGAAATTGTTAAAAGTTTAGAAAGGGGAATGTAAAAATTCGCTAATACTACAAGTGCACGGTTGATTCCTATATATAGGAAAAAATCAGTGTAATAAATTAGCAGTTCAGTCGCTATAGCCTGATGAGATGTACTGAAAGATGATTTATTTTTCACATGCTCGCAGATCGAAACTGAATTGCAAACTCTTAACAATTTCTCCTCTTCTTATAAATATTTATCAATTTGGAATATACCAAAATAATTTAAAAAGTTTGAACATAGTAACCGCATGTATGCGTTAAATACAATAACATTGAAATTGTTAAAAGTTTAGAAAGGGGAATGTAAAAATTCGCTAATACTACAAGTGCACGGTTGATTCCTATATATAGGAAAAAATCAGTGTAATAAATTAGCAGTTCAGTCGCTATAGCCTGATGAGATGTACTGAAAGATGATTTATTTTTCACATGCTCGCAGATCGAAACTGAATTGCAAACTCTTAACAATTTCTCCTCTTCTTATAAATATTTATCAATTTGGAATATACCAAAATAATTTAAAAAGTTTGAACATAGTAACCGCATGTATGCGTTAAATACAATAACATTGAAATTGTTAAAAGTTTAGAAAGGGGAATGTAAAAATTCGCTAATACTACAAGTGCACGGTTGATTCCTATATATAGGAAAAAATCAGTGTAATAAATTAGCAGTTCAGTCGCTATAGCCTGATGAGATGTACTGAAAGATGATTTATTTTTCACATGCTCGCAGATCGAAACTGAATTGCAAACTCTTAACAATTTCTCCTCTTCTTATAAATATTTATCAATTTGGAATATACCAAAATAATTTAAAAAGTTTGAACATAGTAACCGCATGTATGCGTTAAATACAATAACATTGAAATTGTTAAAAGTTTAGAAAGGGGAATGTAAAAATTCGCTAATACTACAAGTGCACGGTTGATTCCTATATATAGGAAAAAATCAGTGTAATAAATTAGCAGTTCAGTCGCTATAGCCTGATGAGATGTACTGAAAGATGATTTATTTTTCACATGCTCGCAGATCGAAACTGAATTGCAAACTCTTAACAATTTCTCCTCTTCTTATAAATATTTATCAATTTGGAATATACCAAAATAATTTAAAAAGTTTGAACATAGTAACCGCATGTATGCGTTAAATACAATAACATTGAAATTGTTAAAAGTTTAGAAAGGGGAATGTAAAAATTCGCTAATACTACAAGTGCACGGTTGATTCCTATATATAGGAAAAAATCAGTGTAATAAATTAGCAGTTCAGTCGCTATAGCCTGATGAGATGTACTGAAAGATGATTTATTTTTCACATGCTCGCAGATCGAAACTGAATTGCAAACTCTTAACAATTTCTCCTCTTCTTATAAATTGTTATATGTTATGTTATATAAGTTAATATAGTTAAGTAATATTGTACATAAAAAACGTATTAAATAAGTTCTAATTCTATAGATCGTGATATTTGTTCATTTTAGTACCGCAATTGTCGCTAGTGTGAATTATCTTTTCCATAACAAATGAGATAATTTACACTAGCGCACCTAGCGTAAATGATAGCGAAGTTGATGTTTAATACAAGTGCTAAACATGATCTATAATCGTACTATATCATTATTCAATAATAACTGTAAAAAGTCTGTATCTTCATCTTCATAATCTCTTTTTTTTTATAATTCGTAATGATGATATCACTGGGTCAGAAGATATTAATAGTTTTGAAAATAAATCTTTGTTTTGATGTACATATGCTTGAATTTTTTCTAGTATTTAAAATCCGAAATTTTCGATAGTAATTATTTCGAGATTCCTGCGCTTTCTCAAACAACTCTCCTATTAGTAAGATGTGATGCCGAATAATAGAAGATCCATGTCGAAGAACTTTGTGCACAGTTGATGACATCGTTCTTCAGGATCCATAATTGTTTATATATACCATATATCTACGGTGTCACTATAGTTTGCAAAATTACCGGATTTAGGTATTACCGGTAATTCGGTAAACGTTTCTTAAAATCCCGGTTAACCGGGTTTTTACCGGTAAATCTAAATCTAATTATTTCTAATATAAAAGATGAAAAACAGATGAAACTAGTGGATAACGCAATCAATAATATTTTATTCCAAAATATACATATGTATTTACATAGTTTTAATTCAATAAAATTAATTTAAATAATTATTATTAATAAAAAATAATTAAACATTCATTTAATAAAAATAAAATAAAAAATCCAACTTTTTCAGTTTTCTTTCTTAAGTGCCTAGATATTCCCTTTGGTTATTAAAATAGGCTCTTAAAAAACACATTGTATCCATGCTGTCGTCATTTAAATTTGATCTGAATTTCGTACAGATTATACCAGCTGCTGAAAAAGCACGCTCCGATTCGACGCTAGTCGGACGAATGGTTTGAATTTGGGTAAATGCAATGTTTAAATATTTACCTCTAATCCTCTGTTCTTGAAAGAAGTCCATCTCTCTTTTTATTACAGACGCTAACCCTCTAGGAATATTTGGAGTATGTGTTTCTAAAAAAGATTTGTTAATTTTATCATCAATTGTTCGCTGGAGCTTTTCCTTCATTGACGTCGGCTGAAGCGGAGATATATCCGTTGATGTAGTTTGCTCATAATTTGAAGACGAAGTATCGTATTCTGTTAATTCAGGTTCTGGTTCTGGTTGAATGGAGTATTTTTGAATTAATTCGACAATTTTTTTGTGAATAACAGTTTTACCGGTTCTGTTGAATATTTGATAATTAACGTCTTTCTCGCTTGATGGATCATGAAGATATTGTAAAATATCAGAATAAATATTCCGTCTTTCATTGATACGTATAATTAGAGCTTCGTTAAGCTCTTTGCTTAATATTGAATTTTGTGCACTAATCTCATCTAGCATAAACTTTAACGTTACGTCCGCCACATACAAATTAACGTCTTTACGACAAAGTGCATCTACAGCGACTTTTATTGGCTGCAATGCTGCAACTATATTTGCAAGTAAAACCATTTCATTTTCTGTGAAGCCTAAACTAGATTTAACGTCGATTAAACTTTTCCTTATGCCATCGGGTTTTGGAATCAATGATCAAGGACAGTTCTCTGTTGAATTTTTCCTTTATGTGTTTCTGTAGATTATCATTCTTTGTAGGAGATCTGCGAAACATTACAACAATTTTCCGAATTTTAATGATTAGCGGACTAATTGCTTCATGCTGGATTACAGCTAAACTAGATATGGCCGAGGTTGTTTCATCAATTATCTCAAACCCATCCTCGTCATCGTCTATGTTTTCTTCGTCAGTATCTAAGTCTGCATCAAGTTCATTTATATTTTCCTCCTCTCCGTACATTTGTCTCACATCTTTTTGTTGATACAATACTTTAATGACTGCCAGCTGGATGCCGTGAGCTAAGCACAGTTGTTGATTACAATCAATCAAAGTTCCCACTTTCTTCATTACTGAAGCACCGTCGGTAGTAATTGACACGATGTTATCTAAATTTAAACTGAATTGTTTCAATTTTTCTTCTAATAATTTCACACATTTATCAGCCGGCATGGAGCCCTGTACTCGAATTAAGCCTAGGTTCCAAAATTGGTGGCCGCCGTGAGCATTTACGTTCATATACCGTCTATTCTTCACAGACGTCCACTCATCAAATGTCAAGCTCAAACCGCAATCTACTTTTCGTTTCGACAATTCTCCAATAATTTGTTTACGAATTTTATCACCGTATTCCATAACTATTTTTTTTATCGTATGTGAAGATTTTGGTATTTCCTTATAATTTTTAGCTTTAAATAGCATTCGGAGATCATAGGAAGTGGCAACTTTATGAAACGATATGTTATCATGTGCAGTTAGACGCGCTATGACGGCTGGAAATGTATCATCAACTTTTTTAATAAAATAAGTTGAGATATTAGAGCTTAAATGTGAAATAGAATCAGTGTTTATACTATTCATATGAATGATTGTTGGTCCACTGAGCGATTCTGGGTTGTCTTCGGTAATCTCTCTCTTTAACAAATTAATTTTGTGTTGAGATTTAAGGTGAGCATGCATACCACTTGTGCTGCCACCCCCACATTTAATTGATTTTCCACACTGTTTGCACACACTTTCATTTTTGTCTTTGGTACGTTTGAAATATTCCCAGGCTGAATTTTTACTCATGGCTCTATACAACGGTAATTGTTCTTATAGAAACAAATAAAACAAAAATTTAAAATATTTGTATTCAGCTTACCAATGAAATATCTAAATAACTGCACTTTTATTTGAACTCAATTAATTAGAAGAAATTTCAACAAATTAGTTTTAAAAAATTTAGAGATAGTACACCTTTTATAGGATCTATTTCGTTCTTTTTATTTAGCAAGTGTAACAACAATAAATATTTTGTATTTACTCAACATTATGTAGCACAACTATTTCAGCAACAAGAGAAAATACATCTACAGTTCATATTCATACGCAAATATGATGGAACACCAAAATACATAAACAAAACAAACTGAATAAGAATATGGAAATATAATATAATAATATTAATGTGTAAAAGTGAGAGAACTATAATGAGGTATTCGTCAAATACAGTTAGATTAGTCATTTAGTATAAGTGTTCAAAATTTAACATTGGCGTACACACGGATATTTTACATTTGTTCCAGAGACGTAGTATATTATTACGTTTTCAACATATTTTTTGGTTAATTTAATAATTTATCTTAAATAGCTACTAAAATTAAAATATTTCAATTTTACCGAATTACCGGTGAAAAATGATTGATTTACCGGTATTTCGGAATAGCCTTTCTAAACAATTTACCGGTAAACCGGTAAACCGGTAATGAAAACACTAGCTGTCACTCGCGTATTTATGAAATTTATCGGGATCAATTTCTCTTGTGGGAGACAATGCATTTAAGATTATTTTAAACCTCCTAATCAACTCACAATCAACTTTAGTTATTTTTGTTGCAAGTTCTGCATTCGCAAAAAATCTTCTGGCGGTGTTTCCATCATTAGTATTTCCAAATGCCTGCTTAGGTGTGTCAATAATCATGCCAGTTTCCCTTTTAAATTCTGTCTGAATTCGTGCCTTTTCTTCAGATCGTTTAATATTAGTTTCAATATTGCCCCTAATATTATCTTTATGACATAATATTATAATTATAATTTCCATGTTTAATTAACTCATACCGCGTCACGGGAACATTTAATAAATGATTTTGTCAGAATTTTCAAAAAATAAAAACACAAACATCCAAATATTTCACAGATACAGCCATTTTTCACTTTCGAGCTCAGTTTTTAAAATGAAACAGGTTAGAAAATATTCGCATTTATATAGCCAACATCTATTAAATACAATATAATCCATTAAAAGCAGGTAAATTATAAGATTTTGGGTACGTACTACCAAAAACCCTAAGAGCATAAATTTACTTATTAGGAACAATGCAACAGTTAAAAAATTTAAAAATGTGTGAGTTAAAATATTGTAACTTTTTTTTATGGACTTTTACGCACCTAAATTTATTACATGCAAAAAGATAATATGAGCCGTTTATTTTGAAAGTGGCCTAAGTCCATTTTTCAAAAAAATCAAGTTAATGATAACAATAGATAAATAACAGTATAATCTTTCTAACGGTAAATAATTTATTGTCAAAACAAAAAAAAACTAATCTCTAACACCTGTACAAAAAATAAGAAAATTCAAAATCCCATATGTTTTTTCATTTATTGTTTTTCTATTCTTTCATTATCTCGTTTCAACAAAATATGGACTTAAGCCACTTTCAAAATAAACGGCTCATATAATTCTCTTTCATTTGCCAAAAGTTCCATGTTGGAGAAACATGAAGCAAAAAATGTAAGCTTACCTAAACACAGCAAATAGTTCAAAAATGTGGGTTTTTTTACACTTTAATAAAATAAATTACATTCATAAAAATGAAATTGACTTTGCTCAATTTCACAATAGACCCAACTTTCAAAAAAATAACCTTTTATATATATATATACACCCATCCCCCGATTTACACGATAGATTGGTTCCGCAGAATACCGTGTAAATCGAAAGTCGGATTTTTGTATGAAAAACCGTGTAAATCGAAAAAATGCAATAAAATTCTTAAATTATCGTTTGGTTTTTAACAATTCATTTATTTTAAAGTAAAATATATAGAATAAATTAGAAATAACAAATAAAAACTTAAAAATATAATAATTTCATTGAACACAGAACGTAAAATAAAAATATAAAGCTAATAATTCATTATGTGTAACATAAATTTGTGTAAGCAGACATACACGTATAAGTTGAAAAAAAAATCATTGCAAATATTTAATCACTACTATCAGTATCGCAAAAAATAACTCTTTTCTTCTTGGTTTGTTGAATTTCACTTTCATCACTGGAAATCGTTTGTGGTGATTGTGGTTGGATGATTGCTACATTAGGGACAACTTCTGTTCTAGAAAACTTGCTCATAAAATCCGTAATTAGTGGTTGATGTGTACTAAGATGTTTGCATTCTTCCTCGTACTGAGCTAAACATTTGTTGATATCCCGCTGAAACCTTAGAGCCCGTTCTATGTTTGTATCGTATTGAACAAAATGGTTTCCCAATTTTCGACCTAATTCAAGTCCTTCGCGAATGATTTTTGATGTAAATAACACAGATTCATTCTCCTCGTCAGTATCGCTTCCAGGATCATTTGCATTGATAACCATATTAATTAAGTCATCGTTATCCAACTCTTGATCTTCTGCTAATTCAAGAATATCTTCCTCTTCCAAATCTTCAAAACCTTCTCCTCTCACTAAATGCCCCAACTCTACTATTTCGGAATATTCAGGTTCCAACGTTACGTTAGGAACATCACTATCGACAACTTGTGGCCATATATTCCTCCAGCATGCATTAAGCGTAGTTTTTTTTATTTCGGAATAAGCTAATGCGATATGTTTAACACAATCTAGTATTGTAAATCTTTTCCATACATCCATCACTGATAATGACTCGTCATTATCCATTTGATCTAAAATTGATCTGAACGTTCGCTTAAGGTACAGCGCCTTAAAAGTGGAGATTATCCCTTGATCTAACGGCTGTATTAAACAAGTTGTATTTGGCGGAAGGAATATAACTTTCACATTTTCATGCTGCAAATCTTTCGGATGACCAGGAGCGTTATCAATAAGCAAAAGAGCTTTGAGAGGCAATCCTTTTTCAATTAAATATTTTTTAACATTTGGAATAAAACATTTGTAAAACCATTCATTAAAAATAGCGGCAGTAACCCATGCTTTCTTATTGGCCATCCAATCAACAGGAAGGCTATTAATTTTTATCCCTTTAAATGCTCTTGGTGTTTTTGCCTTATTAATAACCAATGGCTTCATTATATGGTCCCCAGAAGCATTGCTACAGAAAAGAACGGTTACATGGTCCTTCACTGCTTTATGACCACCAGCTGTTTTGAGTGACCTGGCTACATAAGTTCTAGTTGGTAATCTTTTCCAAAACAATCCGGTTTCGTCTGCATTGAAAACCTGGTCAGCAGAATACGAATTGACCGTACAAATTTCTCTTAACTTTGTAGGAAATTCCTTCGCTGCGTTCACATCACCAGATGCTATCTCACCTTTTATTTTTAAATTATGCAAAGAATGCCTATGTTTGAATCGCTCGAACCACCCATGGCTTGCAGAAAAATTCGGTTTCTGTTTATCAGCTGAAGAAGATGATTGCTGTTCCTTAATTTTTGAATAAATTTGCAATGCCTTATGTGTGATGGCATTTGTATCAATAGGCATTCGCTTTTGGGTTTGATCTTCAATCCATATCATTAACGCCTTCTCCATACTTTCCATTGCAATATCCCTTACGTATGATGCTCTTTTTTTACTGGTATCTGTTCCAGCCGCTACAACTTGCCTAATGCTTTTTTCATTTTTTTTTTATAGTTCGTATTGTAGCTTCATTCATACCATATGCTTTAGCAATCTGTGTTGATTTTTCACCTTTACTAAGGCGATCCAAAATATCAATTTTGGTTTTTAAGGATATAACTCTTCTTTTTTGAGTTTCTTTCGGCATGGTAGGGCTATAAAATATTTCGACATAATTAAAACATTCTTTAAAAAAGAAAAATTTACTACCTACCTAAAGTTGTTATAGAAAGTAACAAATTTAATTTACAAAAACACAACGATCTACACCACACAGTTACTGAAATTAAACTAATACGACTGCGGGAATTTCCCTTGTTCGTCGTTTTTTTCTATTTTTTGTTATTACATTCGCTTTCGCTACAGTTCAACCGGAATATGTAATAACAGAGAGCTTGGATGAAGAGAATGAGAAATTTTAGTTACATGGTAAATTCACAAAAATTATAAATTTTGAAATTGATCTTTAGATGAAAATGTTAAGAGCTGTAATTCATCATTATTATTAAAAAAAATTTGCTTCGTCAATTTTTTTCTGATGTAATATTCTGTATCATTCATTTAAACTTCGAATTTTGGAATAACATTTCAAAGTAAGCTAATTTTTACATAAAGTTTATAAGAAGAACAACCAGAGTTGCAATTAAAAAATTCATTTTTGTTTCCCGATAAACATAGTTAGGGCTTTATCATGTAACTATGTGTATAAAATAGAATGTTTTAAGGTATTATTTTAAACTTATACAATTTAGTAATGAAAAATCATATAATTGATTAGTATGAGTATGATTCTTCCAAAATTAAAAAAAAAAAAATTTGGTTTCCAAACCGTGTAAAAGCGAAATCGTGTAAAAAAAGTACCGTGTAAATCGGGGGATAGGTATATATATATATATATATATATATATATATATATATATATATATATATATATATATATATATATATATATATATATATATATATATATATATATATCACTTATTGCAGTCCTTCGGTGTTCAAGTAATTTAGTTACATGACAAAAAAATGTATTTTCGAAAATGTGTCATCTTTAGCGTGCTATAAAATCTAAATAAAAACAATAATATTTTTTTTCACTTTTGCTGAATGCATTGGACATTATACTAACTAAAAATCACAAAAAAAAAAAATACAAAATCAATACTTTTGGCCATTTTTTCAGCAAAATCTAACACTGTGCGGCGGTAAATATCACTTCTTTCCAGAATGAAAATTCAGCATCCAGGTGTGATTTAGCGAACTCGATGCATTTCTTTTTATTTACCTCACTGATAAGTATTTTTTTTCTGGCTGTTCTGGAAAAGTACCCGTACTGGTTGATTGTTTTCTGGATTGTACGTGAACATTAGGGTGGTCCTTATTTTCGAAAGTTCCAATATCTAACGGGACACCCCCTAGAAATGTGAGGTTATGCTAAAAACTTAAACAGAAAAAATATTGGGTCAATCGAAGATGGTTTAGAGGTCGCGACTTGAGCCCGAAGTTCGATAAAAATGGTATTTTTTTTAATTTTTCACTTTCAAACGAACATAAAAATTATTTAAAATTTTTCTTAACCTAAATGAAAATTGTGGTAAATATAGGAGATACTTACCTTTCCAAAACATTAAAGATATCGAAAATCGGTTAACAAATAGCGACTTTATGGCCAAATTTCCAAAATACAAACACATAAGACAAATTATTCCAACTTTCTTTTTATTATAAATGCATCATGTTTCTTCTATACAATGATATTATGAATTAATTTTTATGATGAAAATAATCAATCTAGGATGATCTTCTACCCATTAAGGATGTTTTGGTATGTGTTGAAAACTTCTGTGTGTAGTGCTTTACGACTTGTAGTAAATATTGCATGTCGTCTTCATTTTTTGTTAATTTCTTATTATAATCTTGTATTAACGTAACGCCTCGTTCTGCGATATCATTTACGACTTTTATTTGACCACATATTTAATTTAGTATAGCCATCGCCAACTTTTCATCATGGGTTTTGTAGAATAAATATCTCTTAAATAGTTGAAATCCAGCTTTGATGCTTTATCAGCTTTAGTGCAATGGAACCAAATTTTCACATAAAATCTTACGACAAAAATGCAAATGTCCCGTAAATTCTTCTGTTCTTATGCTGTTAACTTAAATTCTGCACGAAATATAAATAATTTCAATACATAATGGCTTTGGACATCCAGCGAGCATAATGCATAAGCCCTGGCAAACAGAAACGGACATTTTCATTTGGTATCATGCCTAAAAAAATTAGAGTGATGTCTAATAATTCTTTGTAATCATCCCGAGCATGTTCCTAGGCCAATTCGTTCTTACAAAAACCCGCTAATTCCGCTTTCACACCACTTTTCACACGGCATCATTCAATTGTTTATAAACGTTGGGATCATCTATGCCTGCTTTGAAATAATCCTTATTCAAGGAATTCCAGGCATTCTTGAATCTCACAAATAACGGAACATTTACTTCTAATATATAGCCCATTTTTGATTCAATTGCAGCGCGAAATATAATTTCACATGTCATGTCAACAAGCAAGATATAATATGTATACTTCGTTCTAGTTTCTGCTCTAAAATAATAGCTGCTCCACTTAATCTTCCAGAATTTGAATATGTTGTATCGAAGCAAGCCGCCGCGACATCGTCTGCTACTCTCCAATCAATTAAGCTTTGGAAAACAGCCTTCGCGATCTTGATATTTTGGGAACGCTCAATAATTGTTGTCCATCTATATGGGAAATAGTCACTGGCAAACGATCCACGGTCTTCGTTCCAGTTTCCTTAAGTAATTTCCCTTCCCAATGTACTGCGCCTGTTGTAAACTTGAAAGTCGATTTAACTAATTTCTACCCTATTTGTTTCACGAAGACGCCTCAGTGTTATTCGATTCAAAACGAGTTCATCAATAGAATGCACAAGACTTTCGGCAACGGCACTGATTAAATGCAATGCTGCACGATCAGTAATCTTCCCCTTATCCAAGGCTGACAATATTCTAGGAGTAATGAAATATTTGCCCTAGAGGTCTTCTTCTACGCTTAGCACAGGCAAATCAATATTTTTGAAGCTCATGTCGTTATCAGATATCCTTTCGCTGTCACTCTCCGATGACGAAAATAATGCTTGTGAGTCTATTGGAATTGATTTAATTTTTTCTTCAATTAAACTTTGATTTAAACTGAAATTAATTGGATTTCTCTTGTTTAAATATTATATGATACAATGAAACATATCGTCCATAACAGGTCATAATTAATGCGGCAGGCGGATTTGACTACAATAGCTAATGAGACGAATGATAATGATATCATAAAACACAACTATATTAAGTCCTTATGACTCATACGGTTTTTTATGACATCATAAAACATTCCTCGTTATACATCATTTTTAATTATTTATTTATTTCTTTGTAATTTTGAATATAAAATCCAGGATTTAAAAAAATTCGTTTATTTTTTGGGTTCTTATTAGTTTTGGAAATTTGGCCATAAAGTCGCTATTTGTTAACCGATTTTTGATATCTTTGATGTTTTGGAAAGGTAATTATATCTTCTATTCACCACAATTTTTATTTAGGCTGAAAAAAAATTAAAATAATTTTTATGTTCGTTTGAAAGTGAAAAATTGAAAAAAATACCATTTTTATCGAACTTAGCGCTCAAGTCGCGACCTCTAAACCATCTTCGACATAACCTCACATTTCTAGGGGGTGTCCCGTTAGATATCTCCTCATTTTTTTCGCCCCATACAAACAAGGACCACCCTAGTGAACATACATCTGCTCCATAATCCTGATGTCCATAACCCTGCGGCATTGAAATGTTCGGATTGAATTTTTTTAATAAATTTTGGAAATACCGCCCTTTGACGGGAATCAGATTCTGATTATCAACACATTTTTTACACTATTCCAAATATATTTAAATACACAGAACGGTGATCCGCCATTTTAGAACTACATAACTTCGGAGAAGGAATATTTCCGCTGTACCTCGTAACAATTTCATAGGTCTTTACAAAGTTTTTAACAAAGTTATTTCAATTGAAAAATAGTTTTTTGTTGACAATGGTAATTTTTAATCAAAATAAGGATTAACAGAAATAAAATAATTCATTTCAACCAAAATAATTTAAGAGAAATAGCACTTTCAATCAATAATTTTAATAGACTCCGCTCTTGGCTTTTATGATGGCCTTAATCCGGATCAGTATTGAATTGTAAAGTTTTGTTAAATAATATACATATTGTTATTTCTTCAAACCAGACTTTTTCTATAAGTTTTTTTTCCGCTCTTTGGCACTTTTCAGGTTGTATTTTTTGATTTTCTTTCCCATGAAAGGCAAAATATTTTCAACAATATTGAGGTCAAGACTATTTCCTGTCCAGGGTAACGACTCAATTCCCAAGTTATTTTTAAATTCGGCTACCTACAAAAATTAAACGTTAAAATTAAGCATTCTTACGTCACAAATAACGTCAATAACATACAATGCGCGCCCTGTAACATACGGAGCAGAATCGTCGTGGAAGAGTGGAATACCGATGTATTGAGTCGGGTCCTCAATAGTCACGACGCAGGTTTCGATAATTTTTTTATATTTTTCTCCGTTTACTGAACTATTCAGAAGGCGTAGTGATCAAACAAAGGCTGTTATGGCTCCTCAGGCCATAACATATGGTGAAAGTTTTACTGTCTGCGAAATACATTCTTATCCTTACCCAGGGTCCAAGTATATTGAACTTGGATTCATCCGAGAATATGACTGGCATTGAGTCCTCGGGCATTCAGTTTTCTCATTATATTGCGAATTTGAGGCTTGCAGCTCCCATTTTTGCTGTCAGTAATGATTTTCTCGCAGATCGACAAGCATATACCAAGTTCCTATAGCGTTCTTTTATTAGTAGGAACTGAAATGAGCCGTTTATTTTGAAAGTGGAATAAGTCATGTTTTCTTAATATTGAGATAATTAAACATTTGTGTTTTCATGTTATGAAAAAAATCAATACAACTTTTGTTTAAAGTGTTTGCATTTATGATATTACTATACTTACTACTTTTAGCTAAAGGGATAAATTTCATAATAAAGCTTGGTAAAATACGAGTTGTTTGTACTGGAAGTGACTTATTCCACTTTCAAAATAAATGTTTTTTAATAAAAATGACTTATACCATCATTTCATATTGATTTAATTCATTAAAGAGAATTTTACATTATAAATCATATCCAGTTATTACAAAGAGAAAGTTATAATGAATTTGATAGGTTTGAATTTCATTTTACTCCTCAACAAGTTGATTCGATTTTTTTTTAAGTTTTGAAAATATCCATGATGAATAGGTGGAATATATGGGATCAAATTCATGATGCCTTTATATTTCGCGATTGTAACCAGTCGCCAAGGCTGAGCAAGTTACATTACTCTGAGTAATTAAAATACTTTTACAAATTACAGCAAACTCAGTAATTAAAATACAAATTACAATTATTGCACATTTGTAAATTGAAAAATTTTATTTGACGAAATTCGTTTAGTGGAAAAACATCATTAAAATAACGATCATTAACATAAGGTTTTCAATTACAAAAACTGATGTAATTAAAATACAAATTATAAATTGTAATTTGTGTTTTCATTACCTAATTCAAATAAATATAATTCGTTACTGCTCTGCCTTGCCGGTCGCCTACTTGAGTATAACGGCAGTAACTCTATAGAACCAAAATTTTTTGGTCATCTCTTTTTCACAGTAGTAAATCTAAAATCTTATAAATCTTAAATGTAAATTGTTGTTTTTATATTTTTTGCTTTCAGTGCCTTCTAGATTTATAATATACTCATCATACTATTAGTTGTTATGACATTACGCGAATGAATAAGCATGTAATGTGACTTATTCCACTTTCATAATATACAAAATATTGATAGCGTTTAGTATTGATTCTTTAACCACTATTTCTAGGAATTATTTAACAGTTCAGCGCAAGAATGTAACAAAATATGAAAGTTCACTATACTTTAGCATGTTATATAACGTTAACTAAATTTTTTAAAATTTTGACTTATTCCACTTTCAAAATAAACGACTCAAATAGTGTCGGTTGTTGCTATTATAAGCTGAGTTCTCAGCTCCAAAGCCGTAGCAAACCTTTGATTAATCGCCAAATGTCTGAAATTCGATCTGCTGGTTTTCTTCTTTCCATCAGAGCCTACTTATCTCGCAACAGTTTGTTTTTCGGAATAGTGCCTTAAAACTTTCTAATTGCTGTTTGGCTTCACTAAGTTACTCTTGCAATTTGAGAATGTGTGTACTTTTTTCCTTTAGTTGGAAAATTTTGGCTTTTTCGACAGCATTTAATTTAGAGCAACCCATTTTAAAATTAACTCTTTGACTACTTAATTGAAGCCAAACGAATAAGTCATCCTTATTTTGGTTTGAAATATGTAAGTATGTAAATAATCGAAACCGAACATTTCAATGGCGCAGGGTGTATATTGTGCAATTTTGAACTAGATATTCGCGGTTCTTTGCGTATACTACGCACTACTATCCTTCCTTCCTTCTCGCTAAGAGTACGCGGACGACCAGTGCTTTTTAATTATTCAACACTACCTGTCTATTTATAAGTTTCTACAATGTGCATGTAGATTTTGATTTTCTCGTTAACTTTGCACTTGAATATAATGATTCCCCTTCCAAATGCATATTGATAACGACTTCTTGGAAGTTAATACTGGTTTCTGTTCGTGTGGCCTTCACAATGATAAAAGGTGTTTTGTATTCCGGTAGCTTTAATGTCTTACAATATACTGAACTATTCTATCACAAAAATATTGAAAAAAACAAAAGATGACGGTGTTATTAGATAAAAACAACAACCGTACGATGAATTTGTTCGCAAAAAAAGGAATACAAATGTAAAGTTTTATTGTTTTCGGCCTTGAAAAGTAGATTAATAAACTAAATTTATATTAGTTTTGTCTGTATTTTCTGTCCTTTTAAATTTACAGTAAGCATGATTTATTTGCTTGAAATGCCAATACGCAAATTAAATATTTTAGATCGTACGATGGATTAATTCGTAGAGTGTATATAAGAAAGGGAAACAGTTTCAATCAGTGATTGAATTAAAAAATCGGGTACGGGAAGTATGGATCGAAATCCGAGTAGAAGTCCTCCGGAAATTAGTTTCAAGCATGCCCGATAGGTTATTCGAGGTAATTAAGAACCAAGCTGGACACACAAAGTATTAAACAATAAAAGACTTCAAGAGTCCGGTTACTTTCTAATAATCTAATGGCCTTTGAATTGAGGCTAATTCAGTTTCGCACATTTTTATATTTTTTAATTAAATGAAATTAATACACATATAATTTTTTCTTTTGTAATACCACTGATTAGCTATATAAGATTAGTTTTTTCAGTGCAAAAAAATGTCATTCTAAATTTCAAAACGTATTATTTTGTGATGGCACCGACAAAGCGAGAGATATATATATATGCTTCTTTTTTTCGCATTCTTCAAAAAAATACAAAACAAAAAATAACAAAATAATAGTAAAAAAAAAAATTCATGAATGAAACACAAAAAAGGTCATTAGTTTGGTAATTTTGTTTGTATATTTTCGAGTATGTATGATGCACGTGCAGACGATCAGTGACAAAAACATCTATAATTCCAAGACGAACTATTCAAAATTTAAAGGTACAAAGTGACCACGGGTTATAGTGTTGGTTGTGTACATATAGACTTTCAATAATAAAATTAACCAACACTAATATAATTTGTTTTGGTATTAGAAAACAAAAATTACATTAGAAACAACAACAATTTACATCACGGCAACGCCGTATAATAATATCGAATAAAACAAGACCTATTTATGTGTATGTTTCTTGGAACAACAAAATAAATTACAACAACAATCAGCATATTTTGTTGAGAAAAATTTGTAATGTATGGACTAGAGCCCTGCGCGGATACATTTTTTCGTATCCGCATCCGATCCGCATCCGCTGAAAAAAACAAAAATTTATCCGCATCCGCACTCGCTAAAAATTCTCATATCCGCATCCGCACTCATCCGCATCCGCAAAATGAAAACAAGTGTGCAACGTGGGAACTTTCAAAATTTACCTTTAAATTTCTCACTTATGCGTGTATATGTGGAATAGGAAAGGATTTGTGTTTTGCAACCGGCGTAATTTTACACACACATATACCTAATACCTACATATATACATAAGAAATATTAGAATAATTTTTATTTTTTATTACATCCGTCGCTTTGATATGGATTTACTTATGTCGAGTTCTTTCAGATTAAGAAAACCGATCTCGAGCAAAAAAAACTGAACTAATGCATTTTCTACTATGGCGAGTTCCGTCTTTTTCTGCTCAAGATCAGCCAATGCTCAATTCAACATTATATTAACAGCGGATATGCGGATAAAAAGTAAATATCCGCATAATGCGGATAAACATTACTGATCCGCATCCGATCCGCATCCGCACAATTGGGTTGCGGATATATCCGCTTTTAACCGCGGATAGCGGATAAATGCGGATATCCGCGGATAATACTATCCGATGCAGGGCTCTAGTATGGACTATGGATGAACATTTGGATATTTTTTTTTCTCTAGACTAAGTTGAGAATTATTTTTTCGATTTAATTTATAGGTTTTATGTTGTTAATTCTCTACATAAATAGTATTTTATTGGTTCGAGCTTGAATTAAATAATTCAAATTATGTTTTGAATTACTTAATTTTTCTGCCTAGTTCAATTTTTGTTGTAAATTTCTAAACAAAATACGCTAAATATTTGTTCGTCATTCATTATTCGAGATAAATATTTCGAGATTTGAGATAAATGTTTGAAGACAATGATTCGCTTGGCCTTTACCTAAACATGTCAGTGTAATAAATAATTAAATTTATTTAGTTTTAATGACATAATTTAATTAATTGTACACCAGAAAACAAGATGTCATAATATGTTTGTCGTACAGATGTTTTCGATAATGCACTGTGTGTGTAGTGTGTTTGACAGGAAAAAGATTTATAATCTATCTTTATTACACTAGTAGACCAAAAAATGGCATATTTTATTGTTTTAAAAAATACGGTTAATCGTACATATTTCAATGCTTTACCACACATTAAATATAAAAGTATTAAGGCATAATTCGATTTTCAACATCAAGACATCTTTTAAATTAAAATTATCTTAATTATTTTTTTATTAAATTCAAAAATGAATTTGAACTAATACAATATTTTTGTCAAGAGTGTAAAAATAAAAAGTAAATATGTGTTTGTATGAAAATAAATGTCAAATAATATACAACGTTGCCGTCGTCATTTATTTACCAATACTACCTTCAGTGGTCGTTTTCATTCAATAACAAACTATAATTCGTCTTGGAATTATAGATGTTTTTGATCAGTGATCATAATATTTATACCTACATATTGTATTAAATACATACATACGCATACATATTTTATATTTGAAATCTTCTTTAATCTAAACCAAATTTTGGAATAATATTTGGAATAATCCAGTTTGGTAATTTTGTTTGTTTTGTATATTTTTGTATATTTTCGAGTATGTATGTATGATGCACGTGCAATAATATACTCCGATGTTTCATTTTCGATCTGTTGTAATTTTCTGACATGCGCAATATATTACCTTGCATAAACTGTGAGTGATCATAATCTATATACCTATTGTATTATATATATATATATATATATATATATATATATATATATATATATATATATATATATATATACATATATATATTATACACATACATATTTTATATTTTGAAATCTTCTTTAAAACTAAACCAAATTTTGGAATAATATAGCTATGTACATATGTATATCTATTTTTTACTGAAAATGAGTTTGTTGATGAATTTTTTTTTTTTAAGGTCATTCACCCTTTTGATTTGGATGTTATTTACCTTGCTTTTGAAATGCTTTCTGATGCGTTTTCCTAGGTGCAAGAAAGAAATACAATAATAAAATGGATAATAAGTTTGATTAAAATTTGAATTGCTAACAATTTGACTACATAGGCATATCATTTTTAAGGACGTCCCGCAAAACATTCTTTGTTTCTTTGCTAATTGAAGAAATGAAAAGTTAGAATAATTATTTTCAGTTTTCTATTATGAATGTGTTTTTTCCGACTTGAGGAGAACATGACAATCATTTATCATAATAAACTTCATTTGTTCCTGGTGAATAAGTTTAATGGGATACCATCTACGCAAGAATTAAAAGGGCGTAAATCGACTTATGCCGTAATCGGCTCTTGCTCATTTTCAATCTAATTTTCTGTTAGTACATTTTCATTCCAATTTTTAGGTAATATAAAGACAAGAAGATATCTTACTTTCTTCAATATTACCTTAGAAATTGGCATAAAAAAAATAAATGAATTGGTAATAAAAAAAATTTTAAATCCGATTTCCTTGGCGTAATTTTGCAATTTGGAACAATACAGGTGACGTGTTGTTTCCTAGTATCCAACTGCCGTTTTCGTTCTAAATTTTTTTAAGAAAATGAATAATACACTCAAGTTTTTTAAAAATATTTTTGAAAGATCCGGAGGATTATTTGTGAATTTGATTCAAACGCATTCGAATCTTCAAAGTTCATATCTGAATTGAATCAAATTCGTTTGTTTCTTATTTAAATCAAATTCGAATTTTATATTTCGTAACTACATTTGCCTCACCCAAAAGATCCCGCTCTTTCACCCCATTTACCACGTAATGATGGAGAGGAATTAAGTACTCATCTACAAATTATTTACAGTTACCTGAAGTAACTAGTTCGTTTTCCCTCTTCTCTCCATCATTATAGAAACGTTCTATTCTATCGGTCAAGGTATTATTATTATCATACACATACACATCCATTTTCCCCACTACTCGTCAGGGCGAGTAATACAATTTAGTTATTAATAAGAAAAATTTCGTGTGTCAAAGGCACTTTTTGAAGGAAAATGTTACATGTACAAATCGTTTAACGAAAAATGCTGTGCCAATTCTACATATAGTTCAAAGGTCTAATATTGATGAAGAACATTTCTCATCTAATAATTTGAATAACTTCGATCTGGAACAGGACATTCCATCATTGGTTCAATCACAATCGCTAGTTTTGGAAACAATCGGTACCCAAGCTGACCAAACTGACGAAGAAATACAATTTTTGAAATTTATTGATAAAATCAACTGTCTCCACTGTGAGACGCCGAAAGAAAATTCATATATTTGCCTGAAATGTGCTAAAAGTGGAAGAGCAATTCAATTATATAAGAAGAAATTGAAAAAAAGTCAACGAGACTATAATTTATTGAAAGCCTCCTACAAGATTCTCAAGCTTTGCTTAAGTAGAATGAAACTTAAACATAATAAATTTAAAAAAATTGATGATCACATTGATAATTGAAAAGTAAATGAAACCACGAAAAGTGTTTGTAAACGTCTTGTAAAAGAAGATTTTTACTATAATGAGAGCGACAAAATATTTGCTCAGTCATTATTTTATAAATCGGCTTCAACGTACAAGTATTTGAGGGACCAATTGAATTTAAAATTACCATCTACCTCATCTATATATAAATGGTCTCCCATTAAATTTATTAAACCAGGAACAAATGAAGTTTTGTTAACTCAACTAGAGAAAGTATTCCAAAATATGGCAACAAAATCAAAAATTTGTGTATTATCTTTCGACGAAATGTGCATAAATAAAGACCTAACCATAAATATATTTTTAGCCCGTGTTGAAGGGTTTTGTGACGATGGCCGTGAAAGAAAAAACGAATTGGCAACGTCAGTTTTGTTTTTTATGCTGCGCGGACTGGTGGATGACTGGAAATATGTTCTCAGCTATATTTTAATTAACAAATCTGCTGATCCTTTTTATTTATCAAATTTAATAAAAGAAAATATAAAGATTTGCAACGATATGTTGAAATTACATGTTGTTTTGGTAACCTGCGATCAAGCAGCTACTAACATCGCTACCTACAAAACACTTGGAGTGACTCTAGAAGCACCATATTTTTTTGTTAACGATACACAAATTCTGGCGCAGTTCGATCCTCCGCATCTAATTAAATCGGTTAGAAACGCCATTTTAAAAAATAAATTTCAACATTTGGATTTTGGAGTGGCCGATGTTAATGTTATTCGAAAAATATTCGAATTTGACACAAAACAAAATGTTAAACTGATGCCAAAACTTACCATCCACCATTTCGAACCAAATACGTTTCAGAAAATGAATATCAGTTTGGCAGGTCAAATATTGAGCAGTACAGTAGCCAGTGCAATTAGGACAACATTGAAAGTTAAACCGGAAACGTTTGGTGAATTTCTGAACAACGCTATACCAACCGCTCAAATGGTGCAAAGATTTAATGATCTGTTCGATTGTTTAAATTGCCGACATTTCAAATCTTCAGCTCCTTATGAACGACCACTCAAGATTGGTAATAATGTCTACACATTTCTTGAAGACAGCTTAGCATTCTTAGATAAAGTAACCATTCTTTCAAAGAACGAAAATTATTTTAAGTTTCTCAGAGGTCTTAAAATCAGCATAAAAGCTAACATTTTACTAGCTGATATTTTGAAGGAAAAGTTCGACGTTGAATACATATTAACAGGGCGAACCAACCAAGATTGTTTGGAAATTTTTTTTTCAATTCTTCGTGGGAAAGGTGGATTTAATTACATGCCATCTAGTCATGAAATTGGTATGCATTTTGCCAACAACATATAGTGAGAAAATTGCTTTAAATTCTCCATTTAAAAATTGCTTGTCAGACGAATCGCAAGCTATTGATTTGGACTGGAATAGCTTTAAAACTGAATTTGAAATGAGTCTAAAACTCTAAAGTCTCAAGAGTATGCCAGTACCAATAATTTACCACCTGATGACATTGAGGAGACAGATATCCATGTTTTAAAGCAAAATGCGTTAGTATACTATACAGGCTACTGTATTTTAAAGAAAATTAATTGCCAAAGCTGCCAGGAGAAGTTGGCGATGAAAGACGACGAAATAAAAATTTCGGAAACTTTTTTGACGGAAATTTTTTTAAGAAGAATGAAACTAACTTTGGTTCATTGAGTGCTCCTTCTGATGAATTTACCAACATAGCTCGATCTTTGGTAGAGGTCTTTGAAAAATATTACCATACAAATTGTTGTTCTCCAAATGTGATTAAATTTTTAACAAATGAATGTTTGAATGAAATTAGTTCATTTTTTTATTCTTGTTTTTATGAGAAAGAACTGCAAATGGTCCACAGTAAATAATGAATTTTCCAAAATTAAAACTCATTTCGCTTCAAAACAAGCATCAAGAAAGCTTAAAATATTAAAAAGTTGATAATAAATTTTTTTTTATATATTTTTATGCAATTTTATTACACTTATGTCTCTCCATTAACACGATGTTAGCGCGAATATAATTTAATTTTAATCAACGCGTTTTTGTCTCAAGCCACTAAATATGCCATTTTCACAAAAACATTCAAAGTTTAGACAAAGTGATGGGCACGAAATTAATAACCTTTACACAACAACCAAATCCTATCTGTAATAGAAATTGAAAAATAAAGAAATTATCTTTGTTTGTTTATTTTTTTTTTTGCTTAGGCCGGTATTACATTATCACATTTGAGGAGTGTCTGATCAAAAGTGGTTATTTACGATATTCGAAAAATATTTTGTAATGATCTGGCATCTGGCTGTTTTAAACGCACATTTAAAGATTACTTTTTTATATAGCTTGTTTTGACTGTTTCTGATTTTAGGGACATTTTTGATAGAGAAATAGCCACTTTTGGTTCATTCTGATATCGAAAAAAAATTATGTACAGAAAAAAAATAATTAAACATGTTGAAAAATGTAAATAGCTACTTTTGATCAGACACTCCTCATTTATATAACTATATAAATATAATTATATTTTTTTACGAAGAAAATACTGTTATACATATTTAGGTTCAAGAAGCTAAATATAACAGTATTTTCTCTGTAGAAAAATATAATTATTAAAATGTGATAATGTAACATCCGCATTAGGTCGACTAGCATTTATAGCTGTATATGACCTACTATTATTATTTAAATAACGATTATTCCAGAATCTTCTCGAAAGAAGCCATGGACATCCCCGAATATAATTTTAATCTCACTGAGTCACAAATTTGTGTTACCTTCGCACTGCACGAATATTATGGGCCTTATACGATTATACATATAATAAACATTTTCAACTGTTAGTTATATCGTGAAAATTGTTTCGTCTATATAAAAATGCTCCTTTCATGCAGTTGTTCTGAATTTTAATAAATTTAAAAAACCACATACCTTGCTTAGGGTTATTGCCACAGAATTGGTAATTTCCTACTTAACATTTTTATAAAAATTATTATGTACAATGTATTATTATAATAATGTACAATGTAAAAGTTGATTCAATTTTATAAATAGATTTGCATAATTTTTATTCGTACGAGTATTGACATTCGTACGAGTATCTTTTAATAAATCATTTCAAATACGATCAAAATGACTTTTAAAGATTAAATTAATATTATTTATATCGAATTATGTATTTTAAGCTTTGTCAAAACGAACAATATAAAAAAACAGGTTTTGGAAATAATTACCGTATTATTAAAAATATTTGATCATGTATGGTATTGATTTTGACATATAAATTCGCTCGCGTTTAGTGTAAATCAAATTTGCGAATTCGTGTTTGGAATTTATTCGCAACTCGCAGTTCGCGTTTGGTGTGAGTAGTCTCTAATAGAATAGTTCATTTTATTCAAAATGTTTATTTTGATAAATGATTTTTGTGTGAGTGATCTGATCATATTCAATATAAATGATCCGTTCTGCTCAAGTCGGAAAAAGCACATTCATAACAGAAAACTGCAAATAATTATTCTAACTTTTCATTTCTTCAAATAACAAAGAAACAAATAAAGAATGCTTTAAGCAAAGAGTATAGAATACCAAGAGTGCCGAAGTCGAATAAAAAATTTAATCACATATAGCTGCAACAAATACTCATTTCTTAATTTTCCATGCAGTTGCATCAAAAAAAATTGTTAATCAATCGTTTCTGCCTTAAATGACCTATTCGTCCATTGTTTTATTTCTAAAATTGGATAAACATAACTCGAGTTAAACAGTTGTATAACCCATTGCATGACCCATTTTTTGTAGGAAAATTTTCCTTCAGTTTCGTTGCTCTTTGCTTTAAGGCACATAATTATGTTACTTAAAAATGATATGCCTAGGTAGTCAAATTGTTATCAATTCAAATTTTAATCAAACTTATTATCCTTTTATTATTGTATTTGTTTTTTGCACCTAGGAAAACACATCAGAAAGCATTTCAAAAGCAAGAAAAATATGTAACATCCAAATCAAAAGGGTGAATGACCTTAACCTTCATCCGTCTCTTAAAAAAGTAACACTAAAATTCCTTTGTGCAAAAATTACCAGAATAAATTCATCAGTAAATTTACGCTAAGCAAATACAAAATTCACCTTTATTTTTAATTTTATTTATTAAAACGAAAGATAACGCAGTAATTTAATAAGATATGTATTTCAAAAAAAAAAATCGATTTAAGTCAAAATGAAGCGAGGGACGGATGAAGGTTAAAAAAAACAATCATCAACAAACTCTTTTTCACAAAAAAATGTACATTATTCCAAAATTTGGTTTAGTTTAAAGAAGATTTCAAATATAAAATATGTATGTGTATGTATGTATTTAATACAATAGGTATATATATTATGATCACTGATCGTCTGCACGTGCATCATACATACTCGAAAATATACAAAAATATACAAACAAAATTACCAAACTAATGACCTTTTTTGTGTTTCATTCATGAATTTTTTTTTTACTACTATTTTGTTATTTTTTATTTTGTATTTTTTTGAAGAATGCGAAAAAAAGAAGCATATATATATATCTCTCGCTTTGTCGGTGCCATCACAAAATAATACGTTTTGAAATTTAGAATGACATTTTTTTGCACTGAAAAGACTAATCTTATATACTAATCAGTGGTAATACTTAAAATAATTGAAATAAATTTAATATATGTATATATTTTTTTTAAACAATTTGTCATTTTTTTTTAAAAACGGTATGAGGCTAATTTAATTTCGCTCACTATAGTATACACAGTTAATGGAGGTCGGTCGTTGACATTCGAAGAAGACGGACGTGTTTTTTGTTTTAAAATTTAATTTAATTTAATTTAATTTTTATTTTTGTTATAAAGTGATTTTTTTAGTTTTTGGATTGTGTATTAATAAATGTAAAATAATATTAAGTGTAATAAGTGCAATAATTAATTATTATTAATAATAGTAAATAGTGATAATAAAGTTTTAATGTGAATTTGGAAAATGTAATCCACCGGGATGAATTTACCAGGCAATTTTTTAATTTTTAATGATAGAAATCAAATTGATTGATTTCTTGATAAATTGCATGATTTTGGCTGTAATATTTTTGTAGTTGTGCATAAAATTTGGGTGCATGTCTCATTTTTTTGATCAAATTAATATAAAAATTAAAATAATCCATTTTGATACGCAGTTAATATTCATGTTTGTTCGTGTTTCATTTTCTAATACTTATACGTATTTTAGCATTTCGTTTTATATACAATGGATTATATGGAAGATTAATTCATAGAACAATTTATTATGTTGGATTAATTTTTATATAAATTTTAAAATCTTTATATAATTTTGTAAATATAGTTTTAATAATTTAATATATACATAAATCTTTATATATAATATGTAATGTATATATAAATATAATCGGATTTTGTCCGCCATTGAAGTGTTGTGTGTGTAGTGTGATATTATAAATGAAAACTTATATGTATGTACATATGTTACGTCCCGGCTATACATAAAGCATTGAATGAAATGAGAATGTTTTTATATGGATGCATTTTCATATTGACATATGAAAGAGTATATGAAACTATTTATTTTCTGTATGTGTGTGAGGGGTTTAATATTGCAGCAGGATTCTAATGTTTTTCCTGGTGTTGTTTTCATTCAACAACAAAATATGGTTGTCTTATTATTAAGTTTTAGTTTAAATAGGGTTTCAGAACATTGCAGCATCCTCGTTGGCCTATGAAATGATTGGTGGGAATTGAATATTAAAAACAAATTTTTTGTTAACCGTCAGATTGCTTCTGATTTGAAATTTTAATAATTACAATCAATTTAATTTTAATACTTGTATTTCGAGATATTAGTGATCGTGATAATGAATTGTTTAGTTGTTAATTGCTTATACTACAGCTATTTTGATGGTGGAGTGGTGCTGTCCTGAGCTTTGCATATTTTGCCGTGTACATTCCTTTTAAGGGATGAGTGTAGGAGTACAAATGGGAGGTGAATGGAATGGTTTGTTGTTGTGCGAGAAAGTATCAATTAGTCGATATTCTGATACTTGATAATATACTGCAGTCTTAACTTGTTAATTTTTGCAACAACAACGCGGTGTATTTTTCATTCCGTTTGGAATAGTTTTAAGCCAAGTCTTGATCGCAGAGAACTGCCAATAATTTTAGGTATTTTATTGGCTTTTTTAATGTTTGTTTTTGCACAAATTACTATTTGGTTATCAAGGTATGACGGCAGGTATATTGGTTATGGTTTATAGTTTCACAGTTTAAATTGTGAGGGGCATGGAAATACATAGCTGCAGTTAAATCATGAAACGACTGCAGCAACAATATAAGTTGTGTTATATTTATCCTTATTTAATTGTGTTTATTTTATTTTATTACATTTTATCCCACCTTCATCAGGGGCGGCTTATGTTGTCTTAGAAGAAGGTTGGTGGATATATTTTTAAATTCAGAAGATGACTAGTATGACGGGGATTTTTTGAATGGGAAGACACTAATTGGATTTATTACACTAGGTCGGATTTTGAGATACCGCTCTATAAGTTTTTGAATGTAGTTTAAATAAATGATTATAAATTGCTTAGAAATAACGAATATCTAATTAAGTGCTTTGAATTTTAGAAGGATTAATGACCTTAATGATATGTTTATTAATTACTTTTAATATAGCCATTTTATCAACTAAACCAAGAGGATTTCAATAATTTTTAGTTTTAAAAAACAGTAGTGGGTGACAATTAACTAATTTAAATCTTGATTTTCAGAAATATGCAGAGAAACACAATATAGATTTCCAGAAACTTTGTGCCGAATTAATTTGAAATTTAAATCATTAACTGAGGTTGGGTAAAAATTTGTTTTTGTTATTATGGGATGAGATGAGTTGATTTTGCAGCTGGCGAATGATGAAAACTGTTAAAATGTGCAGGTGATGTGATTTGGTAGTCGGGATAGCCAATTATTTTAATATTTCTGGAACCCCTTGAATCATGTCAGGTTCATCCATTATAATTATGTTTTATAATAATTATCAAATTACATTAATTCTTTATATAATTATGCTTAGGTTCACGAGCTGCAACTACATGAATTAATATTGGATTTGAATTTTCAGAAATATTGGTGACCATGGTGATGAATTTAATTAATTAGTTACTTGTTCTATAGTAGATTTAACAATTAAATAGTGGGGTTTTAAGCGCAGATTTATTAATGTTAATTTAAATTCTAAAAGGAGTATTAAATGATAATTAATTTTCAGAAATATTCGTGGAAATTCAACGCAGATTCCCAGAAATTTAAAGCATCTAGCGGACAGGTAGTTTTAGAAATTCTGTTGTTTTGGTTTATATCCTCCTATATTACAGAACTTTAGTTCTGAATTTATACTTTAGATACTAATTTGTGTCTTATAATTTTAATTTTGGGTGCTGGTGATATTAAATTTAATTCATTACAGAATAGTTATCACAGATCAAACTGCTATAGTTTAAGTGGTAGGTTCAGGAAAATGCTTAATTTATAAGTAGTTTTGAATTAAACTGTAGTTTTCGGATCGGATTGGATACATTGGGATTCCAGGATGAACAACTCAGTTGCGGCACCCTATTCATTTTATTCATCAGTTATTATTTATTAATTAATATAATTGTGAAGAGTATACATATAAAGGGATCTCTTTCTTAATTTACTGATTAATAACTTAATTTTCAGAATTTAACATAGTTCCAGAATTAATCATTTTAAAAGGATTAAATTTAATCCCGTTTTTTCAGAATACATTTACACCCTAATTTAACTCTCCAGTGTCAACAAAAATTTAATAAGCTTGTAGTTTAGAAATTGTGCTGTCTTGTGTTAACTATTTTATTATATTTATTACTAACAATTTACTAACTATCGACTGCATAGGTGGCTGAAACCGGGTCGAATCTCTAATACTAACATTCCTTTCCTATCCTTCGGTTTTGTTTTATGTAAAGGGTGTACGGTGGATCCGGCGTATCCGGGAATCTTGCTGAGGCTTGGTCGTACACCCGTATCAATCAATCAAAAATCAATCAAAAAAATCACTATAGTATACACAGTTAATATAAAATTTGGATTGTTTGCCTTTTTTAGAATTAATTATGCTAATTTAAAGTTGCTTGACTTATTCCCTTTGGTTACTATTTTACTAATCAAAGTTTTAAAGAAAAAAATTAACACATTAATCTTAAAAAAATAATATTTATTAATATTTAGGCCAATTGTCAATTATATGTTGATAGTAGCCTTTGTGCTCAGTAGGTATATATTGCAAGGTATGCCTCAAGTCTTCTATTTTATTAGTTAGGCCACATGCCATTATATGGTTTTTCCGTTGGAAGTGTCGCTGTTTGTATTTTATTTTTCCTCAAGTCAACGGTGTTTGTTCTCATAACATTACCAATGAAAGATTTGGTTACAACACTGCCTTTCATTTGTGAGGAGTCCTCAAATTCCATAAAGTAGGAGACCAGAACATGTTGCTTTTCAGAACGTGGAACATTCTTTATTTGACTCTCTAAAGAGATAGCATCCCTCTTGTAAAATTTGTCCCACCAATTTTTGAAACTGAGAATGTCATCAGTTTTTACCGTTGATATTGTGAATTTCCTGTGGGTGTAGCTTATCATTTCACACACCTATACTGACAAATAATACCTATCTTTTCGTTTCATTACTTTTTTTACAGTGCCAAAAGAGCAGTCGTTGGTAGAAATGAATGCCCTCTGACTGGGAAACGGTGGACAATATTTCAGAATCGTCTGTATCTACCAGAGCTTGGCATAAACTAATCATATTGTGATTCCGTTTCTGGCCTCCGCACCCATCTGTGAAAATGTACAGCTTTTTAATTTTATCTGAGACTTGTTATTGGATATACTTTAGTAAGAATGTGCATGTTTCGTTAAACCTCTTCATAGTATTACCTTCATGGTATAGAAAGAATCTGATTTCTTTAGTTTTCAAATTCGTTATACAAAATGGGCACAATAGCAACTGGCGGTAGTAGAACATCTCCTGAACTGGTATGCAGAGCGGAGTGATATATTTTGCATGTAATCAAAAGTTACACCTAAGACATCCTCTTCTTCTTCGCAAAGCTGTTACTTCACGTATGCTGGTATAGAATTTAGCTGCTTTTTTTATGGATTGTTAATTCAGTTTTTGCTGTCATGATTGCTCGTTCGCCTAAGTCAGTGAAGTTTACTCGTACTTTGAGACATTTGCACGCAAACATGCATCAACTTGAGGCCGACCGAAGTGTAAATTAAACTGCTCTTTAAATATTTTGTAATGAAATAACTGTTTTAAATTCTTTAGTTCTTGGGTGTAAATTCTTAAACATGATTACATCTTCTTAATATTCAATTCCGCAGACAGATAATTATATTCTTTCGAAAAATAATGTGACTGCTTAGCTGGAAATGGTTCAATATGGCTTTTGATCTGTAGTATGATATCCGCAGGAATAGTTTGGTTTTGTTGCTTGCCGCTTCTATCATGAGTTTTTCGTTGTTTATGGAGTGAATGCTCAAAAATGATCAAAAATGATTTCTTGCATACAAGTATTTTCTCATCATATACTTTCACAAAATAGTTAAATGAGCATTTTTTCGGTTTTACAGCACTTCTAGCTGTGGCCGTCTGTCTTTCTTTAATATTGTTCATTTGATGAAGGTTCTGAAGAAAATATCTTTTTCGTTTTTTGTACCGAGACTGTACAATTCGTGGAAAGCTTGGAATTTAGATTCTTCACTGATCTTTGAATAACATTTCAACTTACCAAAGTACGACGTAGTCTCACCAGGATTCTTTGCAAGTGCAGTCTTGCCTGATGTTTTCGTATACTCTTTACCTTCCAAACGACAACGTTTAATTGTTTGTTATTTGTTTCATTTAAAGCACCTTCCTAACTTTTAGTAGTTGAAACACTTGGAATAACGTTTTCAGACTCAGAATCGGACGTTTTAATGCAAAACTACAACAAAAACAGGAAAAGATATAACGCTCAGTCCAGTAACTTTTGACTGTTGAATGACAAAAATATTGTTGGTAGTGAAGTCACAGAAAATAATGAACAGATAGTGGAAATAATTTGTGTGTGCACATGTTTAGTGTGTGCACTCCTCCCTCTCTCTTCTCCCTCTCTCTCGTCCTTCTCTCTGCCCTCTCTCTCTGCCCTCTCTCTTCTCCTTCTCTCTCTCCTCCACTCTCTTTCCTCCACTCTCTTTCCCCCCCCTCTCTCCCTCTCCTCCCTCCTCTCTCCCTTTCCTCCCTCTTCATCTCTCTCTCTCTCTGTCCCTCTCTCTGTCCCTCTCTCTCTCTCTCTCTCTCTCTCTCTCTCTCTCTCTCAGTTCGCTTTCTTTATCATGCAAATCAATCACTGTTCAACTGACATTTCTCTTGCGCGGAAAGGACCAATGCTAAGCGGCTTTGGGGAGTTGTTTATTTAAGTATGTATGTGAAATACAAACTTAAATATTTTTGAAATTTTTCTGACGTTTTCCTGTCATTCTTGCGCAAAGGGTCCACTGCTAAACAGATTTAGGGAGTTTTTTATTTTAGTATGTGAGTATTAAAAAAACATAAATTTTTAAAAAATGCTCCAATCTCTATTAATGTTAGAATTTCAAAAAATCGTCAAACCGATGGTTTAGGGGCAGTAGTCCCCATACTCATAAAACGAATTAAAATAATATTTAAAAAAAAAAACTATATTTAAAAAATTTGCTTTTTTTTGAGATTTTGTTTTTTGGATTTTTTTTTATTTTGGATAACGATACCAACATCATAATAAATGTATTGTTGAATATTTGAGATTTTTTTTACGTTCCTTGAACATATGCATTCAAAATATTCTACTATGTCGCTGCAATGCCATTCTTCCAGATTATTATTATTGTAGGGCCATGTGGTCGTTTAGCCACCTCGCAATGCGACTTATAAGATCTTTCGTGCTTGGACCCTGCTTAATTATCCGTCCAGCCAATGTTCAGGCTCTTAATAAACCTGATAATACTGCCGGCCGATATGCGATACATACTATCTGGGCTCATTGCTCTCCTTTCTAAATGTTTACTGTAGGAAGTACTTTTACTGGAAAGATGGTTGCATTGGTTCCCAAGGACTTCGAGAGGGCAGTCCCACTCCCGTATATTCCTAGCTCTGCTCCGACTTCCGGTTCTCCCAGATACTTTACGCAGTAAAAATAAGTCTGATATTTGATTGGCTGAGTAAATTTTTCCGTGATGCAGTTAAAATCTGTTGATTAATCTTCTGAGATTCTTATCCTTACTCGACAACTTATACTTACTTACGAAATTGTCTTAGACCTTTTTAGAAACCTTCATTCGCTGGAGATGAAAGTGTGTTTGCTTGCTCCCCTATTCAGTTTTTTAGTTGTTTAAAGTTGGGTAATAACTACCGTATAGTGCTGAAAGGAAGTTGTCCTAATTTGTGTACGCTCGCAACAATTTATTTAGTTCTGAGTAAAGTTTGTACTCGAATTGGTGGTCTTGATCAGCTATGTATGGTTGGCTTGAATCTCAAAGTGTTTTTGAAGTATGATTTTTTAGCAGAATAAACAAGATTTCGCCAGAGTAAAAATTCAGGGGTGTCATTGATATTGATGCTAAGTAATTTGAAAAACAGTAATCTGAGTATTGATGTGTTGAAATTATCTAAAGGAGACATTTTGTGGTTGAGGAGGTCAAAAGTGTTTATAGGTTGCTCCTTTCGGCTCTTTAATAAAAAGTCGTTAAAACAAATTTGTCTTGTCGCCCCAGTTAATAAACGAAATTGAGGCGTTAGTTCAGAGTTTTAGATTATTTGTGAAGAAATCTCGAAATTTAGTGACGGAAACTTCCGCACCAACATCAACCAATTAAATAGATTAAGTGTAGGGGTGTGGTGAATGCAGTGTGTCAATTTTATTTTGTTTAATTTTTTTTTGATTGGAATTTAATTTTGACAAATTTCAACAATTTGTCAATCGTTTCTAAGTTTGTAATTCTTCTTTATTTTGCAGAGTACTCGAAGACATTTACTGGAAATTATCGAAACACGAAAATGTTTCTCGAATGCGATTAAAGTTGGAACCATCACTATATCATGACCCGCATACGACCGCCTCCAATCTTCGTGACAACACAGTGATTAATGTGGAGGAGGAAACTAGTCGACGCTTGTCGACCGATATTGGTTCGACCATATCGGCGGCCGCAGTACGTGATGTACTCAGCGATGAAGATAGCATTTTGCTCGAAGAAGAGATACGGAATATATCCGAGAGTCAGCAGTATGTATTTTGGAGCCCGATTTATATTCTACCCCTTGATGTTTGGTATTTATTTTTTTTGCAGGCAACAAGAAACCAATACAGATAAAGAGAAGCTGATTATTACGCAGGATTGCGAACTTATCACACTGATGACTAAAGTGAAAGGACGACTCGATGTCACAACCACATACATCACATTCGTCGATCTCGACACCCAATTCGAGGCTGACGATAAATATAGTTTTCAATTTCCAATAGGCCAATTACGTGAAATCCATTTGCGTAAATATAATCTGCGGCGTAGTGCACTCGAAATTTTTCTAGTCGATCAAACGAGTTATTTTTTGAATTTTACAACAAAAACTCGTAATAAAATATTTAGCCGAATACTAAGTTTAAATCCACCGAATATCCTATACGGCTCGGGTAGATCTCCATCCGAGTTGCTCAAAGCTTCGGGTCTAACACAAAAATGGATGAATCGAGAAATTTCCAATTTCGAATACTTAATCCATCTAAATACGATAGCCGGTCGATCGTATAACGATCTTAGTCAGTATCCGGTATTTCCATGGATTTTGGCCGATTACACTAGCGATATATTGGACCTCTCGAATCCAAAATCATTTCGTGATTTGAGTAAACCGATCGGTGTGGTGAATGCAAAAAATGAAACTGAAGTGCGGGCTAAATTCGATGGATTTGAGGATCCATCTGGAATAATACCGAAATTTCATTATGGTACGCACTATTCAAATTCAGCCGGTGTTCTCCACTATATGATACGAGTCGAACCATATACCTCGCTACATATTGAGCTGCAGAGTGGTCGTTTTGATGTGGCCGACCGACAATTTCATTCGATACCGCAAACATGGAAACTGCTAATGGATAATCCGAATGATGTTAAAGAGTTGATTCCGGAATTTTTTTATTTTCCTGAATTTCTAAAAAATCTAAATAACTTTGATTTAGGCACTTTGCAAATTACTAAGGAACGGGTTCATGATGTGATTTTACCGAAATGGGCGAAATCGGCCGAGGATTTTATTGCGATACATAGGCGAGCGCTTGAATCGGAGTATGTATCGCATAATTTACATAATTGGATCGATTTGATATTTGGTTACAAACAGAAGGGTCCCAAAGCGGTTGAGGCACTTAACGTTTTCTATTATTGTTCGTATGAGGGGGCTGTCGATTTAGATAAAATCACGAATCTTATTGAGCGAGAAGCCGTCGAAGGTATGATCAATAATTTTGGACAAATACCATCGCAACTGCTGAGAGAGGCGCACCCAAGGCGGTTAACTCAGGACGATATCATTATGAGATTATTGCGACTCGAAATGAAGAGACCAGATTTTACACAATTTTTGGATCGGATTACAAATATCACGTGTGACATGTCAACGGAAAAGGATCCTGTTATTTTTATTAGTACGCCGAGAAGCCCGCCGCGATCATTTCTACAGACTAGTCCGGATATGTTGATTACGGTGACTAAATCCGGGATACTGGGATGCCATTCATGGGTCTCGTACGACAAGGACAAAGGATTTATATTGGAGATTGATGCGACCACGTTCAATTTAAAGAATCGTAAACGGCTTATTGGACCTTTTCATCCCGCGGTGACGTTAAATTCACATCTATTTGCGGTCAGCTTGGATGGAAAATTTTTGTACGCCGGTGGAATATGGGATAATTCGTTGCGTGTTTTCAATGTGAATCGAGGTAAAATTGTGGCCTCGGTGACACGACATTCCGATGTTATTACATGTATTGCCTTCGATAATTGTGGCTCATTTTTGGTGACTGGGTCCCAAGATTGCACGTGTATTGTGTGGTCGATTAATAATATTACGTTTAATGCGGCCGGACCAAATAGTTCCGCCACTAATTCAACACAGAATTTTTCAACAATCAGCAATAGTCTAACGCCAAAACCGCTTAACACATTGTACGGCCATGATAAAGCGGTGCAATGTGTTGCCATCATGACCGAATTGGATTTGGTGGTGTCCGGGTCTTATGATGGGACGGTGAATGTGCATACGATACATGAGGGTCAATTTATAAGAACGTTGCGACCGCTCGGCTGCACCGGATTCAATATTGAGATCTCATTTATCACGATTTCGCATCAGGGGCATATAGTGTTTTCGGCGCTCGACGATTTATCACACTCGGTTCATGTTTTCAGTATTAACGGTACAAATCTTGGATCAAAGTATGTTTCGGGGCGGGTGACGGGCCTAGCGACAGCTGGCGATTCCCTAATTGTGACTGATGATGCCGGTGACCTAACTATGAGTCGACTTTATGGGTTTGTATTCACAACTAAGATCTTATTGGACATAAAACAGTAAAAATTACTCTTTTTAATTCATTCCAGTTTGAAACCAGTCTATGACATTCCACTGCACATTCCGGTACAAACGGTTGTTGTGACGCCAGGCAATACCCACATGTTGGCACCGCTCCGAGATGGCCGGCTAGCTGTTTTAGGTGTTTCAACACCAACCAACCATAAAAAACACTCGATCCTAAACGTTTAAGAATAAATCGTGTTTGCGTTTTACTTTTCTTTTCTAGAAAAAGCCTATCTTCGGCATAAAACCGTCCTTTAAACCAATTTCCCTGCAAACACACCACGGATGAAAGAAAATTTATATTTTTTTAAAACCAATTATTTTATTTTATTATGATTTTAATTTAATTAACTAAATAAAACCTATAAATATGTGTATGTAATTAAAAATTAGAATTATAGCCTACAACAACAACAACTATTAATTATTATTGAATTATGTATTAAACAGAAACACATTACCGGTATAAAAACAATTAAAATGTAATTCTATAGACAACTAAACTAAAATAAATACCTAAATTGTTATTCATTGTTGATAATGAAATTTATTGTATTATTAAAAATAAATTTAAATAAATAAGAAAAATTAATTAACTGTTTAAAAAAATGTAATTAACAATTTGCGTTTTGATTTGTTAAAAAAACATTGAGAATACAGGTACCGAAATCTATTGTTAGAGGTAAGCGATAACGTGACCGAACCTTTAATTTATTTGTGTAAGATGTAAGGTCCCGTGGTTAGTGATGGGCAACGAATTTGTTTCAAAATTACAACGTCGAAAATTGTATTCCAATTCTAATTCCTTCATCAAATAAAATACAGCAATATTTACAATTGGAAAGATTTAAAATTTGAAAACAGAGAAACAAAATTGTTTAACACTCTCTGCAAAATGTTGTATATTAGCTCAACATAAATTAGGCATAAAATTACTTTAATATTTTCAATCAAATTAAATTTAATTAAGCCCGAAAAACAGAGAAAAATGAAATTCACATGAAAATGTCCCACTCTAGTATCATAGTCATAGATAATTATGATGTTAAACACCAGACAATGAGTTCTTGAGATGTTACCACTATAACTTCAACAGCCCTAATGTAATTAACATTCTTTAACCATGTTTTTATTTCGATTTATTTGACAAATGGGTAAGTACAAATATTGTTGTCATCGATCTAACATCGTTGTCGTTGTTTTTATATTTTAATTGTGTAAAATATAGAAATTTATGGTAAGTAACATAACATCTGATGGTAGAAGTAATAGCATGAAATGCTGTAGAATGCAAGGTACCGAGTTCTCGATCCTCATGCCGGCACGAAAAATTAAAAATAGTGTAGAAAATGTATTTGTTGATATTTGTAAGATTGAAATTATTTCATCAACGGTCAAATTTCCGAATTGCCGATCCAAAAAAAAAAAAAAAAACAATGTGTAGCTCCTACGCGCGACAGAAGTGAAACATTTTAAGCTGTAAATTTGTAAATTCTATAATTTATCGTTCAATCTTCAATCGTCCAGCTGGCATATACAGTAAAATGTGTAGCTTTACCGCAGCAAGAATTGAAGAAATAGTCAATTGATCCTTATAGTGTTATAGGAGTATTATACAAAGTCAGAGTAGATACATCCAAATTAGATAATTGCACATTCTACATTATCTAGTTATTTTTCTCAATCTCTGTTACTCATGATCTGGTAAAACAGGATTATCACAACTCGACACAAAATCTACCTATAGAGGCACGATAAACAGAGTAAAAGCAATATTATTTACTAATACTGATATTAAAGCAACATTTTAGCTTGAGAACGCAAGCGAAATTGTGATGGTATATTGTTCGGTTTATATTTTAAAGTGAATTTTGCTTAAGACAAACATTTTCTTCAAGAGAAATTCAGAATACTAAATAATTTACCTAAAGTAGGTAATGCAACCAGCGATTGATGCATAGGTGTGTGGCGGCATAAATAAACACAAAACATAGCATGCACGAGCAATGAAATTAAAACCGGTTCACAGCTCTAAAAATTCACGTAAACTAAAACCGGTGCACGGCTCTCGTGTCATTTTGGAATAACTTATAGCAATCGCCACTCGAAAATTTTTCCACAAAGTAACAAAGGAAAAAAAAACATTTTTTCAATACACATACATATACTACAGTACAGTTTTTAGCCAGCGTCATGATCGACAAGTCGTAATAAAAACGTAAAGTAAAAGTAATTTTGTACAAGCAATTTAAAAGTAATTTTTATATAAATTTGGTGGCAATAAAAAACATCCCAGTGGAATACTTACATTATAAATAAATTCAACTAATGTAGTGAATAGCATATCAAGTGAATTAAATAATTCGCTTTGTGAATTATTCAAGTGAATTAAATAATTTATTTCCGCCATCACATCGACCCATAATTTCGTTCGGAGACGCGGAGCGCTAAAATAAAAACATTGGGTATATACGATAAGTAGAGTAATCACGCCAGCCCCGGCGCTGCTCTACATATTCACACACCCACCCCATAGGTGCAGTTCTCTCATGTCATTTGGAACTATTGCAGAGTAGAATTTCCATGTCTCATTTTGTAGCTAGCATAAACCAATTGTTTCATTTTTGAATTGCCCGAGAAAAATAAATTTATTTTGTATTTAGGCCATGAGTGAATATGTTAAAAATATTTTAGAAATTTGCTGAAAATCAAATTATCATGGTGAAATATTTTTAACAACAAAAGTAGGATTTGCTGTGGTGAATTAGTTAAAATTTTGACAGTTGAAATTCATTCAAAATGCATTGCATTTAGTCATTAGCGATTACACATACATAGTAAAATTACTATATGCCTATCCTTTTTCCCCATACAGTTTTACAGTAAAATCCATCCACAAATCACATATAAATGTTTATATGTGATTTGTGAAATCCATCATACATAAAATGTTGGACTATTTTACACATCATATGCGACATATTATTAAACCACCAGCTATTGACGAACGAGAAGAAATCGGGGTTAGATTTTGCACAAGGGCAAAAACTGGAATCTTTGCTAATGTTATCGGTGCTATTGACGGATGTCGTATAAGAATTAAATGTCCAGTCAATAAGCACGATGAATATCTAAATTATAAAAGCTTTAACTCCATCCAGTGTCAAGTCGTATAGTAAATAGCCATCATTCGATCAAATCGGACGTTCAATACTGAATGTTATTGAATGACGTTTTTTTTAACATCACTTGTCAAAATTTATAGACGGTGTCGACTACGTTAAATTTTTTTTGTGGTGAATAAAATTTTTTTTAATTTCAATTGTCAAAATTTGCATTTTTAACTAGTTTTTAACTAATTCACTAACAGCCTTAGTTTAAAAGTATTAAATTTAATCTTAATTTGCCAACTCTCATTGTATGATCCTTTAAATATCTAGATACAAATTAAAGTTTTATAAACTTCACTTCTCTATTTATTGTAAATTTACAATAAGTTATATAACATAATAACCGCCTACATCTAAATAGTACAAAAACATTAAGTTTGAGATATTTGTGTGCAAGCAAATTATTTACAAACACAATTTTTGTACTTGTTTTATATAATATACTTGTAAATTGCAATCAATACCTCAATATACTATAAATCTAGGAGGCATTGATTCGACTGTTCGTAGATGTTGTTTTGGTATTGCTTGCAAATTCATTCAATTTCGTTTCAATATTCTTTTGTTTTTTTTTCGAATCATACCCTGCCTAAAAAAATTTCAATTCAAAAATAAAAGAAATACTGTCGCTTTTTTCGTTTCATATCGCTTCTTCATTTTCGGTACTAAAAAAGTTTCACTTCAAAAAAAATAAAAAATAAATGTAAAGAGTCGGAAACAACAAAATATTTTACTAGATCCACCTCCAATGGCAATTTTATTATCGGTGTAACTTCCTTATGGTGTTCTTGATCAATTCCATTCCGAAAGCTTTCATTAGTTCTAGGCAAGGCCATCTTTACCTTATACTGCAGCCTTAGGGCGTCACCAAATGTCCAAGACCTAGTCAATTTTAGAGAACATCTTTTTATTTGAATTTCATTTTTCACTTCAAAGGAAATGCAAACCGTTTTATTATAATAAATTTATTCTATTCGTCGCTTGGAATGCACGAGTCCCGATAGTTATTTTATGCATTGACGGATGAGATGACTGATAAAGTTGAAAAAGCGCCTTAAGCGGACAATAGTAAACTACGAGCCTTCTAATAACAAAAATTAGCTATATGAAGTTATATGGAAATAGTATCTATTTAATTAGAATTGTTATTTATTAAAAGTGTGATGGTTGGAAAACCTAGTTATTCTATTACGTAGTTTAAAGTGTGATTTTTATATGTTTGATTCATTTGGTACCACCTTTTTCATTTTAGATGCCAAAAAATATTGCTTAAATATTGCATAAATTTGATATTAAGCTACTTGATACTAAAAACGTAACTACCGACCAAACGGCTCAGTGGTTAAAGCTGCGGCGTTTGGATCGGGAGGTACCGGGTTCGAATCCCGATAGGGGCTGGATGCAAAAGGGATTTTTCATCATCTGATTACGATCGGTGATGACGATGAACACAACTATGACCCCCTGTTGAGCGTGCAGAATCCATGGGAAGACCCACCTTTCATGTCAGCACTATAGGTTGGCATGAAGCAATGCAATGTGCAGGAGGTTTATACAAAAACGGGTCTATAGCCGTACGTCCTCGATTTTCAAAAAAATTGAATTTTCCACGGAACGTTTAGAAATGATTGACCGATCGGACTGGCCGTTTGTATGACAATTACAGGTCTCAACGCCTATTGTTAGAGGTATCAATCATCGAAATCGGAGCACATTTGCAGATTTTCGAATTTTGTGACTCGGAATTTGTGGGCTATAGTTCAGTTGATTTTCAAAAAAATTGAATTTTCCACGGAACGTGTAGAAATGATTGACCGATCGGACTGGCCGTTTGTATGACAATTACAGGTCTCAACGCCTATTGATAGAGGTATCAATCATCGAAATCGGAGCACATTTGCAGATTTTCGAATTTTGTGGCTCTGAATTTGTGGGCTATAGTTCAGTTGATTTTCAAAAAAATTGAATTTTTCACGTACCATATAGAAATATTCGACCGATCGGACTGGCCGTTTGTATGACAATTACAGGTCTCAACGCCTATTGATGGAGGTATCAATCATCGAAATCGGAGCACATTTGCAGATTTTCGAATTTTGTGGCTCTGAATTTGTGGGCTATAGTTCAGTTGATTTTCAAAAAAATTGAATTTTCCACGTACCATATAGAAATATTCGACCGATCGGACTGGCCGTTTGTATGACAATTACAGGTCTCAACGCCTATTGATGGAGGTATCAATCATCGAAATCGGAGCACATTTGCAGATTTTCGAATTTTGTGGCTCTGAATTTGTGGGCTATAGTTCAGTTGATTTTCAAAAAAATTGAATTTTCCACGGAACGTGTAGAAATGTTTGACCGATCCAAATGGCCGTTTGTATGACAATTACAGGTCTCAACGCCTATTGATAGAGGTATCAATCATCGAAATCGGAGCACATTTGCAGATTTTCGAATTTTGTGGCTCTGAATTTGTGGGCTATAGTTCAGTTGATTTTCAAAAAAATTGAATTTTTCACGTACCATATAGAAATATTCGACCGATCGGACTGGCCGTTTGTATGACAATTACAGGTCTCAACGCCTATTGTTAGAGGTATCAATCATCGAAATCGGAGCACATTTGCAGATTTTCGAATTTTGTGACTCTGAATTTGTGGGCTATAGTTCAGTTGGTTTTCAAAAAAATTGAATTTTCCACGGAACGTGTAGAAATGATTGACCGATCGGACTGGCCGTTTGTATGACAATTATAGGTCTCAACGCCTATTGATAGAGGTATCAATCATCGAAATCGGAGCACATTTGCAGATTTTCGAATTTTGTGGCTCTGAATTTGTGGGCTATAGTTCAGTTGATTTTCAAAAAAATTGAATTTTCCACGTACCATATAGAAATATTCGACCGATCGGACTGGCCGTTTGTATGACAATTACAGGTCTCAACGCCTATTGATAGAGGTATCAATCATCGATATCGGAGCACATTTGCAGATTTTCGAATTTTGTGGCTCTGAATTTGTGGGCTATAGTTCAGTTGATTTTCAAAAAAATTGAATTTTCCACGGAACGTGTAGAAATGATTGACCGATCGGACTGGCCGTTTGTATGACAATTACAGGTCTCAACGCCTATTGATAGAGGTATCAATCATCGAAATCGGAGCACATTTGCATATTTTCGAATTTTGTGGCTCTGAATTTGTGGGCTATAGTTCAGTTGATTTTTGAAAAAATTGAATTTTCCACGAAACGTGTAGAAATGTTTGACCGATCGGACTGGCCATTTGTATGACAATTACAGGTCTCAACGCCTATTGATAGAGGTATCAATCATCGAAATTGGAGCACATTTGCAGATTTTCGAATTTTGTGGCTCTGAATTTGTGGGCTATAGTTCAGTTGATTTTCAAAAAAATTGAATTTTCCACGAAACGTGTAGAAATGTTTGACCGATCGGACTGGCCGTTTGTATGACAATTACAGGTCTCAACGCCTATTGATAGAGGTATCAATCATCGAAATCGGAGCACATTTGCAGATTTTCGATTTTTGTGGCTCTGAATTTGTGGGCTATAGTTCAGTTGATTTTTGAAAAAATTGAATTTTCCACGAAACGTGTAGAAATGTTTGACCGATCGGACTGGCCGTTTGTATGACAATTACAGGTCTCAACGCCTATTGATAGAGGTATCAATCATCGAAATCGGAGCACATTTGCAGATTTTCGAATTTTGTGGCTCTGAATTTGTGGGCTATAGTTCAGTTGATTTTCAAAAAAATTGAATTTTCCACGAAACGTGTAGAAATGTTTGACCGATCGGACTGGCCGTTTGTATGACAATTACAGGTCTCAACGCCTATTGATAGAGGTATCAATCATCGAAATCGGAGCACATTTGCAGATTTTCGAATTTTGTGGCTCTGAATTTGTGGGCTATAGTTCAGTTGATTTTCAAAAAAATTGAATTTTCCACGGAACGTGTAGAAATGTTTGACCGATCGGACTGGCCGTTTGTATGACAATTACAGGTCTCAACGCCTATTGATAGAGGTATCAATCATCGAAATCGGAGCACATTTGCAGATTTTCGAATTTTGTGGCTCTGAATTTGTGGGCTATAGTTCAGTTGATTTTCAAAAAAATTGAATTTTCCACGAAACGTGTAGAAATGTTTGACCGATCGGACTGGCCGTTTGTATGACAATTACAGGTCTCAACGCCTATTGATAGAGGTATCAATCATCGAAATCGGAGCACATTTGCAGATTTTCGAATTTTGTGGCTCTGAATTTGTGGGCTATAGTTCAGTTGATTTTTGAAAAAATTGAATTTTCCACGAAACGTGTAGAAATGTTTGACCGATCGGACTCGCCGTTTGTATGACAATTACAGGTCTCAACGCCTATTGATAGAGGTATCAATCATCGAAATCGGAGCACATTTGCAGATTTTCGATTTTTGTGGCTCTGAATTTGTGGGCTATAGTTCAGTTGATTTTTGAAAAAATTGAATTTTCCACGAAACGTGTAGAAATGTTTGACCGATCGGACTCGCCGTTTGTATGACAATTACAGGTCTCAACGCCTATTGATAGAGGTATCAATCATCGAAATCGGAGCACATTTGCAGATTTTCGAATTTTGTGGCTCTGAATTTGTGGGCTATAGTTCAGTTGATTTTCAAAAAAATTGAATTTTCCACGGAACGTGTAGAAATGTTTGACCGATCGGACTGGCCGTTTGTATGACAATTACAGGTCTCAACGCCTATTGATAGAGGTATCAATCATCGAAATTGGAGCACATTTGCAGATTTTCGAATTTTGTGGCTCTGAATTTGTGGGCTATAGTTCAGTTGATTTTCAAAAAAATGGAATTTTCCACGAAACGTGTAGAAATGTTTGACCGATCGGACTGGCCGTTTGTATGACAATTACAGGTCTCAACGCCTATTGATAGAGGTATCAATCATCGAAATCGGAGCACATTTGCAGATTTTCGAATTTTGTGGCTCTGAATTTGTGGGCTATAGTTCAGTTGATTTTCAAAAAAATTGAATTTTTAACGAAACGTGTAGAAATGTTTGACCGATCGGACTGGCCGTTTGTATTACAATTACAGGTCTCAACGCCTATTGATAGAGGTATCAATCATCGAAATCGGAGCACATTTGCAGATTTTCGAATTTTGTGGCTCTGAATTTGTGGGCTATAGTTCAGTTGATTTTCAAAAAAATTGAATTTTCCACGAAACGTGTAGAAATGTTTGACCGATCGGACTGGCCGTTTGTATGACAATTACAGGTCTCAACGCCTATTGATAGAGGTATCAATCATCGAAATCGGAGCACATTTGCAGATTTTCGATTTTTGTGGCTCTGAATTTGTGGGCTATAGTTCAGTTGATTTTTGAAAAAATTGAATTTTCCACGAAACGTGTAGAAATGTTTGACCGATCGGACTGGCCGTTTGTATGACAATTACAGGTCTCAACGCCTATTGATAGAGGTATCAATCATCGAAATCGGAGCACATTTGCAGATTTTCGAATTTTGTGGCTCTGAATTTGTGGGCTATAGTTCAGTTGATTTTCAAAAAAATTGAATTTTCCACGAAACGTGTAGAAATGTTTGACCGATCGGACTGGCCGTTTGTATGACAATTACAGGTCTCAACGCCTATTGATAGAGGTATCAATCATCGAAATCGGAGCACATTTGCAGATTTTCGAATTTTATGGCTCTGAATTTGTGGGCTATAGTTCAGTTGATTTTCAAAAAAATTGAATTTTCCACGAAACGTGTAGAAATGTTTGACCGATCGGACTGGCCGTTTGTATGACAATTACAGGTCTCAACGCCTATTGATAGAGGTATCAATCATCGAAATCGGAGCACATTTGCAGATTTTCGATTTTTGTGGCTCTGAATTTGTGGGCTATAGTTCAGTTGATTTTTGAAAAAATTGAATTTTCCAAGAAACGTGTAGAAATGTTTGACCGATCGGACTGGCCGTTTGTATGACAATTACAGGTCTCAACGCCTATTGATAGAGGTATCAATCATCGAAATTGGAGCACATTTGCAGATTTTCGAATTTTGTGGCTCTGAATTTGTGGGCTATAGTTCAGTTGATTTTCAAAAAAATTGAATTTTCCACGAAACGTGTAGAAATGTTTGACCGATCGGACTGGCCGTTTGTATGACAATTACAGGTCTCAACGCCTATTGATAGAGGTATCAATCATCGAAATCGGAGCACATTTGCAGATTTTCGATTTTTGTGGCTCTGAATTTGTGGGCTATAGTTCAGTTGATTTTTGAAAAAATTGAATTTTCCACGAAACGTGTAGAAATGTTTGACCGATCGGACTGGCCGTTTGTATGACAATTACAGGTCTCAACGCCTATTGATAGAGGTATCAATCATCGAAATTGGAGCACATTTGCAGATTTTCGAATTTTGTGGCTCTGAATTTGTGGGCTATAGTTCAGTTGATTTTCAAAAAAATTGAATTTTCCACGGAACGTGTAGAAATGTTTGACCGATCAGACTGGCCGTTTGTATGACAATTACAGGTCTCAACGCCTATTGATAGAGGTATCAATCATCGAAATTGGAGCACATTTGCAGATTTTCGAATTTTGTGGCTCTGAATTTGTGGGCTATAGTTCAGTTGATTTTCAAAAAAATTGAATTTTCCACGAAACGTGTAGAAATGTTTGACCGATCGGACTGGCCGTTTGTATGACAATTACAGGTCTCAACGCCTATTGATAGAGGTATCAATCATCGAAATCGGAGCACATTTGCAGATTTTCAAATTTTGTGGCTCTGAATTTGTGGGCTATAGTTCAGTTGATTTTCAAAAAAATTGAATTTTTAACGAAACGTGTAGAAATGTTTGACCGGTCGGACTGGCCGTTTGTATGACAATTACAGGTCTCAACGCCTATTGATAGATGTATCAATCATCGAAATCGGAGCACATTTGCAGATTTTCGAATTTTGTGGCTCTGAATTTGTGGGCTATAGTTCAGTTGATTTTTGAAAAAATTGAATTTTCCACGAAACGTGTAGAAATGTTTGACCGATCGGACTGGCCGTTTGTATGACAATTACAGGTCTCAACGCCTATTGATAGAGGTATCAATCATCGAAATCGGAGCACATTTGCAGATTTTCGATTTTTGTGGCTCTGAATTTGTGGGCTATAGTTCAGTTGATTTTCAAAAAAATTGAATTTTCCACGAAACGTGTAGAAATGTTTGACCGATCGGACTGGCCGTTTGTATGACAATTACAGGTCTCAACGCCTATTGATAGAGGTATCAATCATCGAAATCGGAGCACATTTGCAGATTTTCGATTTTTGTGGCTCTGAATTTGTGGGCTATAGTTCAGTTGATTTTTGAAGAAATTGAATTTTCCACGAAACGTGTAGAAATGTTTGACCGATCGGACTCGCCGTTTGTATGACAATTACAGGTCTCAACGCCTATTGATAGAGGTATCAATCATCGAAATTGGAGCACATTTGCAGATTTTCGAATTTTGTGGCTCTGAATTTGTGGGCTATAGTTCAGTTGATTTTCAAAAAAATTGAATTTTGCACGAAACGTGTAGAAATGTTTGACCGATCGGACTGGCCGTTTGTATGACAATTACAGGTCTCAACGCCTATTGATAGAGGTATCAATCATCGAAATCGGAGCACATTTGCAGATTTTCGATTTTTGTGGCTCTGAATTTGTGGGCTATAGTTCAGTTGATTTTCAAAAAAATTGAATTTTGCACGAAACGTGTAGAAATGTTTGACCGATCGGACTGGCCGTTTGTATGACAATTACAGGTCTCAACGCCTATTGATAGAGGTATCAATCATCGAAATCGGAGCACATTTGCAGATTTTCGATTTTTGTGGCTCTGAATTTGTGGGCTATAGTTCAGTTGATTTTCAAAAAAATTGAATTTTCCACGAAACGTGTAGAAATGTTTGACCGATCGGACTGGCCGTTTGTATGACAATTACAGGTCTCAACGCCTATTGATAGAGGTATCAATCATCGAAATCGGAGCACATTTGCAGATTTTCGAATTTTGTGGCTCTGAATTTGTGGGCTATAGTTCAGTTGATTTTTGAAGAAATTGAATTTTCCACGAAACGTGTAGAAATGTTTGACCGATCGGACTCGCCGTTTGTATGACAATTACAGGTCTCAACGCCTATTGATAGAGGTATCAATCATCGAAATCGGAGCACATTTGCAGATTTTCGAATTTTGTGGCTCTGAATTTGTGGGCTATAGTTCAGTTGATCTTTGAAAAAATTGAATTTTCCACGAACCGTATAGAAATATTCGACCGATCGGGCTGGCCGTTTGTATGACAATTACAGGTCTCAACGCCTATTGATAGAGGTATCAATCATCGAAATCGGAGCACATTTGCAGATTTTCGATTTTTGTGGCTCTGAATTTGTGGGCTATAGTTCAGTTGATTTTTGAAGAAATTGAATTTTCCACGAAACGTGTAGAAATGTTTGACCGATCGGACTGGCCGTTTGTATGACAATTACAGGTCTCAACGCCTATTGATAGAGGTATCAATCATCGAAATCGGAGCACATTTGCAGATTTTCGATTTTTGTGGCTCTGAATTTGTGGGCTATAGTTCAGTTGATTTTTAAAAAAATTGAATTTTCCACGGAACGTGTAGAAATGTTTGACCGATCGGACTGGCCGTTTGTATGACAATTACAGTATCAATCATCGAAATCGGAGCACATTTGCAGATTTTCGAATTTTGTGGCTCTGAATTTGTGGGCTATAGTTCAGTTGATCTTTGAAAAAATTGAATTTTCCACGAACCGTATAGAAATATTCGACCGATCGGGCTGGCCGTTTGTATGACAATTACAGGTCTCAACGCCTATTGATAGAGGTATCAATAATCGAAATCGGAGCACATTTGCAGATTTTCGAATTTTGTGGCTCTGAATTTGTGGGCTATAGTTCAGTTGATTTTCAAAAAGAATTGATATTTCCATGGAACGTGTAGAAATGTTTGACCGATCGGACTGGCCGTTTGTATAACAATTACAGGTCTCATCGCCTATTGATAGAGGTATCAATAATCGAAATCGGAGCACATTTGCAGATTTTCGATTTTTGTGGCTCTGAATTTGTGGGCTATAGTTCAGTTGATTTTTGAAAAAATTGAATTTTCCACGAAACGTGTAGAAATGTTTGACCGATCGGACTGGCCGTTTGTATGACAATTACAGGTCTCAACGCCTATTGATAGAGGTATCAATCATCGAAATCGGAGCACATTTGCAGATTTTCGATTTTTGTGGCTCTGAATTTGTGGGCTATAGTTCAGTTGATCTTTGAAAAAATTGAATTTTCCACGGAACGTGTGGAAATGTTTGACTGATCGGACTGACCGTTTGTATGACAATTACAGGTCTCAACGAATATTGATAGAGGCATCAATAATCGAAATCGGAGCACATTTGCAGATTTTCGATTTTTGTGGCTCTGAATTTGTGGGCTATAGTTCAGTTGATTTTTAAAAAAATGAATTTTCCACGGAACGTGTGGAAATGTTTGACTGATCGGACTGGCCGTTTGTATGACAATTACAGGTCTCAACGCCTATTGATAGAGGTATCAATCATCGAAATCGGAGCACATTTGCAGATTTTCGATTTTTGTGGCTCTGAATTTGTGGGCTATAGTTCAGTTGATTTTTGAAAAAATTGAATTTTCCACGAAACGTGTAGAAATGTTTGACCGATCGGACTGGCCGTTTGTATGACAATTACAGGTCTCATCGCCTATTGATAGAGGTATCAATAATCGAAATCGGAGCACATTTGCAGATTTTCGAATTTTGTGGCTCTGAATTTGTGGGCTATAGTTCAGTTGATTTTCAAAAAAAATTGATATTTCCATGGAACGTGTAGAAATGTTTGACCGATCGGACTGGCCGTTTGTATAACAATTACAGGTCTCATCGCCTATTGATAGAGGTATCAATAATCGAAATCGGAGCACATTTGCAGATTTTCGATTTTTGTGGCTCTGAATTTGTGGGCTATAGTTCAGTTGATTTTTGAAAAAATTGAATTTTCCACGAAACGTGTAGAAATGTTTGACCGATCGGACTGGCCGTTTGTATGACAATTACAGGTCTCAACGCCTATTGATAGAGGTATCAATCATCGAAATCGGAGCACATTTGCAGATTTTCGATTTTTGTGGCTCTGAATTTGTGGGCTATAGTTCAGTTGATCTTTGAAAAAATTGAATTTTCCACGGAACGTGTGGAAATGTTTGACTGATCGGACTGACCGTTTGTATGACAATTACAGGTCTCAACGAATATTGATAGAGGCATCAATAATCGAAATCGGAGCACATTTGCAGATTTTCGATTTTTGTGGCTCTGAATTTGTGGGCTATAGTTCAGTTGATTTTTAAAAAAATGAATTTTCCACGGAACGTGTGGAAATGTTTGACTGATCGGACTGGCCGTTTGTATGACAATTACAGGTCTCAACGCCTATTGATAGAGGTATCAATCATCGAAATCGGAGCACATTTGCAGATTTTCGATTTTTGTGGCTCTGAATTTGTGGGCTATAGTTCAGTTGATTTTTAAAAAAATTGAATTTTCCACGGAACGTGTAGAAATGTTTGACCGATCGGACTGGCCGTTTGTATGACAATTACAGGTCTTATCGCCTATTGATAGAGGTATCAATCATCGAAATCGGAGCACATTTACAGATTTTCGAATTTTGTGGCTCTGAATTTGTGGGCTATAGTTCAGTTGATTTTCAAAAAAAATTGAATTTTCCATGGAACGTGTAGAAATGTTTGACCGATCGGACTGGCCGTTTGTATGACAATTACAGGTCTCATCGCCTATTGATAGAGGTATCAATCATCGAAATCGGAGCACATTTGCAGATTTTCGATTTTTGTGGCTCTGAATTTGTGGGCTATAGTTCAGTTGATTTTTAAAAAATTGAATTTTCCACGAAACGTGTAGAAATGTTTGACCTATCGGACTGGCCATTTGTATGACAATTACAGGTCTCAACGCCTATTGATTGAGGTATCAATCATCGAAATCGGAGCACATTTGCAGATTTTCGAATTTTGTGGCTCTGAATTTGTGGGCTATAGTTCAGTTGATTTTTAAAAAATTGAATTTTCCACGGAACGTGTGGAAATGTTTGACCGATCGGACTGGCCGGTTGTATGACAATTACAGGTCTCAACGCCTATTGATAGAGGTATCAATCACGAAATCGGAGCACATTTGCAGATTTTCGATTTTTGTGGCTCTGAATTTGTGGGCTATAGTTCAGTTGATTTTTGAAAAAATTGAATTTTCCACGGAACGTGTGGAAATGTTTGACCGATCGGACTGGCCGTTTGTATAACAATTACAGGTCTCATCGCCTATTGATAGAGGTATCAATAATCGAAATCGGAGCACATTTGCAGATTTTCGATTTTTGTGGCTCTGAATTTGTGGGCTATAGTTCAGTTGATTTTTGAAAAAATTGAATTTTCCACGAAACGTGTAGAAATGTTTGACCGATCGGACTGGCCGTTTGTATGACAATTACAGGTCTCAACGCCTATTGATAGAGGTATCAATCATCGAAATCGGAGCACATTTGCAGATTTTCGATTTTTGTGGCTCTGAATTTGTGGGCTATAGTTCAGTTGATCTTTGAAAAAATTGAATTTTCCACGGAACGTGTGGAAATGTTTGACTGATCGGACTGACCGTTTGTATGACAATTACAGGTCTCAACGAATATTGATAGAGGCATCAATAATCGAAATCGGAGCACATTTGCAGATTTTCGATTTTTGTGGCTCTGAATTTGTGGGCTATAGTTCAGTTGATTTTTAAAAAAATGAATTTTCCACGGAACGTGTGGAAATGTTTGACTGATCGGACTGGCCGTTTGTATGACAATTACAGGTCTCAACGCCTATTGATAGAGGTATCAATCATCGAAATCGGAGCACATTTGCAGATTTTCGAATTTTGTGGCTCTGAATTTGTGGGCTATAGTTCAGTTGATTTTCAAAAAAATTGAATTTTCCACGGAATGTATAGAAATGTTTGACCGATCGGACTGGCCGTTTGTATGACAATTACAGGTCTCAACGCCTATTGATAGAGGTATCAATCATCGAAATTGAAGCACATTTGCAGATTTTCGATTTTTGTGGCTCTGAATTTATGGGCTATAGTTCAGTTGATTTTCAAAAAAATTGAATTTTCCACGGAACGTATAGAAATGTTTGACCGATCGGACTGGCCGTTTGTATGACAATTACAGGTCTCAACGCCTATTGATAGAGGTATCAATCATCGAAATTGAAGCACATTTGCAGATTTTCGATTTTTGTGGCTCTGAATTTGTGGGCTATAGTTCAGTTGATTTTCAAAAAAATTGAATTTTCCACGGAACGTGTAGAAATGTTTGACCTATCGGACTGGCCGTTTGTATGACAATTACAGGTCTCAACGCCTATTGATAGAGGTATCAATCATCGAAATTGAAGCACATTTGCAGATTTTCGATTTTTGTGGCTCTGAATTTGTGGGCTATAGTTCAGTTGATTTTCAAAAAAATTGAATTTTCCACGGAATGTATAGAAATGTTTGACCGATCGGACTGGCCGTTTGTATGACAATTACAGGTCTCAACGCCTATTGATAGAGGTATCAATCATCGAAATTGAAGCACATTTGCAGATTTTCGATTTTTGTGGCTCTGAATTTATGGGCTATAGTTCAGTTGATTTTCAAAAAAATTGAATTTTCCACGGAACGTATAGAAATGTTTGACCGATCGGACTGGCCGTTTGTATGACAATTACAGGTCTCAACGCCTATTGATAGAGGTATCAATCATCGAAATTGAGGCACATTTGCAGATTTTCGATTTTTGTGGCTCTGAATTTGTGGGCTATAGTTCAGTTGATTTTTGAAAAAATTGAATTTTCCACGAAACGTGTAGAAATGTTTGACCGATCGGACTGGCCGTTTGTATGACAATTACAGGTCTCAACGCCTATTGATAGAGGTATCAATCATCGAAATTGAAGCACATTTGCAGATTTTCGAATTTTGTGGCTCTGAATTTGTGGGCTATAGTTCAGTTGATTTTTGAAAAAATTGAATTTTCCACGAAACGTGTAGAAATGTTTGACCGATCGGACTGGCCGTTTGTATGACAATTACAGGTCTCAACGCCTATTGATAGAGGTATCAATCATCGAAATCGGAGCACATTTGCAGATTTTCGAATTTTGTGGCTCTGAATTTGTGGGCTATAGTTCAGTTGATTTTCAAAAAAATTGAATTTTCCACGGAACGTATAGAAATGTTTGACCGATCGGACTGGCCGTTTGTATGACAATTACAGGTCTCAACGCCTATTGATAGAGGTATCAATCATCGAAATTGAGGCACATTTGCAGATTTTCGATTTTTGTGGCTCTGAATTTGTGGGCTATAGTTCAGTTGATTTTTGAAAAAATTGAATTTTCCACGAAACGTGTAGAAATGTTTGACCGATCGGACTGGCCGTTTGTATGACAATTACAGGTCTCAACGCCTATTGATAGAGGTATCAATCATCGAAATCGGAGCACATTTGCAGATTTTCGAATTTTGTGGCTCTGAATTTGTGGGCTATAGTTCAGTTGATTTTCAAAAAAATTGAATTTTCCACGGAACGTATAGAAATGTTTGACCGATCGGACTGGCCGTTTGTATGACAATTACAGGTCTCAACGCCTATTGATAGAGGTATCAATCATCGAAATTGAAGCACATTTGCAGATTTTCGATTTTTGTGGCTCTGAATTTGTGGGCTATAGTTCAGTTGATTTTTGAAAAAATTGAATTTTCCACGAAACGTGTAGAAATGTTTGACCGATCGGACTGGCCGTTTGTATGACAATTACAGGTCTCAACGCCTATTGATAGAGGTATCAATCATCGAAATTGAAGCACATTTGCAGATTTTCGATTTTTGTGGCTCTGAATTTATGGGCTATAGTTCAGTTGATTTTCAAAAAAATTGAATTTTCCACGGAACGTATAGAAATGTTTGACCGATCGGACTGGCCGTTTGTATGACAATTACAGGTCTCAACGCCTATTGATAGAGGTATCAATCATCGAAATTGAGGCACATTTGCAGATTTTCGATTTTTGTGGCTCTGAATTTGTGGGCTATAGTTCAGTTGATTTTTGAAAAAATTGAATTTTCCACGAAACGTGTAGAAATGTTTGACCGATCGGACTGGCCGTTTGTATGACAATTACAGGTCTCAACGCCTATTGATAGAGGTATCAATCATCGAAATTGAAGGACATTTGCAGATTTTCGAATTTTGTGGCTCTGAATTTGTGGGCTATAGTTCAGTTGATTTTCAAAAAAATTGAATTTTCCACGGAACGTATAGAAATGTTTGACCGATCGGACTGGCCGTTTGTATGACAATTACAGGTCTCAACGCCTATTGATAGAGGTATCAATCATCGAAATTGAGGCACATTTGCAGATTTTCGATTTTTGTGGCTCTGAATTTGTGGGCTATAGTTCAGTTGATTTTTGAAAAAATTGAATTTTCCACGAAACGTGTAGAAATGTTTGACCGATCGGACTGGCCGTTTGTATGACAATTACAGGTCTCAACGCCTATTGATAGAGGTATCAATCATCGAAATCGGAGCACATTTGCAGATTTTCGAATTTTGTGGCTCTGAATTTGTGGGCTATAGTTCAGTTGATTTTCAAAAAAATTGAATTTTCCACGGAACGTATAGAAATGTTTGACCGATCGGACTGGCCGTTTGTATGACAATTACAGGTCTCAACGCCTATTGATAGAGGTATCAATCATCGAAATTGAGGCACATTTGCAGATTTTCGATTTTTGTGGCTCTGAATTTGTGGGCTATAGTTCAGTTGATTTTTGAAAAAATTGAATTTTCCACGAAACGTGTAGAAATGTTTGACCGATCGGACTGGCCGTTTGTATGACAATTACAGGTCTCAACGCCTATTGATAGAGGTATCAATCATCGAAATCGGAGCACATTTGCAGATTTTCGAATTTTGTGGCTCTGAATTTGTGGGCTATAGTTCAGTTGATTTTCAAAAAAATTGAATTTTCCACGGAACGTATAGAAATGTTTGACCGATCGGACTGGCCGTTTGTATGACAATTACAGGTCTCAACGCCTATTGATAGAGGTATCAATCATCGAAATTGAAGCACATTTGCAGATTTTCGATTTTTGTGGCTCTGAATTTGTGGGCTATAGTTCAGTTGATTTTCAAAAAAATTGAATTTTCCACGGAACGTGTAGAAATGTTTGACCTATCGGACTGGCCGTTTGTATGACAATTACAGGTCTCAACGCCTATTGATAGAGGTATCAATCATCGAAATTGAAGCACATTTGCAGATTTTCGATTTTTGTGGCTCTGAATTTATGGGCTATAGTTCAGTTGATTTTCAAAAAAATTGAATTTTCCACGGAACGTATAGAAATGTTTGACCGATCGGACTGGCCGTTTGTATGACAATTACAGGTCTCAACGCCTATTGATAGAGGTATCAATCATCGAAATTGAGGCACATTTGCAGATTTTCGATTTTTGTGGCTCTGAATTTATGGGCTATAGTTCAGTTGATTTTTGAAAAAATTGAATTTTCCATGAAACGTGTAGAAATGTTTGACCGATCGGACTGGCCGTTTGTATGACAATTACAGGTCTCAACGCCTATTGATAGAGGTATCAATCATCGAAATTGAAGCACATTTGCAGATTTTCGATTTTTGTGGCTCTGAATTTGTGGGCTATAGTTCAGTTGATTTTCAAAAAAATTGAATTTTCCACGGAACGTGTAGAAATGTTTGACCTATCGGACTGGCTATTTGTATGACAATTACAGGTCTCAACGCCTATTGATAGAGGTATCAATCATCGAAATTGAAGCACATTTGCAGATTTTCGATTTTTGTGGCTCTGAATTTGTGGGCTATAGTTCAGTTGATTTTCAAAAAAATTGAATTTTCCACGGAACGTATAGAAATGTTTGACCGATCGGACTGGCCGTTTGTATGACAATTACAGGTCTCAACGCCTATTGATAGAGGTATCAATCATCGAAATTGAAGCACATTTGCAGATTTTCGATTTTTGTGGCTCTGAATTTGTGGGCTATAGTTCAGTTGATTTTCAAAAAAATTGAATTTTCCACGGAACGTGTAGAAATGTTTGACCTATCGGACTGGCTATTTGTATGACAATTACAGGTCTCAACGCCTATTGATTGAGGTATCAATCATCGAAATCGGAGCACATTTGCAGATTTTCGAATTTTGTGGCTCTGAATTTGTGGGCTATAGTTCAGTTGATTTTCAAAAAAATTGAATTTTCCACGAAACGTGTAGAAATGTTTGACCGATCGGACTGGCCGTTTGTATGACAATTACAGGTCTCAACGCCTATTGATAGAGGTATCAATCATCGAAATCGGAGCACATTTGCAGATTTTCGATTTTTGTGGCTCTGAATTTGTGGGCTATAGTTCAGTTGATTTTTGAAAAAATTGAATTTTCCACGAAACGTGTAGAAATGTTTGACCGATCGGACTGGCCGTTTGTATGACAATTACAGGTCTCAACGCCTATTGATAGAGGTATCAATCATCGAAATCGGAGCACATTTGCAGATTTTCGAATTTTGTGGCTCTGAATTTGTGGGCTATAGTTCAGTTGATTTTCAAAAAAATTGAATTTTCCACGAAACGTGTAGAAATGTTTGACCGATCGGACTGGCCGTTTGTATGACAATTACAGGTCTCAACGCCTATTGATAGAGGTATCAATCATCGAAATCGGAGCACATTTGCAGATTTTCGAATTTTATGGCTCTGAATTTGTGGGCTATAGTTCAGTTGATTTTCAAAAAAATTGAATTTTCCACGGAACGTGTAGAAATGTTTGACCTATCGGACTGGCTATTTGTATGACAATTACAGGTCTCAACGCCTATTGATTGAGGTATCAATCATCGAAATCGGAGCACATTTGCAGATTTTCGAATTTTGTGGCTCTGAATTTGTGGGCTATAGTTCAGTTGATTTTCAAAAAAATTGAATTTTCCACGAAACGTGTAGAAATGTTTGACCGATCGGACTGGCCGTTTGTATGACAATTACAGGTCTCAACGCCTATTGATAGAGGTATCAATCATCGAAATCGGAGCACATTTGCAGATTTTCGATTTTTGTGGCTCTGAATTTGTGGGCTATAGTTCAGTTGATTTTTGAAAAAATTGAATTTTCCACGAAACGTGTAGAAATGTTTGACCGATCGGACTGGCCGTTTGTATGACAATTACAGGTCTCAACGCCTATTGATAGAGGTATCAATCATCGAAATCGGAGCACATTTGCAGATTTTCGATTTTTGTGGCTCTGAATTTGTGGGCTATAGTTCAGTTGATTTTCAAAAAAATTGAATTTTCCACGGAACGTATAGAAATGTTTGACCGATCGGACTGGCCGTTTGTATGACAATTACAGGTCTCAACGCCTATTGATAGAGGTATCAATCATCGAAATTGAAGCACATTTGCAGATTTTCGATTTTTGTGGCTCTGAATTTGTGGGCTATAGTTCAGTTGATTTTCAAAAAAATTGAATTTTCCACGGAACGTGTAGAAATGTTTGACCTATCGGACTGGCCGTTTGTATGACAATTACAGGTCTCAACGCCTATTGATAGAGGTATCAATCATCGAAATTGAAGCACATTTGCAGATTTTCGATTTTTGTGGCTCTGAATTTGTGGGCTATAGTTCAGTTGATTTTCAAAAAAATTGAATTTTCCACGGAACGTATAGAAATATTTGACCGATCGGACTGGCCGTTTGTATGACAATTACAGGTCTCAACGCCTATTGATAGAGGTATCAATCATCGAAATTGAAGCACATTTGCAGATTTTCGATTTTTGTGGCTCTGAATTTGTGGGCTATAGTTCAGTTGATTTTCAAAAAAATTGAATTTTCCACGGAACGTGTAGAAATGTTTGACCTATCGGACTGGCCGTTTGTATGACAATTACAGGTCTCAACGCCTATTGATAGAGGTATCCATCATCGAAATTGGAGCACATTTGCAGATTTTCGATTTTTGTGGCTCTGAATTTGTGGGCTATAGTTCAGTTGATTTTTGAAAAAATTGAATTTTCCACGAAACGTGTAGAAATGTTTGACCGATCGGACTGGCCGTTTGTATGACAATTACAGGTCTCAACGCCTATTGATAGAGGTATCCATCATCGAAATTGGAGCACATTTGCAGATTTTCGATTTTTGTGGCTCTGAATTTGTGGGCTATAGTTCAGTTGATTTTTGAAAAAATTGAATTTTCCACGAAACGTGTAGAAATGTTTGACCGATCGGACTGGCCGTTTGTATGACAATTACAGGTCTCAACGCCTATTGATAGAGGTATCAATCATCGAAATTGAAGCACATTTGCAGATTTTCGATTTTTGTGGCTCTGAATTTGTGGGCTATAGTTCAGTTGATTTTCAAAAAAATTGAATTTTCCACGGAACGTGTAGAAATGTTTGACCTATCGGACTGGCTATTTGTATGACAATTACAGGTCTCAACGCCTATTGATAGAGGTATCAATCATCGAAATTGAAGCACATTTGCAGATTTTCGATTTTTGTGGCTCTGAATTTGTGGGCTATAGTTCAGTTGATTTTCAAAAAAATTGAATTTTCCACGGAACGTATAGAAATGTTTGACCGATCGGACTGGCCGTTTGTATGACAATTACAGGTCTCAACGCCTATTGATAGAGGTATCAATCATCGAAATTGAAGCACATTTGCAGATTTTCGATTTTTGTGGCTCTGAATTTGTGGGCTATAGTTCAGTTGATTTTCAAAAAAATTGAATTTTCCACGGAACGTGTAGAAATGTTTGACCTATCGGACTGGCCGTTTGTATGACAATTACAGGTCTCAACGCCTATTGATAGAGGTATCCATCATCGAAATTGGAGCACATTTGCAGATTTTCGATTTTTGTGGCTCTGAATTTGTGGGCTATAGTTCAGTTGATTTTTGAAAAAATTGAATTTTCCACGAAACGTGTAGAAATGTTTGACCGATCGGACTGGCCGTTTGTATGACAATTACAGGTCTCAACGCCTATTGATAGAGGTATCAATCATCGAAATTGAAGCACATTTGCAGATTTTCGATTTTTGTGGCTCTGAATTTGTGGGCTATAGTTCAGTTGATTTTCAAAAAAATTGAATTTTCCACGGAACGTGTAGAAATGTTTGACCTATCGGACTGGCTATTTGTATGACAATTACAGGTCTCAACGCCTATTGATAGAGGTATCAATCATCGAAATTGAAGCACATTTGCAGATTTTCGATTTTTGTGGCTCTGAATTTGTGGGCTATAGTTCAGTTGATTTTCAAAAAAATTGAATTTTCCACGGAACGTATAGAAATGTTTGACCGATCGGACTGGCCGTTTGTATGACAATTACAGGTCTCAACGCCTATTGATAGAGGTATCAATCATCGAAATTGAAGCACATTTGCAGATTTTCGATTTTTGTGGCTCTGAATTTGTGGGCTATAGTTCAGTTGATTTTCAAAAAAATTGAATTTTCCACGGAACGTGTAGAAATGTTTGACCTATCGGACTGGCTATTTGTATGACAATTACAGGTCTCAACGCCTATTGATTGAGGTATCAATCATCGAAATCGGAGCACATTTGCAGATTTTCGAATTTTGTGGCTCTGAATTTATGGGCTATAGTTCAGTTGATTTTCAAAAAAATTGAATTTTCCACGGAACGTATAGAAATGTTTGACCGATCGGACTGGCCGTTTGTATGACAATTACAGGTCTCAACGCCTATTGATAGAGGTATCAATCATCGAAATTGAAGCACATTTGCAGATTTTCGATTTTTGTGGCTCTGAATTTGTGGGCTATAGTTCAGTTGATTTTTGAAAAAATTGAATTTTCCACGAAACGTGTAGAAATGTTTGACCGATCGGACTGGCCGTTTGTATGACAATTACAGGTCTCAACGCCTATTGATAGAGGTATCAATCATCGAAATTGAAGCACATTTGCAGATTTTCGATTTTTGTGGCTCTGAATTTGTGGGCTATAGTTCAGTTGATTTTCAAAAAAATTGAATTTTCCACGGAACGTGTAGAAATGTTTGACCTATCGGACTGGCTATTTGTATGACAATTACAGGTCTCAACGCCTATTGATTGAGGTATCAATCATCGAAATCGGAGCACATTTGCAGATTTTCGAATTTTGTGGCTCTGAATTTATGGGCTATAGTTCAGTTGATTTTCAAAAAAATTGAATTTTCCACGGAACGTATAGAAATATTTGACCGATCGGACTGGCCGTTTGTATGACAATTACAGGTCTCAACGCCTATTGATAGAGGTATCAATCATCGAAATTGAAGCACATTTGCAGATTTTCGATTTTTGTGGCTCTGAATTTGTGGGCTAAAGTTCAGTTGATTTTCAAAAAAATTGAATTTTCCACGGAACGTATAGAAATGTTTGACCGATCGGACTGGCCGTTTGTATGACAATTACAGGTCTCAACGCCTATTGATAGAGGTATCAATCATCGAAATCGGAGCACATTTGCAGATTTTCGATTTTTGTGGCTCTGAATTTGTGGGCTATAGTTCAGTTGATTTTCAAAAAAATTGAATTTTCCACGGAACGTATAGAAATGTTTGACCGATCGGACTGGCCGTTTGTATGACAATTACAGGTCTCAACGCCTATTGATAGAGGTATCAATCATCGAAATTGAAGCACATTTGCAGATTTTCGATTTTTGTGGCTCTGAATTTGTGGGCTATAGTTCAGTTGATTTAAAAAAAAATTGAATTTTCCACGGAACGTATAGAAATGTTTGACCGATCGGACTGGCCGTTTGTATGACAATTACAGGTCTCAACGCCTATTGATAGAGGTATCCATCATCGAAATTGGAGCACATTTGCAGATTTTCGATTTTTGTGGCTCTGAATTTGTGGGCTATAGTTCAGTTGATTTTTGAAAAAATTGAATTTTCCACGAAACGTGTAGAAATGTTTGACCGATCGGACTGGCCGTTTGTATGACAATTACAGGTCTCAACGCCTATTGATAGAGGTATCAATCATCGAAATTGAAGCACATTTGCAGATTTTCGATTTTTGTGGCTCTGAATTTGTGGGCTATAGTTCAGTTGATTTTCAAAAAAATTGAATTTTCCACGGAACGTGTAGAAATGTTTGACCTATCGGACTGGCTATTTGTATGACAATTACAGGTCTCAACGCCTATTGATTGAGGTATCAATCATCGAAATCGGAGCACATTTGCAGATTTTCGAATTTTGTGGCTCTGAATTTATGGGCTATAGTTCAGTTGATTTTCAAAAAAATTGAATTTTCCACGGAACGTATAGAAATATTTGACCGATCGGACTGGCCGTTTGTATGACAATTACAGGTCTCAACGCCTATTGATAGAGGTATCAATCATCGAAATTGAAGCACATTTGCAGATTTTCGATTTTTGTGGCTCTGAATTTGTGGGCTAAAGTTCAGTTGATTTTCAAAAAAATTGAATTTTCCACGGAACGTATAGAAATGTTTGACCGATCGGACTGGCCGTTTGTATGACAATTACAGGTCTCAACGCCTATTGATAGAGGTATCAATCATCGAAATCGGAGCACATTTGCAGATTTTCGATTTTTGTGGCTCTGAATTTGTGGGCTATAGTTCAGTTGATTTTCAAAAAAATTGAATTTTCCACGGAACGTATAGAAATGTTTGACCGATCGGACTGGCCGTTTGTATGACAATTACAGGTCTCAACGCCTATTGATAGAGGTATCAATCATCGAAATTGAAGCACATTTGCAGATTTTCGATTTTTGTGGCTCTGAATTTGTGGGCTATAGTTCAGTTGATTTAAAAAAAAATTGAATTTTCCACGGAACGTATAGAAATGTTTGACCGATCGGACTGGCCGTTTGTATGACAATTACAGGTCTCAACGCCTATTGATAGAGGTATCAATCATCGAAATTGAAGCACATTTGCAGATTTTCGATTTTTGTGGCTCTGAATTTGTGGGCTATAGTTCAGTTGATTTTCAAAAAAATTGAATTTTCCACGGAACGTGTAGAAATGTTTGACCGATCGGACTGGCCGTTTGTATGACAATTACAGGTCTCAACGCCTATTGATAGAGGTATCAATCATCGAAATTGAAGCACATTTGCAGATTTTCGATTTTTGTGGCTCTGAATTTGTGGGCTATAGTTCAGTTGATTTTCAAAAAAATTGAATTTTCCACGGAACGTGTAGAAATGTTTGACCTATCGGACTGGCCGTTTGTATGACAATTACAGGTCTCAACGCCTATTGATAGAGGTATCCATCATCGAAATTGGAGCACATTTGCAGATTTTCGATTTTTGTGGCTCTGAATTTGTGGGCTATAGTTCAGTTGATTTTTGAAAAAATTGAATTTTCCACGAAACGTGTAGAAATGTTTGACCGATCGGACTGGCCGTTTGTATGACAATTACAGGTCTCAACGCCTATTGATAGAGGTATCCATCATCGAAATTGGAGCACATTTGCAGATTTTCGATTTTTGTGGCTCTGAATTTGTGGGCTATAGTTCAGTTGATTTTCAAAAAAATTGAATTTTCCACGGAACGTATAGAAATGTTTGACCGATCGGACTGGCCGTTTGTATGACAATTACAGGTCTCAACGCCTATTGATAGAGGTATCAATCATCGAAATTGAAGCACATTTGCAGATTTTCGATTTTTGTGGCTCTGAATTTGTGGGCTAAAGTTCAGTTGATTTTCAAAAAAATTGAATTTTCCACGGAACGTATAGAAATGTTTGACCGATCGGACTGGCCGTTTGTATGACAATTACAGGTCTCAACGCCTATTGATAGAGGTATCAATCATCGAAATTGAAGCACATTTGCAGATTTTCGATTTTTGTGGCTCTGAATTTGTGGGCTATAGTTCAGTTGATTTTCAAAAAAATTGAATTTTCCACGGAACGTGTAGAAATGTTTGACCGATCGGACTGGCCGTTTGTATGACAATTACAGGTCTCAACGCCTATTGATAGAGGTATCCATCATCGAAATTGGAGCACATTTGCAGATTTTCGATTTTTGTGGCTCTGAATTTGTGGGCTATAGTTCAGTTGATTTTCAAAAAAATTGAATTTTCCACGGAACGTGTAGAAATGTTTGACCTATCGGACTGGCCGTTTGTATGACAATTACAGGTCTCAACGCCTATTGATAGAGGTATCCATCATCGAAATTGGAGCACATTTGCAGATTTTCGATTTTTGTGGCTCTGAATTTGTGGGCTATAGTTCAGTTGATTTTTGAAAAAATTGAATTTTCCACGAAACGTGTAGAAATGTTTGACCGATCGGACTGGCCGTTTGTATGACAATTACAGGTCTCAACGCCTATTGATAGAGGTATCCATCATCGAAATTGGAGCACATTTGCAGATTTTCGATTTTTGTGGCTCTGAATTTGTGGGCTATAGTTCAGTTGATTTTCAAAAAAATTGAATTTTCCACGGAACGTATAGAAATGTTTGACCGATCGGACTGGCCGTTTGTATGACAATTACAGGTCTCAACGCCTATTGATAGAGGTATCAATCATCGAAATTGAAGCACATTTGCAGATTTTCGATTTTTGTGGCTCTGAATTTGTGGGCTAAAGTTCAGTTGATTTTCAAAAAAATTGAATTTTCCACGGAACGTATAGAAATGTTTGACCGATCGGACTGGCCGTTTGTATGACAATTACAGGTCTCAACGCCTATTGATAGAGGTATCAATCATCGAAATTGAAGCACATTTGCAGATTTTCGATTTTTGTGGCTCTGAATTTGTGGGCTATAGTTCAGTTGATTTTCAAAAAAATTGAATTTTCCACGGAACGTGTAGAAATGTTTGACCGATCGGACTGGCCGTTTGTATGACAATTACAGGTCTCAACGCCTATTGATTGAGGTATCAATCATCGAAATCGGAGCACATTTGCAGATTTTCGAATTTTGTGGCTCTGAATTTATGGGCTATAGTTCAGTTGATTTTCAAAAAAATTGAATTTTACACGGAACGTATAGAAATGTTTGACCGATCGGACTGGCCGTTTGTATGACAATTACAGGTCTCAACGCCTATTGATAGAGGTATCAATCATCGAAATTGAAGCACATTTGCAGATTTTCGATTTTTGTGGCTCTGAATTTGTGGGCTATAGTTCAGTTGATTTTCAAAAAAATTGAATTTTCCACGGAACGTGTAGAAATGTTTGACCTATCGGACTGGCCGTTTGTATGACAATTACAGGTCTCAACGCCTATTGATAGAGGTATCCATCATCGAAATTGGAGCACATTTGCAGATTTTCGATTTTTGTGGCTCTGAATTTGTGGGCTATAGTTCAGTTGATTTTTGAAAAAATTGAATTTTCCACGAAACGTGTAGAAATGTTTGACCGATCGGACTGGCCGTTTGTATGACAATTACAGGTCTCAACGCCTATTGATAGAGGTATCAATCATCGAAATTGAAGCACATTTGCAGATTTTCGATTTTTGTGGCTCTGAATTTGTGGGCTATAGTTCAGTTGATTTTCAAAAAAATTGAATTTTCCACGGAACGTGTAGAAATGTTTGACCTATCGGACTGGCTATTTGTATGACAATTACAGGTCTCAACGCCTATTGATTGAGGTATCAATCATCGAAATCGGAGCACATTTGCAGATTTTCGAATTTTGTGGCTCTGAATTTATGGGCTATAGTTCAGTTGATTTTCAAAAAAATTGAATTTTCCACGGAACGTATAGAAATATTTGACCGATCGGACTGGCCGTTTGTATGACAATTACAGGTCTCAACGCCTATTGATAGAGGTATCAATCATCGAAATTGAAGCACATTTGCAGATTTTCGATTTTTGTGGCTCTGAATTTGTGGGCTAAAGTTCAGTTGATTTTCAAAAAAATTGAATTTTCCACGGAACGTATAGAAATGTTTGACCGATCGGACTGGCCGTTTGTATGACAATTACAGGTCTCAACGCCTATTGATAGAGGTATCAATCATCGAAATCGGAGCACATTTGCAGATTTTCGATTTTTGTGGCTCTGAATTTGTGGGCTATAGTTCAGTTGATTTAAAAAAAAATTGAATTTTCCACGGAACGTATAGAAATGTTTGACCGATCGGACTGGCCGTTTGTATGACAATTACAGGTCTCAACGCCTATTGATAGAGGTATCAATCATCGAAATTGAAGCACATTTGCAGATTTTCGATTTTTGTGGCTCTGAATTTGTGGGCTATAGTTCAGTTGATTTTCAAAAAAATTGAATTTTCCACGGAACGTGTAGAAATGTTTGACCGATCGGACTGGCCGTTTGTATGACAATTACAGGTCTCAACGCCTATTGATAGAGGTATCAATCATCGAAATTGAAGCACATTTGCAGATTTTCGATTTTTGTGGCTCTGAATTTGTGGGCTATAGTTCAGTTGATTTTCAAAAAAATTGAATTTTCCACGGAACGTGTAGAAATGTTTGACCTATCGGACTGGCCGTTTGTATGACAATTACAGGTCTCAACGCCTATTGATAGAGGTATCCATCATCGAAATTGGAGCACATTTGCAGATTTTCGATTTTTGTGGCTCTGAATTTGTGGGCTATAGTTCAGTTGATTTTTGAAAAAATTGAATTTTCCACGAAACGTGTAGAAATGTTTGACCGATCGGACTGGCCGTTTGTATGACAATTACAGGTCTCAACGCCTATTGATAGAGGTATCCATCATCGAAATTGGAGCACATTTGCAGATTTTCGATTTTTGTGGCTCTGAATTTGTGGGCTATAGTTCAGTTGATTTTCAAAAAAATTGAATTTTCCACGGAACGTATAGAAATGTTTGACCGATCGGACTGGCCGTTTGTATGACAATTACAGGTCTCAACGCCTATTGATAGAGGTATCAATCATCGAAATTGAAGCACATTTGCAGATTTTCGATTTTTGTGGCTCTGAATTTGTGGGCTAAAGTTCAGTTGATTTTCAAAAAAATTGAATTTTCCACGGAACGTATAGAAATGTTTGACCGATCGGACTGGCCGTTTGTATGACAATTACAGGTCTCAACGCCTATTGATAGAGGTATCAATCATCGAAATTGAAGCACATTTGCAGATTTTCGATTTTTGTGGCTCTGAATTTGTGGGCTATAGTTCAGTTGATTTTCAAAAAAATTGAATTTTCCACGGAACGTGTAGAAATGTTTGACCGATCGGACTGGCCGTTTGTATGACAATTACAGGTCTCAACGCCTATTGATAGAGGTATCAATCATCGAAATCGGAGCACATTTGCAGATTTTCGATTTTTGTGGCTCTGAATTTGTGGGCTATAGTTCAGTTGATTTTCAAAAAAATTGAATTTTCCACGGAACGTATAGAAATGTTTGACCGATCGGACTGGCCGTTTGTATGACAATTACAGGTCTCAACGCCTATTGATAGAGGTATCAATCATCGAAATTGAAGCACATTTGCAGATTTTCGATTTTTGTGGCTCTGAATTTGTGGGCTATAGTTCAGTTGATTTTCAAAAAAATTGAATTTTCCACGGAACGTGTAGAAATGTTTGACCGATCGGACTGGCCGTTTGTATGACAATTACAGGTCTCAACGCCTATTGATAGAGGTATCCATCATCGAAATTGGAGCACATTTGCAGATTTTCGATTTTTGTGGCTCTGAATTTGTGGGCTATAGTTCAGTTGATTTTTGAAAAAATTGAATTTTCCACGAAACGTGTAGAAATGTTTGACCGATCGGACTGGCCGTTTGTATGACAATTACAGGTCTCAACGCCTATTGATAGAGGTATCCATCATCGAAATTGGAGCACATTTGCAGATTTTCGATTTTTGTGGCTCTGAATTTGTGGGCTATAGTTCAGTTGATTTTCAAAAAAATTGAATTTTCCACGGAACGTGTAGAAATGTTTGACCTATCGGACTGGCTATTTGTATGACAATTACAGGTCTCAACGCCTATTGATTGAGGTATCAATCATCGAAATCGGAGCACATTTGCAGATTTTCGAATTTTGTGGCTCTGAATTTATGGGCTATAGTTCAGTTGATTTTCAAAAAAATTGAATTTTCCACGGAACGTATAGAAATGTTTGACCGATCGGACTGGCCGTTTGTATGACAATTACAGGTCTCAACGCCTATTGATAGAGGTATCAATCATCGAAATTGAAGCACATTTGCAGATTTTCGATTTTTGTGGCTCTGAATTTGTGGGCTAAAGTTCAGTTGATTTTCAAAAAAATTGAATTTTCCACGGAACGTGTAGAAATGTTTGACCTATCGGACTGGCCGTTTGTATGACAATTACAGGTCTCAACGCCTATTGATAGAGGTATCCATCATCGAAATTGGAGCACATTTGCAGATTTTCGATTTTTGTGGCTCTGAATTTGTGGGCTAAAGTTCAGTTGATTTTCAAAAAAATTGAATTTTCCACGGAACGTGTAGAAATGTTTGACCTATCGGACTGGCTATTTGTATGACAATTACAGGTCTCAACGCCTATTGATTGAGGTATCAATCATCGAAATCGGAGCACATTTGCAGATTTTCGAATTTTGTGGCTCTGAATTTATGGGCTATAGTTCAGTTGATTTTCAAAAAAATTGAATTTTCCACGGAACGTATAGAAATGTTTGACCGATCGGACTGGCCGTTTGTATGACAATTACAGGTCTCAACGCCTATTGATAGAGGTATCAATCATCGAAATTGAAGCACATTTGCAGATTTTCGATTTTTGTGGCTCTGAATTTGTGGGCTAAAGTTCAGTTGATTTTCAAAAAAATTGAATTTTCCACGGAACGTGTAGAAATGTTTGACCTATCGGACTGGCTATTTGTATGACAATTACAGGTCTCAACGCCTATTGATTGAGGTATCAATCATCGAAATCGGAGCACATTTGCAGATTTTCGAATTTTGTGGCTCTGAATTTATGGGCTATAGTTCAGTTGATTTTCAAAAAAATTGAATTTTCCACGGAACGTATAGAAATGTTTGACCGATCGGACTGGCCGTTTGTATGACAATTACAGGTCTCAACGCCTATTGATAGAGGTATCAATCATCGAAATTGAAGCACATTTGCAGATTTTCGATTTTTGTGGCTCTGAATTTGTGGGCAAATGATCAGTTGATTTTCAAAAAAATTGAATTTTCCACGGAACGTGTAGAAATGTTTGACCTATCGGACTGGCTATTTGTATGACAATTACAGGTCTCAACGCCTATTGATTGAGGTATCAATCATCGAAATCGGAGCACATTTGCAGATTTTCGAATTTTGTGGCTCTGAATTTATGGGCTATAGTTCAGTTGATTTTCAAAAAAATTGAATTTTCCACGGAAAGTATAGAAATGTTTGACCGATCGGGCTCTCCGTTTGTATGACAATTACAGGTCTCAACGCCTATTGATAGAGGTATCAATCATCGAAATCGGAGCACATTTGCAGATTTTCGAATTTTGTGGCTCTGAATTTGTGGGCTAAAGTTCAGTTGATTTTCAAAAAAATTGAATTTTCCACGGAACGTATAGAAATGTTTGACCGATCGGACTGGCCGTTTGTATGACAATTACAGGTCTCAACGCCTATTGATAGAGGTATCAATCATCGAAATTGAAGCACATTTGCAGATTTTCGATTTTTGTGGCTCTGAATTTGTGGGCTATAGTTCAGTTGATTTTCAAAAAAATTGAATTTTCCACGGAACGTATAGAAATGTTTGACCGATCGGACTGGCCGTTTGTATGACAATTACAGGTCTCAACGCCTATTGATAGAGGTATCAATCATCGAAATTGAAGCACATTTGCAGATTTTCGATTTTTGTGGCTCTGAATTTGTGGGCTATAGTTCAGTTGATTTTCAAAAAAATTGAATTTTCCACGGAACGTATAGAAATGTTTGACCGATCGGACTGGCCGTTTGTATGACAATTACAGGTCTCAACGCCTATTGATAGAGGTATCCATCATCGAAATTGGAGCACATTTGCAGATTTTCGATTTTTGTGGCTCTGAATTTGTGGGCTATAGTTCAGTTGATTTTTGAAAAAATTGAATTTTCCACGAAACGTGTAGAAATGTTTGACCGATCGGACTGGCCGTTTGTATGACAATTACAGGTCTCAACGCCTATTGATAGAGGTATCCATCATCGAAATTGGAGCACATTTGCAGATTTTCGATTTTTGTGGCTCTGAATTTGTGGGCTATAGTTCAGTTGATTTTCAAAAAAATTGAATTTTCCACGGAACGTATAGAAATGTTTGACCGATCGGACTGGCCGTTTGTATGACAATTACAGGTCTCAACGCCTATTGATAGAGGTATCAATCATCGAAATTGAAGCACATTTGCAGATTTTCGATTTTTGTGGCTCTGAATTTGTGGGCTATAGTTCAGTTGATTTTCAAATAAATTGAATTTTCCCCGGAACGTGTAGAAATGTTTGACCTATCGGACTGGCTATTTGTATGACAATTACAGGTCTCAACGCCTATTGATAGAGGTATCAATCATCGAAATTGAAGCACATTTGCAGATTTTCGATTTTTGTGGCTCTGAATTTGTGGGCTATAGTTCAGTTGATTTTCAAAAAAATTGAATTTTCCACGGAACGTATAGAAATGTTTGACCGATCGGACTGGCCGTTTGTATGACAATTACAGGTCTCAACGCCTATTGATAGAGGTATCAATCATCGAAATTGAAGCACATTTGCAGATTTTCGATTTTTGTGGCTCTGAATTTGTGGGCTATAGTTCAGTTGATTTTCAAAAAAATTGAATTTTCCACGGAACGTGTAGAAATGTTTGACCTATCGGACTGGCTATTTGTATGACAATTACAGGTCTCAACGCCTATTGATTGAGGTATCAATCATCGAAATCGGAGCACATTTGCAGATTTTCGAATTTTGTGGCTCTGAATTTATGGGCTATAGTTCAGTTGATTTTCAAAAAAATTGAATTTTCCACGGAAAGTATAGAAATGTTTGACCGATCGGGCTCTCCGTTTGTATGACAATTACAGGTCTCAACGCCTATTGATAGAGGTATCAATCATCGAAATCGGAGCACATTTGCAGATTTTCGATTTTTGTGGCTCTGAATTTGTGGGCTATAGTTCAGTTGATTTTTGAAAAAATTGAATTTTCCACGGAACGTATAGAAATGTTTGACCGATCGGACTGGCCGTTTGTATGACAATTACAGTTCTCAACGCCTATTGATAGAGGTATCAATCATCGAAATTGAAGCACATTTGCAGATTTTCGATTTTTGTGGCTCTGAATTTGTGGGCATAGTTCAGTTGATTTTCAAAAAAATTGAATTTTCCACGGAACGTGTAGAAATGTTTGACCTATCGGACTGGCTATTTGTATGACAATTACAGGTCTCAACGCCTATTGATTGAGGTATCAATCATCGAAATCGGAGCACATTTGCAGATTTTCGAATTTTGTGGCTCTGAATTTATGGGCTATAGTTCAGTTGATTTTCAAAAAAATTGAATTTTCCACGGAACGTATAGAAATGTTTGACCGATCGGACTGGCCGTTTGTATGACAATTACAGGTCTCAACGCCTATTGATAGAGGTATCAATCATCGAAATCGGAGCACATTTGCAGATTTTCGAATTTTGTGGCTCTGAATTTGTGGGCTAAAGTTCAGTTGATTTTCAAAAAAATTGAATTTTCCACGGAACGTATAGAAATGTTTGACCGATCGGACTGGCCGTTTGTATGACAATTACAGGTCTCAACGCCTATTGATAGAGGTATCAATCATCGAAATCGGAGCACATTTGCAGATTTTCGATTTTTGTGGCTCTGAATTTGTGGGCTATAGTTCAGTTGATTTTCAAAAAAATTGAATTTTCCACGGAACGTATAGAAATGTTTGACCGATCGGACTGGCCGTTTGTATGATAATTACAGGTCTCAACGCCTATTGATAGGGGTATCAATCATCGAAATTGAAGCACATTTGCAGATTTTCGATTTTTGTGGCTCTGAATTTGTGGGCTATAGTTCAGTTGATTTTCAAAAAAATTGAATTTTCCACGGAACGTGTAGAAATGTTTGACCTATCGGACTGGCTATTTGTATGACAATTACAGGTCTCAACGCCTATTGATTGAGGTATCAATCATCGAAATCGGAGCACATTTGCAGATTTTCGAATTTTGTGGCTCTGAATTTATGGGCTATAGTTCAGTTGATTTTCAAAAAAATTGAATTTTCCACGGAACGTATAGAAATGTTTGACCGATCGGACTGGCCGTTTGTATGACAATTACAGGTCTCAACGCCTATTGATAGAGGTATCAATCATCGAAATTGAAGCACATTTGCAGATTTTCGATTTTTGTGGCTCTGAATTTGTGGGCTATAGTTCAGTTGATTTTCAAAAAAATTGAATTTTCCACGGAACGTGTAGAAATGTTTGACCTATCGGACTGGCTATTTGTATGACAATTACAGGTCTCAACGCCTATTGATTGAGGTATCAATCATCGAAATCGGAGCACATTTGCAGATTTTCGAATTTTGTGGCTCTGAATTTATGGGCTATAGTTCAGTTGATTTTCAAAAAAATTGAATTTTCCACGGAACGTATAGAAATGTTTGACCGATCGGACTGGCCGTTTGTATGACAATTACAGGTCTCAACGCCTATTGATAGAGGTATCAATCATCGAAATTGAAGCACATTTGCAGATTTTCGATTTTTGTGGCTCTGAATTTGTGGGCTAAAGTTCAGTTGATTTTCAAAAAAATTGAATTTTCCACGGAACGTATAGAAATGTTTGACCGATCGGACTGGCCGTTTGTATGACAATTACAGGTCTCAACGCCTATTGATAGAGGTATCAATCATCGAAATTGAAGCACATTTGCAGATTTTCGATTTTTGTGGCTCTGAATTTGTGGGCTATAGTTCAGTTGATTTTCAAAAAAATTGAATTTTCCACGGAACGTATAGAAATGTTTGACCGATCGGACTGGCCGTTTGTATGACAATTACAGGTCTCAACGCCTATTGATAGAGGTATCAATCATCGAAATTGAAGCACATTTGCAGATTTTCGATTTTTGTGGCTCTGAATTTGTGGGCTATAGTTCAGTTGATTTTCAAAAAAATTGAATTTTCCACGGAACGTATAGAAATGTTTGACCGATCGGACTGGCCGTTTGTATGACAATTACAGGTCTCAACGCCTATTGATAGAGGTATCAATCATCGAAATTGAAGCACATTTGCAGATTTTCGATTTTTGTGGCTCTGAATTTGTGGGCTATAGTTCAGTTGATTTTCAAAAAAATTGAATTTTCCACGGAACGTGTAGAAATGTTTGACCTATCGGACTGGCTATTTGTATGACAATTACAGGTCTCAACGCCTATTGATTGAGGTATCAATCATCGAAATCGGAGCACATTTGCAGATTTTCGAATTTTGTGGCTCTGAATTTATGGGCTATAGTTCAGTTGATTTTCAAAAAAATTGAATTTTCCACGGAAAGTATAGAAATGTTTGACCGATCGGGCTCTCCGTTTGTATGACAATTACAGGTCTCAACGCCTATTGATAGAGGTATCAATCATCGAAATCGGAGCACATTTGCAGATTTTCGATTTTTGTGGCTCTGAATTTGTGGGCTATAGTTCAGTTGATTTTTGAAAAAATTGAATTTTCCACGGAACGTATAGAAATGTTTGACCGATCGGACTGGCCGTTTGTATGACAATTACAGGTCTCAACGCCTATTGATAGAGGTATCAATCATCGAAATTGAAGCACATTTGCAGATTTTCGATTTTTGTGGCTCTGAATTTGTGGGCTATAGTTCAGTTGATTTTCAAAAAAATTGAATTTTCCACGGAACGTGTAGAAATGTTTGACCTATCGGACTGGCTATTTGTATGACAATTACAGGTCTCAACGCCTATTGATTGAGGTATCAATCATCGAAATCGGAGCACATTTGCAGATTTTCGAATTTTGTGGCTCTGAATTTATGGGCTATAGTTCAGTTGATTTTCAAAAAAATTGAATTTTCCACGGAACGTATAGAAATGTTTGACCGATCGGACTGGCCGTTTGTATGACAATTACAGGTCTCAACGCCTATTGATAGAGGTATCAATCATCGAAATCGGAGCACATTTGCAGATTTTCGAATTTTGTGGCTCTGAATTTGTGGGCTAAAGTTCAGTTGATTTTCAAAAAAATTGAATTTTCCACGGAACGTATAGAAATGTTTGACCGATCGGACTGGCCGTTTGTATGACAATTACAGGTCTCAACGCCTATTGATAGAGGTATCAATCATCGAAATCGGAGCACATTTGCAGATTTTCGATTTTTGTGGCTCTGAATTTGTGGGCTATAGTTCAGTTGATTTTCAAAAAAATTGAATTTTCCACGGAACGTATAGAAATGTTTGACCGATCGGACTGGCCGTTTGTATGACAATTACAGGTCTCAACGCCTATTGATAGAGGTATCAATCATCGAAATTGAAGCACATTTGCAGATTTTCGATTTTTGTGGCTCTGAATTTGTGGGCTATAGTTCAGTTGATTTTCAAAAAAATTGAATTTTCCACGGAACGTGTAGAAATGTTTGACCTATCGGACTGGCTATTTGTATGACAATTACAGGTCTCAACGCCTATTGATTGAGGTATCAATCATCGAAATCGGAGCACATTTGCAGATTTTCGAATTTTGTGGCTCTGAATTTATGGGCTATAGTTCAGTTGATTTTCAAAAAAATTGAATTTTCCACGGAACGTATAGAAATGTTTGACCGATCGGACTGGCCGTTTGTATGACAATTACAGGTCTCAACGCCTATTGATAGAGGTATCAATCATCGAAATTGAAGCACATTTGCAGATTTTCGATTTTTGTGGCTCTGAATTTGTGGGCTATAGTTCAGTTGATTTTCAAAAAAATTGAATTTTCCACGGAACGTGTAGAAATGTTTGACCTATCGGACTGGCTATTTGTATGACAATTACAGGTCTCAACGCCTATTGATTGAGGTATCAATCATCGAAATCGGAGCACATTTGCAGATTTTCGAATTTTGTGGCTCTGAATTTATGGGCTATAGTTCAGTTGATTTTCAAAAAAATTGAATTTTCCACGGAAAGTATAGAAATGTTTGACCGATCGGGCTCTCCGTTTGTATGACAATTACAGGTCTCAACGCCTATTGATAGAGGTATCAATCATCGAAATCGGAGCACATTTGCAGATTTTCGAATTTTGTGGCTCTGAATTTGTGGGCTATAGTTCAGTTGATTTTCAAAAAAATTGAATTTTCCACGGAACGTATAGAAATGTTTGACCGATCGGACTGGCCGTTTGTATGACAATTACAGGTCTCAACGCCTATTGATAGAGGTATCAATCATCGAAATTGAAGCACATTTGCAGATTTTCGATTTTTGTGGCTCTGAATTTGTGGGCTATAGTTCAGTTGATTTTCAAAAAAATTGAATTTTCCACGGAACGTATAGAAATGTTTGACCGATCGGACTGGCCGTTTGTATGACAATTACAGGTCTCAACGCCTATTGATAGAGGTATCAATCATCGAAATTGAAGCACATTTGCAGATTTTCGATTTTTGTGGCTCTGAATTTGTGGGCTATAGTTCAGTTGATTTTCAAAAAAATTGAATTTTCCACGGAACGTATAGAAATGTTTGACCGATCGGACTGGCCGTTTGTATGACAATTACAGGTCTCAACGCCTATTGATTGAGGTATCAATCATCGAAATTGAAGCACATTTGCAGATTTTCGATTTTTGTGGCTCTGAATTTGTGGGCTATAGTTCAGTTGATTTTCAAAAAAATTGAATTTTCCACGGAACGTATAGAAATGTTTGACCGATCGGACTGGCCGTTTGTATGACAATTACAGGTCTCAACGCCTATTGATAGAGGTATCCATCATCGAAATTGGAGCACATTTGCAGATTTTCGATTTTTGTGGCTCTGAATTTGTGGGCTATAGTTCAGTTGATTTTCAAAAAAATTGAATTTTCCACGGAACGTATAGAAATGTTTGACCGATCGGACTGGCCGTTTGTATGACAATTACAGGTCTCAACGCCTATTGATAGAGGTATCCATCATCGAAATTGGAGCACATTTGCAGATTTTCGATTTTTGTGGCTCTGAATTTGTGGGCTATAGTTCAGATGATTTTCAAAAAAATTGAATTTTCCACGGAACGTATAGAAATGTTTGACCGATCGGACTGGCCGTTTGTATGACAATTACAGGTCTCAACGCCTATTGATAGAGGTATCAATCATCGAAATTGAAGCACATTTGCAGATTTTCGATTTTTGTGGCTCTGAATTTGTGGGCTATAGTTCAGTTGATTTTCAAAAAAATTGAATTTTCCACGGAACGTATAGAAATGTTTGACCGATCGGACTGGCCGTTTGTATGACAATTACAGGTCTCAACGCCTATTGATAGAGGTATCAATCATCGAAATTGAAGCACATTTGCAGATTTTCGATTTTTGTGGCTCTGAATTTGTGGGCTATAGTTCAGTTGATTTTCAAAAAAATTGAATTTTCCACGGAACGTGTAGAAATGTTTGACCTATCGGACTGGCCGTTTGTATGACAATTACAGGTCTCAACGCCTATTGATAGAGGTATCCATCATCGAAATTGGAGCACATTTGCAGATTTTCGATTTTTGTGGCTCTGAATTTGTGGGCTATAGTTCAGTTGATTTTTGAAAAAATTGAATTTTCCACGAAACGTGTAGAAATGTTTGACCGATCGGACTGGCCGTTTGTATGACAATTACAGGTCTCAACGCCTATTGATAGAGGTATCCATCATCGAAATTGGAGCACATTTGCAGATTTTCGATTTTTGTGGCTCTGAATTTGTGGGCTATAGTTCAGTTGATTTTCAAAAAAATTGAATTTTCCACGGAACGTATAGAAATGTTTGACCGATCGGACTGGCCGTTTGTATGACAATTACAGGTCTCAACGCCTATTGATAGAGGTATCAATCATCGAAATTGAAGCACATTTGCAGATTTTCGATTTTTGTGGCTCTGAATTTGTGGGCTATAGTTCAGTTGATTTTCAAAAAAATTGAATTTTCCACGGAACGTATAGAAATGTTTGACCGATCGGACTGGCCGTTTGTATGACAATTACAGGTTTCAACGCCTATTGATAGAGGTATCCATCATCGAAATTGGAGCACATTTGCAGATTTTCGATTTTTGTGGCTCTGAATTTGTGGGCTATAGTTCAGTTGATTTTCAAAAAAATTGAATTTTCCACGGAACGTATAGAAATGTTTGACCGATCGGACTGGCCGTTTGTATGACAATTACAGGTCTCAACGCCTATTGATAGAGGTATCAATCATCGAAATTGAAGCACATTTGCAGATTTTCGATTTTTGTGGCTCTGAATTTGTGGGCTATAGTTCAGTTGATTTTCAAAAAAATTGAATTTTCCACGGAACGTATAGAAATGTTTGACCGATCGGACTGGCCGTTTGTATGACAATTACAGGTCTCAACGCCTATTGATAGAGGTATCAATCATCGAAATTGAAGCACATTTGCAGATTTTCGATTTTTGTGGCTCTGAATTTGTGGGCTATAGTTCAGTTGATTTTCAAAAAAATTGAATTTTCCACGGAACGTGTAGAAATGTTTGACCTATCGGACTGGCTATTTGTATGACAATTACAGGTCTCAACGCCTATTGATAGAGGTATCAATCATCGAAATTGAAGCACATTTGCAGATTTTCGATTTTTGTGGCTCTGAATTTGTGGGCTATAGTTCAGTTGATTTTCAAAAAAATTGAATTTTCCACGGAACGTATAGAAATGTTTGACCGATCGGACTGGCCGTTTGTATGACAATTACAGGTCTCAACGCCTATTGATAGAGGTATCAATCATCGAAATTGAAGCACATTTGCAGATTTTCGATTTTTGTGGCTCTGAATTTGTGGGCTATAGTTCAGTTGATTTTCAAAAAAATTGAATTTTCCACGGAACGTATAGAAATGTTTGACCGATCGGACTGGCCGTTTGTATGACAATTACAGGTCTCAACGCCTATTGATAGAGGTATCAATCATCGAAATTGAAGCACATTTGCAGATTTTCGATTTTTGTGGCTCTGAATTTGTGGGCTATAGTTCAGTTGATTTTCAAAAAAATTGAATTTTCCACGGAACGTATAGAAATGTTTGACCGATCGGACTGGCCGTTTGTATGACAATTACAGGTCTCAACGCCTATTGATTGAGGTATCAATCATCGAAATTGAAGCACATTTGCAGATTTTCGATTTTTGTGGCTCTGAATTTGTGGGCTATAGTTCAGTTGATTTTCAAAAAAATTGAATTTTCCACGGAACGTATAGAAATGTTTGACCGATCGGACTGGCCGTTTGTATGACAATTACAGGTCTCAACGCCTATTGATAGAGGTATCAATCATCGAAATCGGAGCACATTTGCAGATTTTCGAATTTTGTGGCTCTGAATTTATGGGCTATAGTTCAGTTGATTTTCAAAAAAATTGAATTTTCCACGGAAAGTATAGAAATGTTTGACCGATCGGGCTCTCCGTTTGTATGACAATTACAGGTCTCAACGCCTATTGATAGAGGTATCAATCATCGAAATCGGAGCACATTTGCAGATTTCCGAATTTTGTGGCTCTGAATTTGTGGGCTAAAGTTCAGTTGATTTTCAAAAAAATTGAATTTTCCACGGAACGTATAGAAATGTTTGACCGATCAGACTGGCCGTTTGTATGACAATTACAGGTCTCAACGCCTATTGATAGAGGTATCAATCATCGAAATTGAAGCACATTTGCAGATTTTCGATTTTTGTGGCTCTGAATTTGTGGGCTATAGTTCAGTTGATTTTCAAAAAAATTGAATTTTCCACGGAACGTGTAGAAATGTTTGACCTATCGGACTGGCTATTTGTATGACAATTACAGGTCTCAACGCCTATTGATTGAGGTATCAATCATCGAAATCGGAGCACATTTGCAGATTTTCGAATTTTGTGGCTCTGAATTTATGGGCTATAGTTCAGTTGATTTTCAAAAAAATTGAATTTTCCACGGAAAGTATAGAAATGTTTGACCGATCGGGCTCTCCGTTTGTATGACAATTACAGGTCTCAACGCCTATTGATAGAGGTATCAATCATCGAAATCGGAGCACATTTGCAGATTTTCGAATTTTGTGGCTCTGAATTTGTGGGCTAAAGTTCAGTTGATTTTCAAAAAAATTGAATTTTCCACGGAACGTATAGAAATGTTTGACCGATCGGACTGGCCGTTTGTATGACAATTACAGGTCTCAACGCCTATTGATAGAGGTATCAATCATCGAAATTGAAGCACATTTGCAGATTTTCGATTTTTGTGGCTCTGAATTTGTGGGCTATAGTTCAGTTGATTTTCAAAAAAATTGAATTTTCCACGGAACGTATAGAAATGTTTGACCGATCGGACTGGCCGTTTGTATGACAATTACAGGTCTCAACGCCTATTGATAGAGGTATCAATCATCGAAATTGAAGCACATTTGCAGATTTTCGATTTTTGTGGCTCTGAATTTGTGGGCTATAGTTCAGTTGATTTTCAAAAAATTGAATTTTCCACGGAACGTATAGAAATGTTTGACCGATCGGACTGGCCGTTTGTATGACAATTACAGGTCTCAACGCCTATTGATAGAGGTATCAATCATCGAAATTGAAGCACATTTGCAGATTTTCGATTTTTGTGGCTCTGAATTTGTGGGCTATAGTTCAGTTGATTTTCAAAAAAATTGAATTTTCCACGGAACGTATAGAAATGTTTGACCGATCGGACTGGCCGTTTGTATGACAATTACAGGTCTCAACGCCTATTGATAGAGGTATCAATCATCGAAATTGAAGCACATTTGCAGATTTTCGATTTTTGTGGCTCTGAATTTGTGGGCTATAGTTCAGTTGATTTTCAAAAAAATTGAATTTTCCACGGAACGTGTAGAAATGTTTGACCTATCGGACTGGCTATTTGTATGACAATTACAGGTCTCAACGCCTATTGATTGAGGTATCAATCATCGAAATCGGAGCACATTTGCAGATTTTCGAATTTTGTGGCTCTGAATTTATGGGCTATAGTTCAGTTGATTTTCAAAAAAATTGAATTTTCCACGGAAAGTATAGAAATGTTTGACCGATCGGGCTCTCCGTTTGTATGACAATTACAGGTCTCAACGCCTATTGATAGAGGTATCAATCATCGAAATCGGAGCACATTTGCAGATTTCCGAATTTTGTGGCTCTGAATTTGTGGGCTAAAGTTCAGTTGATTTTCAAAAAAATTGAATTTTCCACGGAACGTATAGAAATGTTTGACCGATCGGACTGGCCGTTTGTATGACAATTACAGGTCTCAACGCCTATTGATAGAGGTATCAATCATCGAAATTGAAGCACATTTGCAGATTTTCGATTTTTGTGGCTCTGAATTTGTGGGCTATAGTTCAGTTGATTTTCAAAAAAATTGAATTTTCCACGGAACGTATAGAAATGTTTGACCGATCGGACTGGCCGTTTGTATGACAATTACAGGTCTCAACGCCTATTGATAGAGGTATCAATCATCGAAATTGAAGCACATTTGCAGATTTTCGATTTTTGTGGCTCTGAATTTGTGGGCTATAGTTCAGTTGATTTTCAAAAAAATTGAATTTTCCACGGAACGTATAGAAATGTTTGACCGATCGGACTGGCCGTTTGTATGACAATTACAGGTCTCAACGCCTATTGATAGAGGTATCAATCATCGAAATCGGAGCACATTTGCAGATTTTCGATTTTTGTGGCTCTGAATTTGTGGGCTATAGTTCAGTTGATTTTCAAAAAAATTTAATTTTCCACGGAACGTATAGAAATGTTTGACCGATCGGACTGGCCGTTTGTATGACAATTACAGGTCTCAACGCCTATTGATAGAGGTATCAATCATCGAAATTGAAGCACATTTGCAGATTTTCGATTTTTGTGGCTCTGAATTTGTGGGCTATAGTTCAGTTGATTTTCAAAAAAATTGAATTTTCCACGGAACGTGTAGAAATGTTTGACCTATCGGACTGGCTATTTGTATGACAATTACAGGTCTCAACGCCTATTGATTGAGGTATCAATCATCGAAATCGGAGCACATTTGCAGATTTTCGAATTTTGTGGCTCTGAATTTATGGGCTATAGTTCAGTTGATTTTCAAAAAAATTGAATTTTCCACGGAAAGTATAGAAATGTTTGACCGATCGGGCTCTCTGTTTGTATGACAATTACAGGTCTCAACGCCTATTGATAGAGGTATCAATCATCGAAATTGAAGCACATTTGCAGATTTTCGATTTTTGTGGCTCTGAATTTGTGGGCTATAGTTCAGTTGATTTTCAAAAAAATTGAATTTTCCACGGAACGTGTAGAAATGTTTGACCTATCGGACTGGCTATTTGTATGACAATTACAGGTCTCAACGCCTATTGATTGAGGTATCAATCATCGAAATCGGAGCACATTTGCAGATTTTCGAATTTTGTGGCTCTGAATTTATGGGCTATAGTTCAGTTGATTTTCAAAAAAATCGAATTTTCCACGGAACGTATAGAAATGTTTGACCGATCGGACTGGCCGTTTGTATGACAATTACAGGTCTCAACGCCTATTGATAGAGGTATCAATCATCGAAATTGAAGCACATTTGCAGATTTTCGATTTTTGTGGCTCTGAATTTGTGGGCTATAGTTCAGTTGATTTTCAAAAAAATTGAATTTTCCACGGAACGTGTAGAAATGTTTGACCTATCGGACTGGCTATTTGTATGACAATTACAGGTCTCAACGCCTATTGATTGAGGTATCAATCATCGAAATCGGAGCACATTTGCAGATTTTCGAATTTTGTGGCTCTGAATTTGTGGGCTATAGTTCAGTTGATTTTCAAAAAAATTGAATTTTCCACGGAACGTATAGAAATGTTTGACCGATCGGACTGGCCGTTTGTATGACAATTACAGGTCTCAACGCCTATTGATAGAGGTATCAATCATCGAAATTGAAGCACATTTGCAGATTTTCGATTTTTGTGGCTCTGAATTTGTGGGCTATAGTTCAGTTGATTTTCAAAAAAATTGAATTTTCCACGGAACGTGTAGAAATGTTTGACCTATCGGGCTGGCCGTTTGTATGACAATTACAGGTCTCAACGCCTATTGATAGAGGTATCCATCATCGAAATTGGAGCACATTTGCAGATTTTCGATTTTTGTGGCTCTGAATTTGTGGGCTATAGTTCAGTTGATTTTTGAAAAAATTGAATTTTCCACGAAACGTGTAGAAATGTTTGACCGATCGGACTGGCCGTTTGTATGACAATTACAGGTCTCAACGCCTATTGATAGAGGTATCCATCATCGAAATTGGAGCACATTTGCAGATTTTCGATTTTTGTGGCTCTGAATTTGTGGGCTATAGTTCAGTTGATTTTCAAAAAAATTGAATTTTCCACGGAACGTATAGAAATGTTTGACCGATCGGACTGGCCGTTTGTATGACAATTACAGGTCTCAACGCCTATTGATAGAGGTATCAATCATCGAAATTGAAGCACATTTGCAGATTTTCGATTTTTGTGGCTCTGAATTTGTGGGCTATAGTTCAGTTGATTTTCAAAAAAATTGAATTTTCCACGGAACGTATAGAAATGTTTGACCGATCGGACTGGCCGTTTGTATGACAATTACAGGTCTCAACGCCTATTGATAGAGGTATCAATCATCGAAATTGAAGCACATTTGCAGATTTTCGATTTTTGTGGCTCTGAATTTGTGGGCTATAGTTCAGTTGATTTTCAAAAAAATTGAATTTTCCACGGAACGTATAGAAATGTTTGACCGATCGGACTGGCCGTTTGTATGACAATTACAGGTCTCAACGCCTATTGATAGAGGTATCAATCATCGAAATTGAAGCACATTTGCAGATTTTCGATTTTTGTGGCTCTGAATTTGTGGGCTATAGTTCAGTTGATTTTCAAAAAAATTGAATTTTCCACGGAACGTATAGAAATGTTTGACCGATCGGACTGGCCGTTTGTATGACAATTACAGGTCTCAACGCCTATTGATAGAGGTATCAATCATCGAAATTGAAGCACATTTGCAGATTTTCGATTTTTGTGGCTCTGAATTTGTGGGCTATAGTTCAGTTGATTTTCAAAAAAATTGAATTTTCCACGGAACGTATAGAAATGTTTGACCGATCGGACTGGCCGTTTGTATGACAATTACAGGTCTCAACGCCTATTGATAGAGGTATCAATCATCGAAATTGAAGCACATTTGCAGATTTTCGATTTTTGTGGCTCTGAATTTGTGGGCTATAGTTCAGTTGATTTTCAAAAAAATTGAATTTTCCACGGAACGTATAGAAATGTTTGACCGATCGGACTGGCCGTTTGTATGACAATTACAGGTCTCAACGCCTATTGATAGAGGTATCAATCATCGAAATCGGAGCACATTTGCAGATTTTCGATTTTTGTGGCTCTGAATTTGTGGGCTATAGTTCAGTTGATTTTCAAAAAAATTGAATTTTCCACGGAACGTGTAGAAATGTTTGACCTATCGGACTGGCTATTTGTATGACAATTACAGGTCTCAACGCCTATTGATTGAGGTATCAATCATCGAAATCGGAGCACATTTGCAGATTTTCGAATTTTGTGGCTCTGAATTTATGGGCTATAGTTCAGTTGATTTTCAAAAAAATTGAATTTTCCACGGAAAGTATAGAAATGTTTGACCGATCGGGCTCTCTGTTTGTATGACAATTACAGGTCTCAACGCCTATTGATAGAGGTATCAATCATCGAAATTGAAGCACATTTGCAGATTTTCGATTTTTGTGGCTCTGAATTTGTGGGCTATAGTTCAGTTGATTTTCAAAAAAATTGAATTTTCCACGGAACGTGTAGAAATGTTTGACCTATCGGACTGGCTATTTGTATGACAATTACAGGTCTCAACGCCTATTGATTGAGGTATCAATCATCGAAATCGGAGCACATTTGCAGATTTTCGAATTTTGTGGCTCTGAATTTATGGGCTATAGTTCAGTTGATTTTCAAAAAAATTGAATTTTCCACGGAACGTATAGAAATGTTTGACCGATCGGACTGGCCGTTTGTATGACAATTACAGGTCTCAACGCCTATTGATAGAGGTATCAATCATCGAAATTGAAGCACATTTGCAGATTTTCGATTTTTGTGGCTCTGAATTTGTGGGCTATAGTTCAGTTGATTTTCAAAAAAATTGAATTTTCCACGGAACGTGTAGAAATGTTTGACCTATCGGACTGGCTATTTGTATGACAATTACAGGTCTCAACGCCTATTGATTGAGGTATCAATCATCGAAATCGGAGCACATTTGCAGATTTTCGAATTTTGTGGCTCTGAATTTATGGGCTATAGTTCAGTTGATTTTCAAAAAAATTGAATTTTCCACGGAAAGTATAGAAATGTTTGACCGATCGGGCTCTCTGTTTGTATGACAATTACAGGTCTCAACGCCTATTGATAGAGGTATCAATCATCGAAATTGAAGCACATTTGCAGATTTTCGATTTTTGTGGCTCTGAATTTGTGGGCTATAGTTCACTTGATTTTCAAAAAAATTGAATTTTCCACGGAACGTGTAGAAATGTTTGACCTATCGGACTGGCTATTTGTATGACAATTACAGGTCTCAACGCCTATTGATTGAGGTATCAATCATCGAAATCGGAGCACATTTGCAGATTTTCGAATTTTGTGGCTCTGAATTTGTGGGCTATAGTTCAGTTGATTTTCAAAAAAATTGAATTTTCCACGGAACGTATAGAAATGTTTGACCGATCGGACTGGCCGTTTGTATGACAATTACAGGTCTCAACGCCTATTGATAGAGGTATCAATCATCGAAATTGAAGCACATTTGCAGATTTTCGATTTTTGTGGCTCTGAATTTGTGGGCTATAGTTCAGTTGATTTTCAAAAAAATTGAATTTTCCACGGAACGTGTAGAAATGTTTGACCTATCGGACTGGCCGTTTGTATGACAATTACAGGTCTCAACGCCTATTGATAGAGGTATCCATCATCGAAATTGGAGCACATTTGCAGATTTTCGATTTTTGTGGCTCTGAATTTGTGGGCTATAGTTCAGTTGATTTTTGAAAAAATTGAATTTTCCACGAAACGTGTAGAAATGTTTGACCGATCGGACTGGCCGTTTGTATGACAATTACAGGTCTCAACGCCTATTGATAGAGGTATCCATCATCGAAATTGGAGCACATTTGCAGATTTTCGATTTTTGTGGCTCTGAATTTGTGGGCTATAGTTCAGTTGATTTTCAAAAAAATTGAATTTTCCACGGAACGTATAGAAATGTTTGACCGATCGGACTGGCCGTTTGTTTGACAATTACAGGTCTCAACGCCTATTGATAGAGGTATCAATCATCGAAATTGAAGCACATTTGCAGATTTTCGATTTTTGTGGCTCTGAATTTGTGGGCTATAGTTCAGTTGATTTTCAAAAAAATTGAATTTTCCACGGAACGTATAGAAATGTTTGACCGATCGGACTGGCCGTTTGTATGACAATTACAGGTCTCAACGCCTATTGATAGAGGTATCAATCATCGAAATTGAAGCACATTTGCAGATTTTCGATTTTTGTGGCTCTGAATTTGTGGGCTATAGTTCAGTTGATTTTCAAAAAAATTGAATTTTCCACGGAACGTGTAGAAATGTTTGACCTATCGGACTGGCTATTTGTATGACAATTACAGGTCTCAACGCCTATTGATTGAGGTATCAATCATCGAAATCGGAGCACATTTGCAGATTTTCGAATTTTGTGGCTCTGAATTTGTGGGCTAAAGTTCAGTTGATTTTCAAAAAAATTGAATTTTCCACGGAACGTATAGAAATGTTTGACCGATCGGACTGGCCGTTTGTATGACAATTACAGGTCTCAACGCCTATTGATAGAGGTATCAATCATCGAAATCGGAGCACATTTGCAGATTTTCGATTTTTGTGGCTCTGAATTTGTGGGCTATAGTTCAGTTGATTTTCAAAAAAATTGAATTTTCCACGGAACGTATAGAAATGTTTGACCGATCGGACTGGCCGTTTGTATGACAATTACAGGTCTCAACGCCTATTGATAGAGGTATCAATCATCGAAATTGAAGCACATTTGCAGATTTTCGATTTTTGTGGCTCTAAATTTGTGGGCTATAGTTCAGTTGATTTTCAAAAAAATTGAATTTTCCACGGAACGTGTAGAAATGTTTGACCTATCGGACTGGCTATTTGTATGACAATTACAGGTCTCAACGCCTATTGATTGAGGTATCAATCATCGAAATCGGAGCACATTTGCAGATTTTCGAATTTTGTGGCTCTGAATTTATGGGCTATAGTTCAGTTGATTTTCAAAAAAATTGAATTTTCCACGGAACGTATAGAAATGTTTCTATTGATTGAGGTATCAATCATCGAAATCGGAGCACATTTGCAGATTTTCGAATTTTGTGGCTCTGAATTTGTGGGCTAAAGTTCAGTTGATTTTCAAAAAAATTGAATTTTCCACGGAACGTATAGAAATGTTTGACCGATCGGACTGGCCGTTTGTATGACAATTACAGGTCTCAACGCCTATTGATAGAGGTATCAATCATCGAAATCGGAGCACATTTGCAGATTTTCGATTTTTGTGGCTCTGAATTTGTGGGCTATAGTTCAGTTGATTTTCAAAAAAATTGAATTTTCCACGGAACGTATAGAAATGTTTGACCGATCGGACTGGCCGTTTGTATGACAATTACAGGTCTCAACGCCTATTGATAGAGGTATCAATCATCGAAATTGAAGCACATTTGCAGATTTTCGATTTTTGTGGCTCTAAATTTGTGGGCTATAGTTCAGTTGATTTTCAAAAAAATTGAATTTTCCACGGAACGTGTAGAAATGTTTGACCTATCGGACTGGCTATTTGTATGACAATTACAGGTCTCAACGCCTATTGATTGAGGTATCAATCATCGAAATCGGAGCACATTTGCAGATTTTCGAATTTTGTGGCTCTGAATTTATGGGCTATAGTTCAGTTGATTTTCAAAAAAATTGAATTTTCCACGGAACGTATAGAAATGTTTGACCGATCGGACTGGCCGTTTGTATGACAATTACAGGTCTCAACGCCTATTGATAGAGGTATCAATCATCGAAATTGAAGCACATTTGCAGATTTTCGATTTTTGTGGCTCTGAATTTGTGGGCTATAGTTCAGTTGATTTTCAAAAAAATTGAATTTTCCACGTAACGTGTAGAAATGTTTGACCGATCGGACTGGCCGTTTGTATGACAATTACAGGTCTCAACGCCTATTGATAGAGGTATCCATCATCGAAATTGGAGCACATTTGCAGATTTTCGATTTTTGTGGCTCTGAATTTGGGGGCTATAGTTCAGTTGATTTTCAAAAAAATTGAATTTTCCACGGAACGTATAGAAATGTTTGACCGATCGGACTGGCCGTTTGTATGACAATTACAGGTCTCAACGCCTATTGATAGAGGTATCAATCATCGAAATTGAAGCACATTTGCAGATTTTCGATTTTTGTGGCTCTGAATTTGTGGGCTATAGTTCAGTTGATTTTCAAAAAAATTGAATTTTCCACGGAACGTGTAGAAATGTTTGACCTATCGGACTGGCTATTTGTATGACAATTACAGGTCTCAACGCCTATTGATTGAGGTATCAATCATCGAAATCGGAGCACATTTGCAGATTTTCGAATTTTGTGGCTCTGAATTTATGGGCTATAGTTCAGTTGATTTTCAAAAAAATTGAATTTTCCACGGAACGTATAGAAATGTTTGACCGATCGGACTGGCCGTTTGTATGACAATTACAGGTCTCAACGCCTATTGATAGAGGTATCAATCATCGAAATTGAAGCACATTTGCAGATTTTCGATTTTTGTGGCTCTGAATTTGTGGGCTATAGTTCAGTTGATTTTCAAAAAAATTGAATTTTCCACGTAACGTGTAGAAATGTTTGACCGATCGGACTGGCCGTTTGTATGACAATTACAGGTCTCAACGCCTATTGATAGAGGTATCCATCATCGAAATTGGAGCACATTTGCAGATTTTCGATTTTTGTGGCTCTGAATTTGGGGGCTATAGTTCAGTTGATTTTCAAAAAAATTGAATTTTCCACGGAACGTATAGAAATGTTTGACCGATCGGACTGGCCGTTTGTATGACAATTACAGGTCTCAACGCCTATTGATAGAGGTATCAATCATCGAAATTGAAGCACATTTGCAGATTTTCGATTTTTGTGGCTCTGAATTTGTGGGCTATAGTTCAGTTGATTTTCAAAAAAATTGAATTTTCCACGGAACGTATAGAAATGTTTGACCGATCGGACTGGCCGTTTGTATGACAATTACAGGTCTCAACGCCTATTGATAGAGGTATCCATCATCGAAATTGGAGCACATTTGCAGATTTTCGATTTTTGTGGCTCTGAATTTGGGGGCTATAGTTCAGTTGATTTTCAAAAAAATTGAATTTTCCACGGAACGTATAGAAATGTTTGACCGATCGGACTGGCCGTTTGTATGACAATTACAGGTCTCAACGCCTATTGATAGAGGTATCAATCATCGAAATTGAAGCACATTTCCAGATTTTCGATTTTTGTGGCTCTGAATTTGTGGGCTATAGTTCAGTTGATTTTCAAAAAAATTGAATTTTCCACGGAACGTATAGAAATGTTTGACCGATCGGACTGGCCGTTTGTATGACAATTACAGGTCTCAACGCCTATTGATAGAGGTATCAATCATCGAAATTGAAGCACATTTGCAGATTTTCGATTTTTGTGGCTCTGAATTTGTGGGCTATAGTTCAGTTGATTTTCAAAAAAATTGAATTTTCCACGGAACGTGTAGAAATGTTTGACCTATCGGACTGGCTATTTGTATGACAATTACAGGTCTCAACGCCTATTGATAGAGGTATCAATCATCGAAATTGAAGCACATTTGCAGATTTTCGATTTTTGTCGCTCTGAATTTGTGGGCTATAGTTCAGTTGATTTTCAAAAAAATTGAATTTTCCACGGAACGTATAGAAATGTTTGACCGATCGGACTGGCCGTTTGTATGACAATTACAGGTCTCAACGCCTATTGATAGAGGTATCAATCATCGAAATTGAAGCACATTTGCAGATTTTCGATTTTTGTGGCTCTGAATTTGTGGGCTATAGTTCAGTTGATCGTTGAAAAAATTGAATTTTCCACGGAAAGTATAGAAATGTTTGACCGATCGGGCTGGCCGTTTGTATGACAATTACAGGTCTCAACGCCTATTGATAGAGGTATCAATCATCGAAATTGAAGCACATTTGCAGATTTTCGATTTTTGTGGCTCTGAATTTGTGGGCTATAGTTCAGTTGATTTTGAAAAAATTGAATTTTCCACGGAACGTGTAGAAATGTTTGACCTATCGGACTGGCTATTTGTATGACAATTACAGGTCTCAACGCCTATTGATAGAGGTATCAATCATCGAAATTGAAGCACATTTGCAGATTTTCGATTTTTGTGGCTCTGAATTTGTGGGCTATAGTTCAGTTGATTTTCAAAAAAATTGAATTTTCCACGGAACGTGTAGAAATGTTTGACCTATCGGACTGGCTATTTGTATGACAATTACAGGTCTCAACGCCTATTGATTGAGGTATCAATCATCGAAATCGGAGCACATTTGCAGATTTTCGAATTTTGTGGCTCTGAATTTATGGGCTATAGTTCAGTTGATTTTCAAAAAAATTGAATTTTCCACGGAACGTATAGAAATGTTTGACCGATCGGACTGGCCGTTTGTATGACAATTACAGGTCTCAACGCCTATTGATAGAGGTATCCATCATCGAAATTGAAGCACATTTGCAGATTTTCGATTTTTGTGGCTCTGAATTTGTGGGCTAAAGTTCAGTTGATTTTCAAAAAAATTGAATTTTCCACGGAACGTGTAGAAATTTTTGACCGATCGGACTGGCCGTTTGTATGACAATTACAGGTCTCAACGCCTATTGATAGAGGTATCAATCATCGAAATCGGAGCACATTTGCAGATTTTCGAATTTTGTGGCTCTGAATTTGTGGGCTATAGATCAGTTGATTTTTGAAAAAATTGAATTTTCAATGGAAAGTATAGAAATGTTTGACCTATCGGACTGGCCGTTTGTATGACAATTACAGGTCTCAACGCCTATTGATTGAGGGATCAATCATCGAAATCGGAGCACATTTGCAGATTTTCGAATTTTGTGGCTCTGAATTTGTGGGCTAAAGTTCAGTTGATTTTCAAAAAAATTGAATTTTCCACGGAACGTATAGAAATGTTTGACCGATCGGACTGGCCGTTTGTATGACAATTACAGGTCTCAACGCCTATTGATAGAGGTATCAATCATCGAAATCGGAGCACATTTGCAGATTTTCGATTTTTGTGGCTCTGAATTTGTGGGCTATAGTTCAGTTGATTTTTGAAAAAGTTGAATTTTCCACGAAACGTGTAGAAATGTTTGACCGATCGGACTGGCCGTTTGTATGACAATTACAGGTCTCAACGCCTATTGATAGAGGTATCCATCATCGAAATTGAAGCACATTTGCAGATTTTCGATTTTTGTGGCTCTGAATTTGTGGGCTATAGTTCAGTTGATTTTCAAAAAAATTGAATTTTCCACGGAACGTGTAGAAATGTTTGACCTATCGGACTGGCTATTTGTATGACAATTACAGGTCTCAACGCCTATTGATTGAGGTATCAATCATCGAAATCGGAGCACATTTGCAGATTTTCGAATTTTGTGGCTCTGAATTTATGGGCTATAGTTCAGTTGATCTTTGAAAAAAATTGAATTTTCCACGGAACGTGTAGAAATATTTGACCGATCGGACTGGCCGTTTGTATGACAATTACAGGTCTCAACGCCTATTGATAGAGGTATCAATCATCGAAATCGGAGCACATTTGCAGATTTTCGATTTTTGTGGCTCTGAATTTGTGGGCTATAGTTCAGTTGATTTTCAAAAAAATTGAATTTTCCATGGAACGTGTAGAAATGTTCGACCTATCGGACTGGCCATTTGTATGACAATTACAGGTCTCAACGCCTATTGATAGAGGTATCAATCATCGAAATCGGAGCACATTTGCAGATTTTCGAATTTTGTGGCTCTGAATTTATGGGCTAGAGTTCAGTTGATTTTCAAAAAAATTGAATTTTCCATGGAACGTGTAGAAATATTCGACCGATCGGACTGGCCGTTTGTATGACAATTACAGGCCTCAACGCCTATTGATTGAGGTATCAATCATCGAAATCGGAGCACATTTGCAGATTTTCGATTTTTGTGGCTCTGAATTTGTGGGCTATAGTTCAGTTGATTTTCAAAAAAATTGAATTTTCCACGGAACGTATAGAAATATTCGACCGATCGGGCTGGCCGTTTGTATGATAATTACAGGTCTCATCGCCTATTGATAGAGGTATCAATCGTCGAAATCGGAGCACATTTGCAGATTTTCGAATTTTGTGGCTCTGAATTTGTGGGCTATAGTTCAGTTGATTTTCAAAAAAATTGAATTTTCCACGGAACGTATAGAAATGTTTGACCGATCGGACTGGCCGTTTGTATGACAATTACAGGTCTCAACGCCTATTGATAGAGGTATCAATCATCGAAATCGGAGCACATTTGCAGATTTTCGAATTTTGTGGCTCTGAATTTATGGGCTATAGTTCAGTTGATTTTCAAAAAAATTGAATTTTCCACGGAACGTGTAGAAATGTTCGACCTATCGGACTGGCCATTTGTATGACAATTACAGGTCTCAACGCCTATTGATAGAGGTATCAATCATCGAAATCGGAGCACATTTGCAGATTTTCGAATTTTGTGGCTCTGAATTTATGGGCTATAGTTCAGTTGATTTTCAAAAAAATTGAATTTTCCATGGAACGTGTAGAAATGTTCGACCGATCGGACTGGCCGTTTGTATGACAATTACAGGTCTCAACGCCTATTGATAGAGGTATCAATCATCGAAGTCGGAGCACATTTGCAGATTTTCGATTTTTGTGGCTCTGAATTTGTGGGCTATAGTTCAGTTGATTTTCAAAAAAATTGAATTTTCCACGGAACGTGTAGAAATGTTTGACCTATCGGACTGGCCATTTGTATGACAATTACAGGTCTCAACGCCTATTGATTGAGGTATCAATCATCGAAATCGGAGCACATTTGCAGATTTTCGAATTTTGTGACTCTGAATTTGTGGGCTATAGTTCAGTTGATTTTTGAAAAAATTGAATTTTCCACGGAAAGTATAGAAATGTTTGACCTATCGGACTGGCCGTTTGTATGACAATTACAGGTCTCAACGCCTATTGATTGAGGTATCAATCATCGAAATCGGAGCACATTTGCAGATTTTCGAATTTTGTGGCTCTGAATTTGTGGGCTATAGTTCAGTTGATTTTCAAAAAAATTGAATTTTCCACGGAACGTGTAGAAATATTTGACCGATCGGACTGGCCGTTTGTATGACAATTACAGGTCTCAACGCCTATTGATAGAGGTATCAATCATCGAAATCGGAGCACATTTGCAGATTTTCGATTTTTGTGGCTCTGAATTTGTGGGCTATAGTTCAGTTGATTTTCAAAAAAATTGAATTTTCCATGGAACGTGTAGAAATGTTCGACCTATCGGACTGGCTATTTGTATGACAATTACAGGTCTCAACGCCTATTGATAGAGGTATCAATCATCGAAATCGGAGCACATTTGCAGATTTTCGAATTTTGTGGCTCTGAATTTATGGGCTAGAGTTCAGTTGATTTTCAAAAAAATTGAATTTTCCATGGAACGTGTAGAAATATTCGACCGATCGGGCTGGCCGTTTGTATGATAATTACAGGTCTCATCGCCTATTGATAGAGGTATCAATCGTCGAAATCGGAGCACATTTGCAGATTTTCGAATTTTGTGGCTCTGAATTTGTGGGCTATAGTTCAGTTGATTTTTGAAAAAATTGAATTTTCCACGGAAAGTATAGAAATGTTTGACCAATCGGACTGGCCGTTTGTATGACAATTACAGGTCTCAACGCCTATTGATTGAGGTATCAATCATCGAAATCGGAGCACATTTGCAGATTTTCGAATTTTGTGGCTCTGAATTTGTGGGCTATAGTTCAGTTGATTTTCAAAAAAATTGAATTTTCCACGGAACGTATAGAAATGTTTGACCGATCGGACTGGCCGTTTGTATGACAATTACAGGTCTCAACGCCTATTGATTGAGGTATCAATCATCGAAATCGGAGCACATTTGCAGATTTTCGAATTTTGTGGCTCTGAATTTATGGGCTATAGTTCAGTTGATTTTCAAAAAAACTGAATTTTCCATGGAACGTGTAGAAATGTTCGACCTATCGGACTGGCCATTTGTATGACAATTACAGGTCTCAACGCCTATTGATAGAGGTATCAATCATCGAAATCGGAGCACATTTGCAGATTTTCGAATTTTGTGGCTCTGAATCTGTGGGCTATAGTTCAGTTGATTTTCAAAAAAAATTGAATTTTCCATGGAACGTGTAGAAATATTTGACCGATCGGACTGGCCGTTTGTATGACAATTACAGGTCTCAACGCCTATTGATTGAGGTATCAATCATCGAAATCGGAGCACATTTGCAGATTTTCGATTTTTGTGGCTCTGAATTTGTGGGCTATAGTTCAGTTGATTTTCAATAAATTGAATTTTCCACGGAACGTGTAGAAATGTTCGACCGATTGGGCTGGCCGTTTGTATGATAATTACAGGTCTCATCGCCTATTGATAGAGGTATCAATCGTCGAAATCGGAGCACATTTGCAGATTTTCGAATTTTGTGGCTCTGAATTTGTGGGCTATAGTTCAGTTGATTTTCAAAAAAATTGAATTTTCCACGGAACGTATAGAAATGTTTGACCGATCGGACTGGCCGTTTGTATGACAATTACAGGTCTCAACGCCTATTGATAGAGGTATCAATCATCGAAATCGGAGCACATTTGCAGATTTTCGAATTTTGTGGCTCTGAATTTATGGGCTATAGTTCAGTTGATTTTCAAAAAAATTGAATTTTCCATGGAACGTGTAGAAATGTTCGACCTATCGGACTGGCCATTTGTATGACAATTACAGGTCTCAACGCCTATTGATAGAGGTATCAATCATCGAAATCGGAGCACATTTGCAGATTTTCGAATTTTGTGGCTCTGAATTTATGGGCTATAGTTCAGTTGATTTTCAAAAAAATTGAATTTTCCATGGAACGTGTAGAAATGTTTGACCGATCGGACTGGCCGTTTGTATGACAATTACAGGTCTCAACGCCTATTGATAGAGGTATCAATCATCGAAATCGGAGCACATTTGCAGATTTTCGAATTTTGTGGCTCTGAATTTATGGGCTATAGTTCAGTTGATTTTCAAATAAATTGAATTTTCCATGGAACGTGTAGAAATATTCGACCGATCGGACTGGCCGTTTGTATGACAATTACAGGTCTCAACGCCTATTGATAGATTTTTTTTCGATTTTTGTGGCTCTGAATTTGTGGGCTATAGTTCAGTTGATTTTCAAATAAATTGAATTTTCCACGGAACGTGTAGAAATATTCGACCGATCGGGCTGGCCGTTTGTATGATAATTACAGGTCTCATCGCCTATTGATAGAGGTATCAATCGTCGAAATCGGAGCACATTTGCAGATTTTCGAATTTTGTGGCTCTGAATTTGTGGGCTATAGTTCAGTTGATTTTCAAAAAAATTGAATTTTCCATGGAACGTGTAGAAATGTTCGACCTATCGGACTGGCCATTTGTATGACAATTACAGGTCTCAACGCCTATTGATAGAGGTATCAATCATCGAAATCGGAGCACATTTGCAGATTTTCGAATTTTGTGGCTCTGAATTTATGGGCTAGAGTTCAGTTGATTTTCAAAAAAATTGAATTTTCCATGGAACGTGTAGAAATATTCGACCGATCGGACTGGCCGTTTGTATGACAATTACAGGTCTCAACGCCTATTGATAGAGGTATCAATCATCGAAATCGGAGCACATTTGCAGATTTTCGATTTTTGTGGCTCTGAATTTGTGGGCTATATAGTTCAGTTGATTTTCAAATAAATTGAATTTTCCACGGAACGTGTAGAAATATTCGACCGATCGGGCTGGCCGTTTGTATGATAATTACAGGTCTCATCGCCTATTGATAGAGGTATCAATCGTCGAAATCGGAGCACATTTGCAGATTTTCGAATTTTGTGGCTCTGAATTTGTGGGCTATAGTTCAGTTGATTTTTGAAAAAATTGAATTTTCCACGGAAAGTATAGAAATGTTTGACCAATCGGACTGGCCGTTTGTATGACAATTACAGGTCTCAACGCCTATTGATTGAGGTATCAATCATCGAAATCGGAGCACATTTGCAGATTTTCGAATTTTGTGGCTCTGAATTTGTGGGCTATAGTTCAGTTGATTTTCAAAAAAATTGAATTTTCCACGGAACGTATAGAAATGTTTGACCTATCGGACTGGCCGTTTGTATGACAATTACAGGTCTCAACGCCTATTGATAGAGGTATCAATCATCGAAATCGGAGCACATTTGCAGATTTTCGAATTTTGTGGCTCTGAATTTATGGGCTATAGTTCAGTTGATTTTCAAAAAAACTGAATTTTCCATGGAACGTGTAGAAATGTTCGACCTATCGGACTGGCCATTTGTATGACAATTACAGGTCTCAACGCCTATTGATAGAGGTATCAATCATCGAAGTCGGAGCACATTTGCAGATTTTCGAATTTTGTGGCTCTGAATTTGTGGGCTATAGTTCAGTTGATTTTCAAAAAAATTGAATTTTCCATAGAACGTGTAGAAATGTTTGACCGATCGGACTGGCCGTTTGTATGACAATGAAATCGGAGCACATTTGCAGATTTTCGATTTTTGTGGCCCTGAATTTGTGGGCTATAGTTCAGTTGATTTTCAAAAAAATTGAATTTTCCACGGAACGTGTAGAAATGTTTGACCGATCAGGCTAGTCGTTGTATGACAATTACAGGTCTCAACGCCTATTGATAGAGGTATCAATCATCGAAATCGGAGCACATTTGCAGATTTTCGAATTTTGTGGCTCTGAATTTGTGGGCTATAGTTCAGTTGATCGTTGAAAAAATTGAATTTTCCACGAACCGTATAGAAATATTCGACCGATCGGGCTGGCCGTTTGTATGACAATTACAGGTCTCAACGCCTATTGATAGAGGTATCAATCATCGAAATCGGAGCACATTTGCAGATTTTCGAATTTTGTGGCTCTGAATTTGTGGGCTATAGTTCAGTTGATCGTTGAAAAAATTGAATTTTCCACGAACCGTATAGAAATATTCGACCGATCGGGCTGGCCGTTTGTATGACAATTACAGGTCTCAACGCCTATTGATTGAGGTATCAATCATCGAAATCGGAGCACATTTGCAGATTTTCGAATTTTGTGGCTCTGAATTTGTGGGCTATAGTTCAGTTGATCGTTGAAAAAATTGAATTTTCCACGAACCGTATAGAAATATTCGACCGATCGGACTGGCCGTTTGTATGACAATTACAGGTCTCAACGCCTATTGATAGAGGTATCAATCATCGAAATCGGAGCACATTTGCAGATTTTCGAATTTTGTGGCTCTGAATTTGTGGGCTATAGTTCAGTTGATCGTTGAAAAAATTGAATTTTCCACGAACCGTATAGAAATATTCGACCGATCGGGCTGGCCGTTTGTATGACAATTACAGGTCTCAACGCCTATTGATAGAGGTATCAATCGTCGAAATCGGAGCACATTTGCAGATTTTCGAATTTTGTGGCTCTGAATTTGTGGGCTATAGTTCAGTTGATTTTCAAATAAATTGGATTTTCCACGAACCGTATAGAAATATTCGACCGATCGGACTGGCCGTTTGTATGACAATTACAGGTCTCAACGCCTATTGATAGAGGTATCAATCATCGAAATCGGAGCACATTTGCAGATTTTCGAATTTTGTGGCTCTGAATTTGTGGGCTATAGTTCAGTTGATCGTTGAAAAAATTGAATTTTCCACGAACCGTATAGAAATATTCGACCGATCGGACTGGCCGTTTGTATGACAATTACAGGTCTCAACGCCTATTGATAGAGGTATCAATCATCGAAATCGGAGCACATTTGCAGATTTTCGAATTTTGTGGCTCTGAATTTGTGGGCTATAGTTCAGTTGATTTTCAAATAAATTGGATTTTCCACGAACCGTATAGAAATATTCGACCGATCGGACTGGCCGTTTGTATGACAATTACAGGTCTCAACGCCTATTGATAGAGGTATCCATCATCGAAATTGGAGCACATTTGCAGATTTTCGATTTTTGTGGCTCTGAATTTGTGGGCTATAGTTCAGTTGATTTTCAAAAAAATTGAATTTTCCACGGAACGTGTAGAAATGTTTGACCTATCGGACTGGCCATTTGTATGACAATTACAGGTCTCAACGCCTATTGATAGAGGTATCAATCATCGAAATCGGAGCACATTTGCAGATTTTCGATTTTTGTGGCTCTGAATTTGTGGGCTATAGTTCAGTTGATCGTTGAAAAAATTGAATTTTCCACGAACCGTATAGAAATATTCGACCGATCGGGCTGGCCGTTTGTATGACAATTACAGGTCTCAACGCCTATTGATAGAGGTATCAATCGTCGAAATCGGAGCACATTTGCAGATTTTCGAATTTTGTGGCTCTGAATTTGTGGGCTATAGTTCAGTTGATTTTCAAATAAATTGGATTTTCCACGAACCGTATAGAAATATTCGACCGATCGGACTGGCCGTTTGTATGACAATTACAGGTCTCAACGCCTATTGATAGAGGTATCAATCATCGAAATCGGAGCACATTTGCAGATTTTCGAATTTTGTGGCTCTGAATTTGTGGGCTATAGTTCAGTTGATCGTTGAAAAAATTGAATTTTCCACGAACCGTATAGAAATATTCGACCGATCGGACTGGCCGTTTGTATGACAATTACAGGTCTCAACGCCTATTGATAGAGGTATCAATCATCGAAATCGGAGCACATTTGCAGATTTTCGAATTTTGTGGCTCTGAATTTGTGGGCTATAGTTCAGTTGATTTTCAAATAAATTGGATTTTCCACGAACCGTATAGAAATATTCGACCGATCGGACTGGCCGTTTGTATGACAATTACAGGTCTCAACGCCTATTGATAGAGGTATCCATCATCGAAATTGGAGCACATTTGCAGATTTTCGATTTTTGTGGCTCTGAATTTGTGGGCTATAGTTCAGTTGATCGTTGAAAAAATTGAATTTTCCACGAACCGTATAGAAATATTCGACCGATCGGACTGGCCGTTTGTATGACAATTACAGGTCTCAACGCCTATTGATAGAGGTATCAATCATCGAAATCGGAGCACATTTGCAGATTTTCGAATTTTGTGGCTCTGAATTTGTGGGCTATAGTTCAGTTGATTTTCAAATAAATTGGATTTTCCACGAACCGTATAGAAATATTCGACCGATCGGACTGGCCGTTTGTATGACAATTACAGGTCTCAACGCCTATTGATAGAGGTATCCATCATCGAAATCGGAGCACATTTGCAGATTTTCGAATTTTGTGACTCTGAATTTGTGGGCTATAGTTCAGTTGATTTTCAAAAAAATTGAATTTTCCACGGAACGTGTAGAAATATTTGACCGATCGGACTGGCCGTTTGTATGACAATTACAGGTCTCAACGCCTATTGATAGAGGTATCAATCATCGAAATCGGAGCACATTTGCAGATTTTCGATTTTTGTGGCTCTGAATTTGTGGGCTATAGTTCAGTTGATTTTCAAAAAAATTGAATTTTCCATGGAACGTGTAGAAATGTTCGACCTATCGGACTGGCCATTTGTATGACAATTACAGGTCTCAACGCCTATTGATAGAGGTATCAATCATCGAAATCGGAGCACATTTGCAGATTTTCGATTTTTGTGGCTCTGAATTTGTGGGCTATAGTTCAGTTGATTTTCAAATAAATTGAATTTTCCACGGAACGTGTAGAAATATTTGACCGATCGGACTGGCCGTTTGTATGACAATTACAGGTCTCAACGCCTATTGATAGAGGTATCAATCATCGAAATCGGAGCACATTTGCAGATTTTCGATTTTTGTGGCTCTGAATTTGTGGGCTATAGTTCAGTTGATTTTCAAAAAAATTGAATTTTCCATGGAACGTGTAGAAATGTTCGACCTATCGGACTGGCCATTTGTATGACAATTACAGGTCTCAACGCCTATTGATAGAGGTATCAATCATCGAAATCGGAGCACATTTGCAGATTTTCGAATTTTGTAGCTCTGAATTTATGGGCTAGAGTTCAGTTGATTTTCAAAAAAATTGAATTTTCCATGGAACGTGTAGAAATATTCGACCGATCGGACTGGCCGTTTGTATGACAATTACAGGTCTCAACGCCTATTGATAGAGGTATCAATCATCGAAATCGGAGCACATTTGCAGATTTTCGATTTTTGTGGCTCTGAATTTGTGGGCTATAGTTCAGTTGATTTTCAAATAAATTGAATTTTCCACGGAACGTGTAGAAATATTCGACCGATCGGGCTGGCCGTTTGTATGATAATTACAGGTCTCATCGCCTATTGATAGAGGTATCAATCGTCGAAATCGGAGCACATTTGCAGATTTTCGAATTTTGTGGCTCTGAATTTGTGGGCTATAGTTCAGTTGATTTTTGAAAAAATTGAATTTTCCACGGAAAGTATAGAAATGTTTGACCAATCGGACTGGCCGTTTGTATGACAATTACAGGTCTCAACGCCTATTGATTGAGGTATCAATCATCGAAATCGGAGCACATTTGCAGATTTTCGAATTTTGTGGCTCTGAATTTGTGGGCTATAGTTCAGTTGATTTTCAAAAAAATTGAATTTTCCACGGAACGTATAGAAATGTTTGACCGATCGGACTGGCCGTTTGTATGACAATTACAGGTCTCAACGCCTATTGATTGAGGTATCAATCATCGAAATCGGAGCACATTTGCAGATTTTCGAATTTTGTGGCTCTGAATTTATGGGCTATAGTTCAGTTGATTTTCAAAAAAATTGAATTTTCCATGGAACGTGTAGAAATATTCGACCGATCGGACTGGCCGTTTGTATGACAATTACAGGTCTCAACGCCTATTGATAGAGGTATCAATCATCGAAATCGGAGCACATTTGCAGATTTTCGAATTTTGTGGCTCTGAATTTGTGGGCTATAGTTCAGTTGATTTTCAAAAAAATTGAATTTTCCACGGAACGTATAGAAATGTTTGACCGATCGGACTGGCCGTTTGTATGACAATTACAGGTCTCAACGCCTATTGATAGAGGTATCAATCATCGAAATCGGAGCACATTTGCAGATTTTCGAATTTTGTGGCTCTGAATTTATGGGCTATAGTTCAGTTGATTTTCAAAAAAATTGAATTTTCCATGGAACGTGTAGAAATATTCGACCGATCGGACTGGCCATTTGTATGACAATTACAGGTCTCAACGCCTATTGATAGAGGTATCAATCATCGAAATCGGAGCACATTTGCAGATTTTCGAATTTTGTGGCTCTGAATTTATGGGCTATAGTTCAGTTGATTTTCAAAAAAATTGAATTTTCCATGGAACGTGTAGAAATGTTTGACCGATCGGACTGGCCGTTTGTATGACAATTACAGGTCTCAACGCCTATTGATAGAGGTATCAATCATCGAAATCGGAGCACATTTGCAGATTTTCGAATTTTGTGGCTCTGAATTTATGGGCTATAGTTCAGTTGATTTTCAAAAAAATTGAATTTTCCATGGAACGTGTAGAAATATTCGACCGATCGGACTGGCCGTTTGTATGACAATTACAGGTCTCAACGCCTATTGATAGATTTTTTTTCGATTTTTGTGGCTCTGAATTTGTGGGCTATAGTTCAGTTGATTTTCAAAAAAATTGAATTTTCCACGGAACGTGTAGAAATATTCGACCGATCGGGCTGGCCGTTTGTATGATAATTACAGGTCTCATCGCCTATTGATAGAGGTATCAATCGTCGAAATCGGAGCACATTTGCAGATTTTCGAATTTTGTGGCTCTGAATTTGTGGGCTATAGTTCAGTTGATTTTCAAAAAAATTGAATTTTCCATGGAACGTGTAGAAATGTTCGACCTATCGGACTGGCCATTTGTATGACAATTACAGGTCTCAACGCCTATTGATAGAGGTATCAATCATCGAAATCGGAGCACATTTGCAGATTTTCGAATTTTGTGGCTCTGAATTTATGGGCTAGAGTTCAGTTGATTTTCAAAAAAATTGAATTTTCCATGGAACGTGTAGAAATATTCGACCGATCGGACTGGCCGTTTGTATGACAATTACAGGTCTCAACGCCTATTGATAGAGGTATCAATCATCGAAATCGGAGCACATTTGCAGATTTTCGATTTTTGTGGCTCTGAATTTGTGGGCTATATAGTTCAGTTGATTTTCAAATAAATTGAATTTTCCACGGAACGTGTAGAAATATTCGACCGATCGGGCTGGCCGTTTGTATGATAATTACAGGTCTCATCGCCTATTGATAGAGGTATCAATCGTCGAAATCGGAGCACATTTGCAGATTTTCGAATTTTGTGGCTCTGAATTTGTGGGCTATAGTTCAGTTGATTTTCAAAAAAATTGAATTTTCCACGGAACGTATAGAAATGTTTGACCGATCGGACTGGCCGTTTGTATGACAATTACAGGTCTCAACGCCTATTGATAGAGGTATCAATCATCGAAATCGGAGCACATTTGCAGATTTTCGAATTTTGTGGCTCTGAATTTATGGGCTATAGTTCAGTTGATTTTCAAAAAAATTGAATTTTCCATGGAACGTGTAGAAATATTCGACCGATCGGACTGGCCATTTGTATGACAATTACAGGTCTCAACGCCTATTGATAGAGGTATCAATCATCGAAATCGGAGCACATTTGCAGATTTTCGAATTTTGTGGCTCTGAATTTATGGGCTATAGTTCAGTTGATTTTCAAAAAAATTGAATTTTCCATGGAACGTGTAGAAATGTTTGACCGATCGGACTGGCCGTTTGTATGACAATTACAGGTCTCAACGCCTATTGATAGAGGTATCAATCATCGAAATCGGAGCACATTTGCAGATTTTCGAATTTTGTGGCTCTGAATTTATGGGCTATAGTTCAGTTGATTTTCAAAAAAATTGAATTTTCCATGGAACGTGTAGAAATATTCGACCGATCGGACTGGCCGTTTGTATGACAATTACAGGTCTCAACGCCTATTGATAGATTTTTTTTCGATTTTTGTGGCTCTGAATTTGTGGGCTATAGTTCAGTTGATTTTCAAAAAAATTGAATTTTCCACGGAACGTGTAGAAATATTCGACCGATCGGGCTGGCCGTTTGTATGATAATTACAGGTCTCATCGCCTATTGATAGAGGTATCAATCGTCGAAATCGGAGCACATTTGCAGATTTTCGAATTTTGTGGCTCTGAATTTGTGGGCTATAGTTCAGTTGATTTTCAAAAAAATTGAATTTTCCATGGAACGTGTAGAAATGTTCGACCTATCGGACTGGCCATTTGTATGACAATTACAGGTCTCAACGCCTATTGATAGAGGTATCAATCATCGAAATCGGAGCACATTTGCAGATTTTCGAATTTTGTGGCTCTGAATTTATGGGCTAGAGTTCAGTTGATTTTCAAAAAAATTGAATTTTCCATGGAACGTGTAGAAATATTCGACCGATCGGACTGGCCGTTTGTATGACAATTACAGGTCTCAACGCCTATTGATAGAGGTATCAATCATCGAAATCGGAGCACATTTGCAGATTTTCGATTTTTGTGGCTCTGAATTTGTGGGCTATATAGTTCAGTTGATTTTCAAATAAATTGAATTTTCCACGGAACGTGTAGAAATATTCGACCGATCGGGCTGGCCGTTTGTATGATAATTACAGGTCTCATCGCCTATTGATAGAGGTATCAATCGTCGAAATCGGAGCACATTTGCAGATTTTCGAATTTTGTGGCTCTGAATTTGTGGGCTATAGTTCAGTTGATTTTTGAAAAAATTGAATTTTCCACGGAAAGTATAGAAATGTTTGACCAATCGGACTGGCCGTTTGTATGACAATTACAGGTCTCAACGCCTATTGATTGAGGTATCAATCATCGAAATCGGAGCACATTTGCAGATTTTCGAATTTTGTGGCTCTGAATTTGTGGGCTATAGTTCAGTTGATTTTCAAAAAAATTGAATTTTCCACGGAACGTATAGAAATGTTTGACCGATCGGACTGGCCGTTTGTATGACAATTACAGGTCTCAACGCCTATTGATAGAGGTATCAATCATCGAAATCGGAGCACATTTGCAGATTTTCGAATTTTGTGGCTCTGAATTTATGGGCTATAGTTCAGTTGATTTTCAAAAAAACTGAATTTTCCATGGAACGTGTAGAAATGTTTGACCTATCGGACTGGCCATTTGTATGACAATTACAGGTCTCAACGCCTATTGATAGAGGTATCAATCATCGAAGTCGGAGCACATTTGCAGATTTTCGAATTTTGTGGCTCTGAATTTGTGGGCTATAGTTCAGTTGATTTTCAAAAAAATTGAATTTTCCATAGAACGTGTAGAAATGTTTGACCGATCGGACTGGCCGTTTGTATGACAATGAAATCGGAGCACATTTGCAGATTTTCGATTTTTGTGGCCCTGAATTTGTGGGCTATAGTTCAGTTGATTTTCAAAAAAATTGAATTTTCCACGGAACGTGTAGAAATGTTTGACCGATCAGGCTAGTCGTTGTATGACAATTACAGGTCTCAACGCCTATTGATAGAGGTATCAATCATCGAAATCGGAGCACATTTGCAGATTTTCGAATTTTGTGGCTCTGAATTTGTGGGCTATAGTTCAGTTGATTTTCAAATAAATTGAATTTTCCACGAACCGTATAGAAATATTCGACCGATCGGACTGGCCGTTTGTATGACAATTACAGGTCTCAACGCCTATTGATAGAGGTATCAATCATCGAAATCGGAGCACATTTGCAGATTTTCGAATTTTGTGGCTCTGAATTTGTGGGCTATAGTTCAGTTGATCGTTGAAAAAATTGAATTTTCCACGAACCGTATAGAAATATTCGACCGATCGGGCTGGCCGTTTGTATGACAATTACAGGTCTCAACGCCTATTGATAGAGGTATCAATCGTCGAAATCGGAGCACATTTGCAGATTTTCGAATTTTGTGGCTCTGAATTTGTGGACTTGTGGGTTCAGTTGATTTTCAAATAAATTGGATTTTCCACGAACCGTATAGAAATATTCGACCGATCGGACTGGCCGTTTGTATGACAATTACAGGTCTCAACGCCTATTGATAGAGGTATCAATCATCGAAATCGGAGCACATTTGCAGATTTTCGAATTTTGTGGCTCTGAATTTGTGGGCTATAGTTCAGTTGATCGTTGAAAAAATTGAATTTTCCACGAACCGTATAGAAATATTCGACCGATCGGACTGGCCGTTTGTATGACAATTACAGGTCTCAACGCCTATTGATAGAGGTATCAATCATCGAAATCGGAGCACATTTGCAGATTTTCGAATTTTGTGGCTCTGAATTTGTGGGCTATAGTTCAGTTGATTTTCAAAATAATTGAATTTTCCACGGAACGTGTAGAAATGTTTGACCGATCGGACTGGCCGTTTGTATGACAATTACAGGTCTCAACGCCTATTGATAGAGGTATCAATCATCGAAATCGGAGCACATTTGCAGATTTTCGAATTTTGTGGCTCTGAATTTGTGGGCTATAGTTCAGTTGATTTTCAAATAAATTGGATTTTCCACGAACCGTATAGAAATATTCGACCGATCGGACTGGCCGTTTGTATGACAATTACAGGTCTCAACGCCTATTGATAGAGGTATCAATCATCGAAATCGGAGCACATTTGCAGATTTTCGAATTTTGTGGCTCTGAATCTGTGGGCTATAGTTCAGTTGATTTTCAAAAAAACTGAATTTTCCACGGAACGTGTAGAAATGTTTGACCGATCGGACTGGCCGTTTGTATGACAATTACAGGCCTCAACGCCTATTGATAGAGGTATCAATCTTCGAAATCGGAGCACATTTGCAGATTTTCGATTTTTGTGGCTCTGAATTTGTGGGCTATAGTTCAGTTGATTTTCAAATAAATTGGATTTTCCACGAACCGTATAGAAATATTCGACCGATCGGACTGGCCGTTTGTATGACAATTACAGGTCTCAACGCCTATTGATAGATTTTTTTTCGATTTTTGTGGCTCTGAATTTGTGGGCTATAGTTCAGTTGATTTTCAAAAAAATTGAATTTTCCACGGAACGTGTAGAAATATTCGACCGACCGGGCTGGCCGTTTGTATGATAATTACAGGTCTCATCGCCTATTGATAGAGGTATCAATCGTCGAAATCGGAGCACATTTGCAGATTTTCGAATTTTGTGGCTCTGAATTTGTGGGCTATAGTTCAGTTGATTTTCAAAAAAATTGAATTTTCCATGGAACGTGTAGAAATGTTCGACCTATCGGACTGGCCATTTGTATGACAATTACAGGTCTCAACGCCTATTGATAGAGGTATCAATCATCGAAATCGGAGCACATTTGCAGATTTTCGAATTTTGTGGCTCTGAATTTATGGGCTATAGTTCAGTTGATTTTCAAAAAAATTGAATTTTCCATGGAACGTGTAGAAATATTCGACCGATCGGACTGGCCGTTTGTATGACAATTACAGGTCTCAACGCCTATTGATAGAGGTATCAATCATCGAAATCGGAGCACATTTGCAGATTTTCGATTTTTGTGGCTCTGAATTTGTGGGCTATATAGTTCAGTTGATTTTCAAATAAATTGAATTTTCCACGGAACGTGTAGAAATATTCGACCGATCGGGCTGGCCGTTTGTATGATAATTACAGGTCTCATCGCCTATTGATAGAGGTATCAATCGTCGAAATCGGAGCACATTTGCAGATTTTCGAATTTTGTGGCTCTGAATTTGTGGGCTATAGTTCAGTTGATTTTTGAAAAAATTGAATTTTCCACGGAAAGTATAGAAATGTTTGACCAATCGGACTGGCCGTTTGTATGACAATTACAGGTCTCAACGCCTATTGATTGAGGTATCAATCATCGAAATCGGAGCACATTTGCAGATTTTCGAATTTTGTGGCTCTGAATTTGTGGGCTATAGTTCAGTTGATTTTCAAAAAAATTGAATTTTCCACGGAACGTATAGAAATGTTTGACCGATCGGACTGGCCGTTTGTATGACAATTACAGGTCTCAACGCCTATTGATAGAGGTATCAATCATCGAAATCGGAGCACATTTGCAGATTTTCGAATTTTGTGGCTCTGAATTTATGGGCTATAGTTCAGTTGATTTTCAAAAAAACTGAATTTTCCATGGAACGTGTAGAAATGTTTGACCTATCGGACTGGCCATTTGTATGACAATTACAGGTCTCAACGCCTATTGATAGAGGTATCAATCATCGAAGTCGGAGCACATTTGCAGATTTTCGAATTTTGTGGCTCTGAATTTGTGGGCTATAGTTCAGTTGATTTTCAAAAAAATTGAATTTTCCATAGAACGTGTAGAAATGTTTGACCGATCGGACTGGCCGTTTGTATGACAATGAAATCGGAGCACATTTGCAGATTTTCGATTTTTGTGGCCCTGAATTTGTGGGCTATAGTTCAGTTGATTTTCAAAAAAATTGAATTTTCCACGGAACGTGTAGAAATGTTTGACCGATCAGGCTAGTCGTTGTATGACAATTACAGGTCTCAACGCCTATTGATAGAGGTATCAATCATCGAAATCGGAGCACATTTGCAGATTTTCGAATTTTGTGGCTCTGAATTTGTGGGCTATAGTTCAGTTGATTTTCAAATAAATTGAATTTTCCACGAACCGTATAGAAATATTCGACCGATCGGACTGGCCGTTTGTATGACAATTACAGGTCTCAACGCCTATTGATAGAGGTATCAATCATCGAAATCGGAGCACATTTGCAGATTTTCGAATTTTGTGGCTCTGAATTTGTGGGCTATAGTTCAGTTGATCGTTGAAAAAATTGAATTTTCCACGAACCGTATAGAAATATTCGACCGATCGGGCTGGCCGTTTGTATGACAATTACAGGTCTCAACGCCTATTGATAGAGGTATCAATCGTCGAAATCGGAGCACATTTGCAGATTTTCGAATTTTGTGGCTCTGAATTTGTGGGCTATAGTTCAGTTGATTTTCAAATAAATTGGATTTTCCACGAACCGTATAGAAATATTCGACCGATCGGACTGGCCGTTTGTATGACAATTACAGGTCTCAACGCCTATTGATAGAGGTATCAATCATCGAAATCGGAGCACATTTGCAGATTTTCGAATTTTGTGGCTCTGAATTTGTGGGCTATAGTTCAGTTGATCGTTGAAAAAATTGAATTTTCCACGAACCGTATAGAAATATTCGACCGATCGGACTGGCCGTTTGTATGACAATTACAGGTCTCAACGCCTATTGATAGAGGTATCAATCATCGAAATCGGAGCACATTTGCAGATTTTCGAATTTTGTGGCTCTGAATTTGTGGGCTATAGTTCAGTTGATTTTCAAAATAATTGAATTTTCCACGGAACGTGTAGAAATGTTTGACCGATCGGACTGGCCGTTTGTATGACAATTACAGGTCTCAACGCCTATTGATAGAGGTATCAATCATCGAAATCGGAGCACATTTGCAGATTTTCGAATTTTGTGGCTCTGAATTTGTGGGCTATAGTTCAGTTGATTTTCAAATAAATTGGATTTTCCACGAACCGTATAGAAATATTCGACCGATCGGACTGGCCGTTTGTATGACAATTACAGGTCTCAACGCCTATTGATAGAGGTATCAATCATCGAAATCGGAGCACATTTGCAGATTTTCGAATTTTGTGGCTCTGAATCTGTGGGCTATAGTTCAGTTGATTTTCAAAAAAACTGAATTTTCCACGGAACGTGTAGAAATGTTTGACCGATCGGACTGGCCGTTTGTATGACAATTACAGGCCTCAACGCCTATTGATAGAGGTATCAATCTTCGAAATCGGAGCACATTTGCAGATTTTCGATTTTTGTGGCTCTGAATTTGTGGGCTATAGTTCAGTTGATTTTCAAAAAAATTGAATTTTCCACGGAACGTGTAGAAATGTTTGACCTATCGGACTGGCCATTTGTATGACAATTACAGGTCTCAACGCCTATTGATTGAGGTATCAATCATCGAAATCGGAGCACATTTGCAGATTTTCGAATTTTGTGACTCTGAATTTGTGGGCTATAGTTCAGTTGATTTTCAAAAAAATTGAATTTTCCACGGAACGTGTAGAAATATTTGACCGATCGGACTGGCCGTTTGTATGACAATTACAGGTCTCAACGCCTATTGATTGAGGTATCAATCATCGAAATCGGAGCACATTTGCAGATTTTCGAATTTTGTGGCTCTGAATTTATGGGCTATAGTTCAGTTGATCTTTGAAAAAAATTGAATTTTCCACGGAACGTGTAGAAATATTTGACCGATCGGACTGGCCGTTTGTATGACAATTACAGGTCTCAACGCATATTGATTGAGGTATCAATCATCGAAATCGGAGCACATTTGCAGATTTTCGATTTTTGTGGCTCTGAATTTGTGGGCTATAGTTCAGTTGATTTTCAAAAAAATTGAATTTTCCACGGAACGTGTAGAAATGTTTGACCTATCGGACTGGCCATTTGTATGATAATTACAGGTCTCATCGCCTATTGATAGAGGTATCAATCATCGAAATCGGAGCACATTTGCAGATTTTCGAATTTTGTGGCTCTGAATTTGTGGGCTATAGTTCAGTTGATTTTCAAATAAATTGAATTTTCCACGGAACGTGTAGAAATATTCGACCGATCGGGCTGGCCGTTTGTATGCTAATTACAGGTCTCATCGCCTATTGATAGAGGTATCAATCGTCGAAATCGGAGCACATTTGCAGATTTTCGAATTTTGTGGCTCTGAATTTGTGGGCTATAGTTCAGTTGATTTTCAAAAAAATTGAATTTTCCACGGAACGTATAGAAATGTTTGACCGATCGGACTGGCCGTTTGTATGACAATTACAGGTCTCAACGCCTATTGATAGAGGTATCAATCATCGAAATCGGAGCACATTTGCAGATTTTCGAATTTTGTGGCTCTGAATTTATGGGCTATAGTTCAGTTGATTTTCAAAAAAATTGAATTTTCCATGGAACGTGTAGAAATGTTCGACCTATCGGACTGGCCATTTGTATGACAATTACAGGTCTCAACGCCTATTGATAGAGGTATCAATCATCGAAATCGGAGCACATTTGCAGATTTTCGAATTTTGTGGCTCTGAATTTATGGGCTAGAGTTCAGTTGATTTTCAAAAAAATTGAATTTTCCATGGAACGTGTAGAAATATTCGACCGATCGGACTGGCCGTTTGTATGACAATTACAGGTCTCAACGCCTATTGATAGAGGTATCAATCATCGAAATCGGAGCACATTTGCAGATTTTCGATTTTTGTGGCTCTGAATTTGTGGGCTATATAGTTCAGTTGATTTTCAAATAAATTGAATTTTCCACGGAACGTGTAGAAATATTCGACCGATCGGGCTGGCCGTTTGTATGATAATTACAGGTCTCATCGCCTATTGATAGAAGTATCAATCGTCGAAATCGGAGCACATTTGCAGATTTTCGAATTTTGTGGCTCTGAATTTATGGGCTATAGTTCAGTTGATTTTTGAAAAAATTGAATTTTCCACGGAAAGTATAGAAATGTTTGACCAATCGGACTGGCCGTTTGTATGACAATTACAGGTCTCAACGCCTATTGATTGAGGTATCAATCATCGAAATCGTAGCACATTTGCAGATTTTCGAATTTTGTGGCTCTGAATTTGTGGGCTATAGTTCAGTTGATTTTCAAAAAAATTGAATTTTCCACGGAACGTATAGAAATGTTTGACCGATCGGACTGGCCGTTTGTATGACAATTACAGGTGTCAACGCCTATTGATTGAGGTATCAATCATCGAAATCGGAGCACATTTGCAGATTTTCGAATTTTGTGGCTCTGAATTTATGGGCTATAGTTCAGTTGATTTTCAAAAAAACTGAATTTTCCATGGAACGTGTAGAAATGTTCGACCTATCGGACTGGCCATTTGTATGACAATTACAGGTCTCAACGCCTATTGATAGAGGTATCAATCATCGAAATCGGAGCACATTTGCAGATTTTCGAATTTTGTGGCTCTGAATTTATGGGCTATAGTTCAGTTGATTTTCAAAAAAATTGAATTTTCCATGGAACGTGTAGAAATGTTCGACCGATCGGACTGGCCGTTTGTATGACAATTACAGGTCTCAACGCCTATTGATAGAGGTATCAATCATCGAAGTCGGAGCACATTTGCAGATTTTCGAATTTTGTGGCTCTGAATTTGTGGGCTATAGTTCAGTTGATTTTCAAAAAAATTGAATTTTCCATAGAACGTGTAGAAATGTTTGACCGATCGGACTGGCCGTTTGTATGACAATGAAATCGGAGCACATTTGCAGATTTTCGATTTTTGTGGCCCTGAATTTGTGGGCTATAGTTCAGTTGATTTTCAAAAAAATTGAATATTCCACGGAACGTGTAGAAATGTTTGACCGATCAGGCTAGTCGTTGTATGACAATTACAGGTCTCAACGCCTATTGATAGAGGTATCAATCATCGAAATCGGAGCACATTTGCAGATTTTCGAATTTTGTGGCTCTGAATTTATGGGCTATAGTTCAGTTGATTTTCAAAAAAATTGAATTTTCCACGGAACGTGTAGAAATGTTCGACCGATCGGACTGGCCGTTTGTATGACAATTACAGGTCTCAACGCCTATTGATAGAGGTATCAATCATCGAAATCGGAGCACATTTGCAGATTTTCGAATTTTGTGGCTCTGAATTTATGGGCTATAGTTCAGTTGATTTTCAAAAAAATTGAATTTTCCATGGAACGTGTAGAAATGTTCGACCGATCGGACTGGCCGTTTGTATGACAATTACAGGTCTCAACGCCTATTGATAGAGGTATCAATCATCGAAATCGGAGCACATTTGCAGATTTTCGAATTTTGTGGCTCTGAATTTGTGGGCTATAGTTCAGTTGATTTTTAAAAAAATTGAATTTTCCACGGAACGTGTAGAAATGTTTGACCGATCGGACTGGCCGTTTGTATGACAATTACAGGTCTCAACGCCTATTGATTGAGGTATCAATCATCGAAATCGGAGCACATTTTCAGATTTTCGAATTTTGTGGCTCTGAATTTATGGGCTATAGTTCAGTTGATCTTTGAAAAAATTGAAATTTCCACGGAAAGTGTAGAAATGTTTGACCGATCGGGCTGGCCGTTTGTATGACAATTACAGGTCTCATCGCCTATTGATAGAGGTATCAATCATCGAAATCGGAGCACATTTGCAGATTTTCGATTTTTGTGGCTCAGAATTTGTGGGCTATAGTTCAGTTGATTTTTGAAAAAATTGAATTTTCCACGGAACGTGTAGAAATGTTTGACCGATCGGACTGGCCATTTGTATGACAATTACAGGTCTCAACGCCTATTGATAGAGGTATCAATCATCGAAATCGGAGCACATTTGCAGATTTTCGAATTTTGTGGCTCAGAATTTGTGGGCTATAGTTCAGTTGATTTTCAAAATAATTGAGTTTTCCACGGAACGTGTAGAAATGTTTGACCGATCGGACTGGCCGTTTGTATGACAATTACAGGTCTCAACGCCTATTGATAGAGGTATCAATCATCGAAATCGGAGCACATTTGCAGATTTTCGAATTTTGTGGCTCTGAATTTGTGGGCTATAGTTCAGTTGATCGTTGAAAAAATTGAATTTTCCACGAACCGTATAGAAATATTCGACCGATCGGGCTGGCCGTTTGTATGACAATTACAGGTCTCAACGCCTATTGATTGAGGTATCAATCATCGAAATCGGAGCACATTTTCAGATTTTCGAATTTTGTGGCTCTGAATTTATGGGCTATAGTTCAGTTGATCTTTGAAAAAATTGAAATTTCCACGGAAAGTGTAGAAATGTTTGACCGATCGGGCTGGCCGTTTGTATGACAATTACAGGTCTCATCGCCTATTGATAGAGGTATCAATCATCGAAATCGGAGCACATTTGCAGATTTTCGATTTTTGTGGCTCAGAATTTGTGGGCTATAGTTCAGTTGATTTTTGAAAAAATTGAATTTTCCACGGAACGTGTAGAAATGTTTGACCGATCGGACTGGCCATTTGTATGACAATTACAGGTCTCAACGCCTATTGATAGAGGTATCAATCATCGAAATCGGAGCACATTTGCAGATTTTCGAATTTTGTGGCTCTGAATTTGTGGGCTATAGTTCAGTTGATCGTTGAAAAAATTGAATTTTCCACGAACCGTATAGAAATATTCGACCGATCGGGCTGGCCGTTTGTATGACAATTACAGGTCTCAACGCCTATTGATAGAGGTATCAATCATCGAAATCGGAGCACATTTGCAGATTTTCGAATTTTGTGGCTCTGAATTTGTGGGCTATAGTTCAGTTGATTTTTGAAAAAATTGAATTTTCCACGAACCGTATAGAAATATTCGACCGATCGGACTGGCCGTTTGTATGACAATTACAGGTCTCAACGCCTATTGATAGAGGTATCAATCATCGAAATCGGAGCACATTTGCAGATTTTCGAATTTTGTGGCTCTGAATTTGTGGGCTATAGTTCAGTTGATCGTTGAAAAAATTGAATTTTCCACGAACCGTATAGAAATATTCGACCGATCGGGCTGGCCGTTTGTATGACAATTACAGGTCTCAACGCCTATTGATAGAGGTATCAATCATCGAAATCGGAGCACATTTGCAGATTTTCGAATTTTGTGGCTCTGAATTTGTGGGCTATAGTTCAGTTGATCGTTGAAAAAATTGAATTTTCCACGAACCGTATAGAAATATTCGACCGATCGGGCTGGCCGTTTGTATGACAATTACAGGTCTCAACGCCTATTGATAGAGGTATCAATCATCGAAATCGGAGCACATTTGCAGATTTTCGAATTTTGTGGCTCTGAATTTGTGGGCTATAGTTCAGTTGATTTTCAAATAAATTGAATTTTCCACGAACCGTATAGAAATATTCGACCGATCGGACTGGCCGTTTGTATGACAATTACAGGTCTCAACGCCTATTGATAGAGGTATCAATCATCGAAATCGGAGCACATTTGCAGATTTTCGAATTTTGTGGCTCAGAATTTGTGGGCTATAGTTCAGTTGATTTTCAAAATAATTGAGTTTTCCACGGAACGTGTAGAAATGTTTGACCGATCGGACTGGCCATTTGTATGACAATTACAGGTCTCAACGCCTATTGATAGAGGTATCAATCATCGAAATCGGAGCACATTTGCAGATTTTCGAATTTTGTGGCTCAGAATTTGTGGGCTATAGTTCAGTTGATTTTCAAAATAATTGAGTTTTCCACGGAACGTGTAGAAATGTTTGACCGATCGGACTGGCCGTTTGTATGACAATTACAGGTCTCAACGCCTATTGATAGAGGTATCAATCATCGAAATCGGAGCACATTTGCAGATTTTCGAATTTTGTGGCTCTGAATTTGTGGGCTATAGTTCAGTTGATCGTTGAAAAAATTGAATTTTCCACGAACCGTATAGAAATATTCGACCGATCGGGCTGGCCGTTTGTATGACAATTACAGGTCTCAACGCCTATTGATAGAGGTATCAATCATCGAAATCGGAGCACATTGCAGATTTTCGAATTTTGTGGCTCTGAATTTGTGGGCTATAGTTCAGTTGATCGTTGAAAAAATTGAATTTTCCACGAACCGTATAGAAATATTCGACCGATCGGGCTGGCCGTTTGTATGACAATTACAGGTCTCAACGCCTATTGATGGAGGTATCAATCATCGAAATCGGAGCACATTTGCAGATTTTCGAATTTTGTGGCTCTGAATTTGTGGGCTATAGTTCAGTTGATCTTTCAAATAAATTGAATTTTCCACGAACCGTATAGAAATATTCGACCGATCGGACTGGCCGTTTGTATGACAATTACAGGTCTCAACGCCTATTGATAGAGGTATCAATCATCGAAATCGGAGCACATTTGCAGATTTTCGAATTTTGTGGCTCTGAATTTGTGGGCTATAGTTCAGTTGATCGTTGAAAAAATTGAATTTTCCACGAACCGTATAGAAATATTCGACCGATCGGGCTGGCCGTTTGTATGACAATTACAGGTCTCAACGCCTATTGATAGAGGTATCAATCATCGAAATCGGAGCACATTTGCAGATTTTCGAATTTTGTGGCTCTGAATTTGTGGGCTATAGTTCAGTTGATCGTTGAAAAAATTGAATTTTCCACGAACCGTATAGAAATATTCGACCGATCGGGCTGGCCGTTTGTATGACAATTACAGGTCTCAACGCCTATTGATAGAGGTATCAATCATCGAAATCGGAGCACATTTGCAGATTTTCGAATTTTGTGGCTCTGAATTTGTGGGCTATAGTTCAGTTGATTTTCAAATAAATTGAATTTTCCACGAACCGTATAGAAATATTCGACCGATCGGACTGGCCGTTTGTATGACAATTACAGGTCTCAACGCCTATTGATAGAGGTATCAATCATCGAAATCGGAGCACATTTGCAGATTTTCGAATTTTGTGGCTCTGAATTTGTGGGCTATAGTTCAGTTGATCGTTGAAAAAATTGAATTTTCCACGAACCGTATAGAAATATTCGACCGATCGGGCTGGCCGTTTGTATGACAATTACAGGTCTCAACGCCTATTGATAGAGGTATCAATCGTCGAAATCGGAGCACATTTGCAGATTTTCGAATTTTGTGGCTCTGAATTTGTGGGCTATAGTTCAGTTGATCGTTGAAAAAATTGAATTTTCCACGAACCGTATAGAAATATTCGACCGATCGGGCTGGCCGTTTGTATGACAATTACAGGTCTCAACGCCTATTGATAGAGGTATCAATCATCGAAATCGGAGCACATTTGCAGATTTTCGAATTTTGTGGCTCTGAATTTGTGGGCTATAGTTCAGTTGATTTTCAAATAAATTGAATTTTCCACGAACCGTATAGAAATATTCGACCGATCGGACTGGCCGTTTGTATGACAATTACAGGTCTCAACGCCTATTGATAGAGGTATCAATCATCGAAATCGGAGCACATTTGCAGATTTTCGAATTTTGTGGCTCTGAATTTGTGGGCTATAGTTCAGTTGATCGTTGAAAAAATTGAATTTTCCACGAACCGTATAGAAATATTCGACCGATCGGGCTGGCCGTTTGTATGACAATTACAGGTCTCAACGCCTATTGATAGAGGTATCAATCATCGAAATCGGAGCACATTTGCAGATTTTCGAATTTTGTGGCTCTGAATTTGTGGGCTATAGTTCAGTTGATTTTCAAAAAAATTGAATTTTCCATAGAACGTGTAGAAATATTCGACCGATCGGACTGGCCGTTTGTATGACAATTACAGGTCTCAACGCCTATTGATAGAGGTATCAATCATCGAAATCGGAGCACATTTGCAGATTTTCGAATTTTGTGGCTCTGAATTTGTGGGCTATAGATCAGTTGATTTTTGAAAAAATTGAATTTTCCACGGAAAGTATAGAAATGTTTGACCGATCGGACTGGCCGTTTGTATGACAATTACAGGTCTCAACGCCTATTGATTGAGGTATCAATCATCGAAATCGGAGCACATTTGCAGATTTTCGAATTTTGTGGCTCTGAATTTGTGGGCTAAAGTTCAGTTGATTTTCAAAAAAATTGAATTTTCCACGGAACGTATAGAAATGTTTGACCGATCGGACTGGCCGTTTGTATGACAATTACAGGTCTCAACGCCTATTGATAGAGGTATCAATCATCGAAATCGGAGCACATTTGCAGATTTTCGATTTTTGTGGCTCTGAATTTGTGGGCTATAGTTCAGTTGATTTTCAAAAAAATTGAATTTTCCACGGAACGTGTAGAAATGTTTGACCTATCGGACTGGCCATTTGTATGACAATTACAGGTCTCAACGCCTATTGATTGAGGTATCAATCATCGAAATCGGAGCACATTTGCAGATTTTCGATTTTTGTGGCTCTGAATTTGTGGGCTATAGTTCAGTTGATTTTCAAAAAAATTGAATTTTCCACGGAACGTGTAGAAATGTTTGACCTATCGGACTGGCCATTTGTATGACAATTACAGGTCTCAACGCCTATTCATTGAGGTATCAATCATCGAAATCGGAGCACATTTGCAGATTTTCGAATTTTGTGACTCTGAATTTGTGGGCTATAGTTCAGTTGATTTTCAAAAAAATTGAATTTTCCATGGAACGTGTAGAAATATTCGACCGATCCAAATGGCCGTTTGTATGACAATTACAGGTCTCAACGCCTATTGATAGAGGTATCAATCGTCGAAATCGGAGCACATTTGCAGATTTTCGAATTTTGTGGCTCTGAATTTGTGGGCTATAGTTCAGTTGTTTTTTGAAAAAATTGAATTTTCCACGGAACGTATAGAAATGTTTGACCGATCGGACTGGCCGTTTGTATGACAATTACAGGTCTCAACGCCTATTGATAGAGGTATCAATCATCGAAATCGGAGCACATTTGCAGATTTTCGATTTTTGTGGCTCTGAATTTGTGGGCTATAGTTCAGTTGATTTTCAAAAAAATTGAATTTTCCACGGAACGTGTAGAAATGTTTGACCTATCGGACTGGCCATTTGTATGACAATTACAGGTCTCAACGCCTATTGATTGAGGTATCAATCATCGAAATCGGAGCACATTTGCAGATTTTCGATTTTTGTGGCTCTGAATTTGTGGGCTATAGTTCAGTTGATTTTCAAAAAAATTGAATTTTCCACGGAACGTGTAGAAATGTTTGACCTATCGGACTGGCCATTTGTATGACAATTACAGGTCTCAACGCCTATTCATTGAGGTATCAATCATCGAAATCGGAGCACATTTGCAGATTTTCGAATTTTGTGACTCTGAATTTGTGGGCTATAGTTCAGTTGATTTTCAAAAAAATTGAATTTTCCATGGAACGTGTAGAAATATTCGACCGATCCAAATGGCCGTTTGTATGACAATTACAGGTCTCAACGCCTATTGATAGAGGTATCAATCGTCGAAATCGGAGCACATTTGCAGATTTTCGAATTTTGTGGCTCTGAATTTGTGGGCTATAGTTCAGTTGTTTTTTGAAAAAATTGAATTTTCCACGGAACGTATAGAAATGTTTGACCGATCGGACTGGCCGTTTGTATGACAATTACAGGTCTCAACGCCTATTGATAGAGGTATCAATCATCGAAATCGGAGCACATTTGCAGATTTTCGATTTTTGTGGCTCTGAATTTGTGGGCTATAGTTCAGTTGATTTTCATTAAAATTGAATTTTCCACGGAACGTGTAGAAATGTTTGACCTATCGGACTGGCCATTTGTATGACAATTACAGGTCTCAACGCCTATTGATTGAGGTATCAATCATCGAAATCGGAGCACATTTGCAGATTTTCGATTTTTGTGGCTCTGAATTTGTGGGCTATAGTTCAGTTGATTTTCAAAAAAATTGAATTTTCCACGGAACGTGTAGAAATGTTTGACCTATCGGACTGGCCATTTGTATGACAATTACAGGTCTCAACGCCTATTCATTGAGGTATCAATCATCGAAATCGGAGCACATTTGCAGATTTTCGAATTTTGTGACTCTGAATTTGTGGGCTATAGTTCAGTTGATTTTCAAAAAAATTGAATTTTCCATGGAACGTGTAGAAATATTCGACCGATCCAAATGGCCGTTTGTATGACAATTACAGGTCTCAATGCCTATTGATAGAGGTATCATTGCTAGTACTCATTTTCAGAATCATCCGGTGTTCTTATTTTATTCATTGTATCGTCTCCAATCGTCGAAATCACTAACGTTTTTTCGTTTCTGGAATTAATTGCCTCTCTTTCTAAATGCTGATTGAACTTCATGTCTTGTAGTTTCTCTAGAATTTCATGGTGTCGAATGTACTGGTTTTAAAACAGAATATGATTTTGCACTGGGAAAATTTTTTTTGCTTCTACAAAGGCGCCTAAGATGTTTAGCCCAGGGCGCCTAAATATATAAGAACGGCCCTGGTTCTAGGTTTACAATTAAAAATAGGATAACCATAAGAGACGACAGAAAATTAAATAAAGTTCTGCAATATGACCAATTATTATGGAACTTTGCAATTTCTCATCCGATTTTAGTGAAATTTGGTACGCGCGATGGAAATGGGGTTTTAAAATGATTATTGGATGAAGTTCTGGAATATGGCCAACTAGGATGGAACTTGGCCATTTCTTATCCGATTTTGATGAAATTCAGTATGTACGATCGAAATGGGATTCTAAAATGAATTTTAGCTAAAGTTCTGGAATATGTCCAATTAGGTAGGAACTTGGCCATTTCTTATAAGATTTTGATGAAACTCAGCATGTGTAATGAAAATTGGGTTTTAAAATTAGGTTTAGATGAAATTCTGGAATAAGCCGTATTAGGATGAAACTTGGCCATTTTTTATCCGATTTTAAACAAATTCAGCATGTACTATAGAAGTGAAACTCTAAAATTTATATGGTTAAGTTAGAAGGTGATTGCCTATTCCTTAAACGAATAAAAGTAATTCGACATGTGCTTTAAAAGTGAAAAACTAAGATGGTTATTCCATATATTTAATGATTTATTTTATCAATAATTTAAGAATCTCATTTCCATCGTGAATGCTGAAATTCATAAAAATAGTACAAAATTTCCAAGTTCCATAACAATTGGCCAAATTCTGAAAATTTATCCAAAAATCAGTTTAGAATCCTATTTCTAAGGCACGTGCTGAATTTCATCAATATCGGAAAAGAAATGGCCAAGTTCCATCCTAGTTGGCCATTTTCCAGAACTTCATCTACGAGTCGTTTTAGAATCCTATTTCAATAACGCATACCAAATTTCACTAAAATCGGATGAGAAATTGCCAAGTTCCATAATAATTGGTCATATTGCAGAACTTTATTTAATTTTCTGTCGTCTCTTATGGGCGAGAGTATTGCAAAAAAATCTTACGATCATTAAGGGTTAACAAATAACTAACGCAAAATGTGAAAAAATTCGTTTTTTTTATTTTGATGATCACTTGTTCCTTTAATTGTTTCGTGAAACTTTGATCAATCTGTCCGGGAAAACGGTTGGATGGATCAATTTGAAAATAATACAGGGCTATTAGGTGTACATTAAACTATAAAATGACCTGGCAACCTTTGTCTATTCATCAATATTTGTAAAGTAATGGTAGATTTACTAAGACAACCTAAAAAGTCGTTTTTTGTACTTTTTTCAAATCAGTATTGAGGGTGAAAAAAAAATTTGTTCTCAACTAATCATTAAAGGGTCTTGTAGGAAATTTACTGAAGGTTTTAAGGCTGCTCTAAAGTTTACTGTGCAATCATTGGTTGCTGAGATATGGATGATCAAAGGCAAAAGGATCTTTTTTGATTCAAAGTCAGATATCTCAGCAAAAAGTTGACATAGAGAGACCAGAATGAAATTAGATTTACGCCTAATTAACAGGCTAACCGACCTATGCATTGGTTTAACTAAAAAAAAAATTCCCGCGCCCATGGATCCTTACAAATAAAAAATAAAAATTCGATTTTTTTTATTTCGCGCTCTTTCTTATGATTCTTATTTTAACGGTATCTCACAAAAATTTTCCGCTTAAAAGTCTCAAAACTAGAGATTTGAAGCTTTAAAATGCTTTTCTTTTCATCTCTGTACGACCGTATTTTACAAAGATACAGCTCTTCAAAAAACACTAAAAAAATTGAGAAAAATTAGTGTTCCTTTAATTTTTTGGAGTAGTGTAGAAGCTTCCTGAAGAGGCAATACCGACAAGCGTGAGCTTCGATTCCAATGGTATACTATGCTAAGATTTCTTCCTACCAGGTCAGGTACTACCTGGAAGTTACACTTCGGTGCTTGTTGCCAATCAAGCCCGAGAAGTTCTATATATTTTATCACCCAGCAGTTTTCTTTCAAGCTTTCGTAAAGGTTATATTATGTCCAAATTGAATTCAAGCTTTCTCATTTCCCAGCATTTCGATATTTGGACTATATCAAAACTTTAAAAACGTCTTGTCCATTTTTTTGTAAGAATAACTGCAAAAAAGGTCGATTTTTAAAACTCAAATTTTTTTGGCGCGCCGGACAAATTTCTAAACGTGCCAAGTTTGGCATACATGCCGAAATTTACGATCACTGCTTTATGGCCATGGCTTATATAAATTTTAATTAATACATTTTAAATAGCTAATAGTTAATTTAAACAATTTTATATATTTAAAAATACTTAAATTTTATTTAAAATTTGTAACTTGACGACAATAACGATACGCTCTTTTGTAATTTTTATTTTTGTTCATTTTGAAAACTACCTATGTTGAAATCACGCGAGGCGAACTAAACTGCTTGATAAAAAAAGTATACAAGCTGCAGTGTTGTAATAATGTCCAAATGTCTTAATACGAGAAGTTATCTTATTTTTATTTGTAATTTTCTTTGATATTAAAGGGTCAACAGATTATTTAATTTAAACAAAATTTGTTAAATAGCTTTTCAAAATTTTAATTTAACTTTCAATGTTTTTGCAAGATAATTTTAATTAACAATTTTGCTATTTTAACACTTCGTTTTTACCGAAATTCATAAAAAAAATTTAAACAATTTTCTACACGGACTACTTAGGGCGGCTCTAGCGAAAATGTATGCGAAGCTTTTGTACTAAAACACATAACTATCGACATCTGTGTAAAATTATCTTCAGTTTTATGCACCCATTTTAGCACTATTGGGTTTGTTTCTTTAATATAAATAAGTGTCATTTAGGCGTAAACGTTTAAATAGATTTTTAATTTTCCTGCTAGAGAGCAGTAGTTATTGTTATTAGTGGAGGTATAAACCATAAAAATCAATAGAAATACTTTTAGTGCTTATTGATAGAATGCGCTATTTGATTTTTTATAATAAAAATGATTTTTTTCGTTAATTTAAATTAGGAATTTTGATCACGATAAACTGTTGTTTATTATTTGATAAAGCAAGGCAACTAACTTCAAGTTTTGGATTTTTCTAAGATATTCCATTTTGATTTAATTTCTACTTTTGAAAGCATTTATATTGAAATCGGAAGTTCTAAAGAGCTATATCAAATTGCACTATATGAATGACGGTGCAAAATGGGATGGACCTTTTATTATTGTGTATTGATTGGTGAGAAGAATTTTGTGAAATAATGGTTTCTTAAAAACTTACCTGTGCATTTTAGTTCAGTTCAGTTATGCAAGCAATGAATACATTCAAAACAATAACTTGATAAGCAATAATTACATTAAATCAAAAAATATGAAGAATCTGGTGCTTTCTTGATCTTATTCATGACTTCTCATTCCCACTCAAAATACTTGAATAAATATTCATGAATTTGATTTTCATTTTTCAGTAAATTTTTCCTTCCCATATTCGCGTTAATATTTTATTTTTTATTGGGAGACACAAAAAGCAGCTCACGCCATTTATTTACGTTTCGAAGAAGTTTTTATTTTCCTTGTGCGAGTACATATTGTGTGCTCTACTTTAATCAAAATAAAATCAAGAAATAGAAACAAAACAAAAAAAAATTAATAACTCAATTATGAAGCTTTTAAAGATGTTTTGTGTGTATCCGCATATAAATAATTTATGAGACTTTGTATTATATTATGTATTGATATTTCTTATGTCAAATTTATTAGCCACACGCATCTGTATATAATTTAAACCGAACTCAAACAAACGTCAATATGAAACTCACAAAAATTATGATTTAACAAGATCTAAGAATTTTCCAAGAATTTACCAAAAAAAAATTAAGTAGGAAGGAGAACCTTATGAAAGACAAAATACTGAGAGTCATAAGCATAAAGTAAAATTTTTATTTCTTCTAATTATTAGCAAATCTAATATTCAAGATTCATATAATACACAAATTTAAACAATACAAGCTAAAGAAAAGCGCCTACACCTACAGTGTCGAGTCGTTCCTAAATTTTAATATATTCCAAGGATAATTTAGCATCTTCAAAATACAAAATGAAATGAAATCGGGATCCTCTTATATGTGAGTTGAAGTTTCTTATGAACATTGGTGTGTAGCACACCTTCAATGGCATGCGATTCATCACGGAAATTTTTCAAGAACTCTGTTTGAAAAAGATTGTTTGCGTATAAATGGACAATTCGGTAATTTCCAGAAAAAATTAAGACGCTGTGCTCAAATAACTTAAATTATTCTGCAAGTAGCTCAAAAGAGAAACTTCAATTCTTTTCTACGAAATTTGAGTATTTGAATACTCGCGGATACATTCGACTGTTGCCTATGCACAGGTAGAGGAAAATTCCAAATTTCTAGTGCCGAAGATGAAGCAAATCCGCAGAGATTTTTGGCACTAACCGGCATCGCTCCTCTCTCTGTTGATTCAATTAAAAAATAAACAAACGTGGAATTGTAATTTGGGGAACCTTACAGAAACATGATAGAATAGTTGGAAAACTAGCTAATCAATAAGCTAATGCTTGTGTTGTATACGTTGATCGTCCACCGTGCTCCGAAAATATCTTGATTGGAATCGGGTCGGCATCGTCCACTCCATTAAGTACGAACGGTCAGATAACGTCACACGAGCCGTACAGAAATTGGCCATTAGTTATTGACTGGTTAGTGTGCGAAAACAAGCAAACGACATACTTGTGCACATAGGCGCGGACTAAATCCTTGAAATTGATAATAAAACGGGTGGTCACCCGTCAAAAGTCGTGCGATGAGCCTGAGCGATAATTAAATCAGTTAATTGGTCATTGTTTGTTAGTATGAACGGATACTTTCCTCTGTACGTTAAATTTGAATTCTTTAAGCGTCCTCCTACATACAGAATCCTATCTTTGTTAATGAACGCACTGAGTGCACCAAGGACTCTTATTATTCAGAAGGTCTGAACGACAAATCCAGTTTTGCCACCGTTTCAAAGCTGACATGTCGATGTAGCTGACGAAGTTTTGCGTTTTGAATAAAACATTTGCACAGTATAGTGATGCGAAGTAGTTCGCCGAGTGTTGAATATCGGGTAAGTAGCTGGTACAGTTTTTTTTCTTTTTAATGGCAGGAAGCGCCTCTCCACCACAAAGGAAGATCGCCTAATAATGACGGGCCGATGCCAGGTCATGCGAATTTTTGAAAGTTTGCTAGGTTAAGTAATATGACAATAGTGTGTATCAATTTAGCGATCAACGCTTCCACAGAGTTCTAAGCGTGATACGATGATAGTATTTAAAGGTTCCATCATCGCCTTGGATGCCAGAATCGATATTTTGTTTGCCCTATCTGCCAAAGGAACACAGGTTTTTTGTTCTGTTTTGTTTATTTTCTCAAAAGCTTATTAACCAAAAATATCGATTTAGCCCATCACTATTGGCTGCTCATGCGATTTTGAAATTGCAAGTGTCAGTCGAGGGGGACCAATGCCAGTTACCCAAGTTTAGCTCAAATGATGAGTGCGACTCATAGAGAATATTAAAAATGTCTTGTTGCTATTTGGGGCCGAAGCACAATGGGAAAAAATTGGCCCCCATCTTCAATTTTCACTCTGGAAAGAGTGTAGGCTGCAACACTTCACTGCTGATGAGTGGCCTGTGAATGGTAGGAAAACAGTGCACCATCCCTTGATAGTGTATTTCCACACTCCGTTGTTTGGAAATAATGTTCACATTGAATTTCGTCAGAGGCTAGAGTACGTGCGGTGTATGAACATTCTCGTTTGCACAAAATGATTTAAGTAGATTATCGACCGTGGTACGATTTTCGATGATCGCCGTCAGATTTCAAAGTTGACTAGTTGCCGGATGATCCATCTTCCCGTATAAGGTGATGTATCATAGTTTCGTATTCTGGGCAATAGGGAGCCCATTAATACTTTGCAGGGGTCCTTTAAATTGGAGCAAACCAATCACATCGGCTGTTCTGAGCAGAATCTCGATCTTTTCGATGATAAGTGCTGTGGTAGCTATTGGCCACGACGAATCAAAGAGTGATCTCATTACGAAGTTGACGATTGAATATGAAGTAGTGGCGTCGCTGGCATGTAATCCGCTTATAGATACCGATGCTGGTTTTTTGTTTTTTTTTGTCGATCCCGAATCCAGCAGCGTTCTAAGCGAGAAGTCCTGGTCTTCCTTGATAACGATGGCTGTTGCAGTTGCAAGTATAGAACATCGTCTAATAATGTTGAGGCTACAAGAGTTGAAACGGCTTGAACGGATAGTGTTTTAATGCCTGCTGAATCAAAGTTCAGGATGTTCATGGTACTGGTGCAGCAAGGTGTGGTGCCTTCTGTTGCATGTTCGACAAAAGCGGGACCTGCATCCGAAATTATGGTGTCCTGAACGAAGACAGTTTAAAGATAATCTTTTCTTTTGAACGAGTGTCTCTTCGATAGTGATTGGCTTAAAGTTATCGCTTTGGAACTCATTGTAGTGTTCCTCCCAAACTGGAGAGGTTGTCGAATCATGGGATTCTGGGGTGCTATCAGCGAGCGAGCTTGTGTGACGTTGGGCATCCGTGGCGAGCTTACATGTCACGTTGATGAAGGAGAAGAGAATGACTGCGACGAGGAAATCATTTCTAGTGATTGTCAATGACTGTCTAGAAAATTCATGAGTTCCAGGCAAGTTTGATATTGGGCTCTAGTGAGCGATAGTTCCCATTGACGATGGGTTTCAAGATCGAAAATCTCCGTGATAGCAGACTCGTGGTTTAATACAGGCATATTCTTGAACTTCCGAAGATGACGCTCAGTAATGAATTATCAATGGTCATACCGGCCTTTCAAAATATCCCATTCCTCGTCTCGTAGTTATAGTTTCACTGATTTGCACTGACTTTAGTAACGTGGCCGCTACACCGGTGAGGTTCGAAGAAAGAAATGTTTATGCGGTATATCTGCATATCCCTTTGGTGGTGACGGTAGCTTTAGGGTAACCTCTTGCGATGGAGAAGCAGATGAGGTACGACCACGTCTAAGTATGGTTTTTGAAAAAAGAGAACGAAAAAACAATGATGATGCGTAATATGAGTAGTCATCTCGGTTGATTTAGTGTAGCATGATGTAAGGTAATTAATTCGTAGTTAGCGTAGGTTTGATCCCGTCGAAGATGTTTCTGGCGTTGACATGTGGAACGTACCTATACTATGTACCAATATTCAGAATTTGAAAAATTATAAAATTTGCCGAACTAGTTTAGAGAAATCCGTCGAACCAGGTGAGAAAACGATCTGCATTAAACTTCAGAATTCTAGTTCTAGTTCAGAACCCCTTCGATTTTGAATGGTGTTAAATTTTCAGATTTGATGAATTAAGTTTAGAAAATGATTTAGTATTAAACTTCTGAATTCAATTAAATTTCGCTAAATTTTCGGATTTTCCAAATCTATTCAGAAAAGGATTAAGCATTTAAAGTTGGAATATGATAAAATTTTGTTGAATTTTGCACCAGCTCCTGCAGAATTTAATGCAATTCAGATTTCGTAAAATTTTCGCCAACTTTTAGACCCAAGTTTAGTAATCGTTTCAAAATTCGCTAAATTTTCGTTAAATTTTCAAATTATTAAACCGGTTCCGAAAATGACTCAATTTCAAATGTTGTCTTGCTATAAGGAAACAATTCAGCAATAAATTTCAAAATTAGATAAAATTTGGTTATATTTTCAAATTTGCTGTGGATAACAGTTCAGATTTATCAAGCCAGTTCAGAAAATGATTTAATATTAAAATTTAGAATCAATTTAAGGCAAGATTCTATTTTCGAATTCGAATGTTTTGGAATACGATTTTAAATTTAACAAAGGTATTCGATACAGTTCTTATTAAATTTTTAAGTTTTTCAAACCAGTTTCCATAAATTTTCAGATTTCCCGGACCGGTTCAAAAAACAATTAATTATTAAAATTCAGAATTCGATAAGATTTTTTAAATTTTAAGATTTCAAAAACTGTTCAGAAAATACCCTTCAATTTCAGAAATAGATAAATAAATATTCGTAAAATTTATCGAAGCGTATCAAAAACCGATGCAGTGTTAACTTCAGAATTCGATAAACATTTTATGATAGAATTTTCAAATTTTTCAAATTAGTTCAGAACACCGTTCAGTTTTGAACGTTGCTTCGTTTGATCAGAAAATATTCATTTAACTTATTTTTTAAGTTTGTGAACTTTAGAATTCGTTCGAATTTCCTTACGATTTAGCATTAGAGCAAATTCGCTCAGAAAACGATTAATCATGGAACATTTTAATTCGATCAAATTCAGCGCTTCATTTCAGAAACAGACGTTCGTTAATTTTTAATTTGTCGATCCAGTTGTAAAAAAGATTCAGCAGTAACTTCAGAATTTGATAAAATTTCAGACGAATAACTTTAGCAAAAATATTTAGCATTCGATAAACTTTTTCTAAAATTTCTGATTTTCTAAAACTGTTCAAAAAACGAATTCAGCATTAAAAGTTAGAATTGTATAAAATTGGGGATCATTTTCAGATGTTCTTTAGGGACCAGTTCAGTCACATGATTCAACATTGCATTTTAGAATTCGTTAATTTATATTTCGCTAAATTTTCGTTAAGTTTGTAGAAACCAGTTCAGTAATCGTTTCAGAATTCACTAAATTCCCGTTAAATTTTCAGATTATTCAAACCGGGAATTTTCAGAAAACAAATTAGCATTTAACTTCAGAATTAGATACGTGTTGGTTAAATTTTTAGATTTATATTTTACTATTTGGTATTGTCAGTTTAGAAAATGAATTAGCATTAGAATTTGGAAAATTTTCCAATTTGCCGAACCAATTTGGCGCAAGATTCAATTGCGAATGTTGCCATTTTCCAAATTAAATGAACGGTTCGTTACACCAGATCAAAAAACGTTCAACATTCGGGATTCAGCATTAAGTTCAAGAATTTGACACAATTATGGTAAATTTTCAGATTTGCTGAACTATTTTGGAATACGATTTTAAAATTACAAAATTCGATACAGCTCTTGTTAAATTTTCAGGGTTTTAAACCAGTTCAGAGCGTTTTCAGAAATAGGTTCAACACTAAACCATATAGTTAGGCAAAATTTCCATAAATTTTCAGATTAAACGAATCTGTTCAGAAAAAAATTAATCAATAAAATTCAGAATTCGATATACAGTTTTCTTAAATTTTGAGATTTCGGTAAATCTTCATAAATCAGTGTTAAATTTCAGAAATAGATAAATGTTCGTTAAATTCTTCGTTAAATTTTTAAATCTGCCGAACCAGATCAAATAGCGATGCAGTGTTAACGTTAGATATCATCATTCCATAATTTTTTTTTTAATTTTCAGATTTGACATATAATTTCAGAAATCGACTGAGCATTAAACATATGAATTTGATAAAATTTCCTTAAATTTTCAAATTTGCAGTACTAGTTCAGACAAATATTTGGAATTTCCATTAAATTTTTAGATTATTTGAGCCTTTCAAAAAACAGTTCCCACAGCAAACGATTCAGATTTATGTGGGTAAAAATTCTTCAAATTCCCAGATATACGGTAGGTACCAGTTCAATTCAAGACCCAGGTATTAAAATTCAGAATTCGTTAAACTTTCAGATTTTTCGTACTAGATACTTCAGAAAATAATTACTTCGGTCTAAAAAGACCAAAGTATTGAAAAACTGTCAAAAATGACGAAAAATTTGGTTGGTCCAAAACCACTTTTCTCGACGTTTTGAAAGTCCCTGAGTCTGAAAATGCAAAAAAAAAAAATGTCCGTCCGTCTGTCTGGATGTCTGGATGTCTGTGTGTCTGGACCCATGGTATCTCGAGAACGGCTTGTCCGATTTTGGATTTTTTTTCGCCAATCTGTTTCTATGGGCAAGGCGGAGATTTGAAAAGATTTTGGAGACTGTACGTCAAGATGGTGGGTACCTGCCATACGAATTGACCCAAAATACCTGGTTTTATAAATATTTACGATTTTTTTATGTATGCTGAATTGGGAATTGATAAGGTTGAGTTAGGGGTAAATTTGAGGGTTGAGTTGAAGTTGAGTTGGAGTTGAGTTGGGGTTGCATTAGGATGTAGTGAGTAGTTAACAAATTTTTTATATGATGGAACTTGCGCTTGCCTATTTATCAACCGATTATTATGAAATTTGACATGTGTGTCGGAAATGGGTATCTAAAATGATTTTTGGATAAAGTTCTGGAATACGGCCAAGTATGATGGAAGTTGCCTATTTTTCAACCGATTAAGATGAAATTCGATACGTGCATTGGAAATGTGATTCTAAAATGATTTTTGGATGAAATTTAGGAATATGGCCAAGTATGATGTAACTTGACTATTTCTCATCACATGTTTGTTGAAAATAGGATTATAAAATTGTTTTGGATGAAGTTCTGGAATATGGCCAAGTAGGTGGCACTTGCCCATTTCTCAACCGATTTTGATGAAATTCGACATGTGCATTGGAAATGGGATTCTGAAATGAGTTTTGGATGAAGTTCTGGAGTATGGCCAAGTATGATCGATGGAACTTGCCCATTTCTCAACCGATTATGATGAAATTTGACATGTGTGTCAGAAATGGAATTCTGAAACGAATTTTGGATGAAGTTCTAGAATATGGCCAAGTATGATGGAACTTGCCCATTTCTCAATCGATTATGATGAAATTCGACATGTGCGTTGAAAATGGGATTCTAAAATGTTTTTTGGATGAAGTTCTGGAATAAGGCCAAGTATGATGAAACTGGCACATTTCTCAACCGATTTTGATGTTCGATATGTGTATTGGAAATGGGATTCTAAAATGAGTTTTGGATGAAATTCTGGAATATGGCCAAGTAGGATGGTACTTGGTTATTCCTTATCCGATTATAATGAAATTTGACATGTGCGTTGTAAATGGGATTCTAAAATGATTTTAGGTTAAAGTTCTAGAATACTGTCAGTTACACGGTTAGAAATATCAGTATAATTTTGTATACTACTTGCGGTATACAGTACTAAAATACGATTTTTCCTGTTATATTGGATTCCTGTACCCCTGCTACTAAAGCTTTTGACCTGTTTGGCTGTTGTTGTATATATAAGTAAATATATGTTAGTTAAAATAGAAATTAGTACTGTCAAAATTTTCACACCAACTTTATGACACAGGTGACAGGTGATGCAATCCTCATTGAAAAATCCAAAGACCGAAGTTCTGATCACCTTGTGAGGTTTCAGCCCTTTATATTTTAGCATTAAATTTAGGAATTCGATCAATTTTTGTTCAATTTTTCGGATTCAGAAAACTGATTCGATGAATTTGAAAATTTTACAAAATTCAGAATTTGTAAAATTTTCAAATTCATCGAATCAGTTTAGAGCAAGGTTCAATTTCAAATGTTGCTATTTACTACAGCTGTCGAACTAAATCGTAAATCGTTCAAAATTTGGGATTCAGCGATATCTTAAGAATTCGATACGGTTCCTGTTAGATTTTTTGGTTTTTTCAAACCAGTTCCGAGGAAAATACGATTTGGAAATTAACCTCACGAGGTCAGAAAAAAAGGAATTCGATAAAATTTAAATAAATAATGGACCAAGCTGGAGTGGGAGCAGAAGCGGGAACAATAAATGTTCGTCAAATTTTTAAATTTGTCAAACTAGATCAAAAATAATTAGCGTTAACTTAAGATTTCGATAAAGATTTTTTCGCGTACACAAATTAATAAACGTTATTAATTTAGAATTTAATTTATTGAAAACATTTTACTCTAATTTAATAAATTTATGAGATAATATTACCACCGCGCGAGTTGGGCGGCATGTCGCCTTGTTGAAATTTCAGAACGGACTGATTAGGAATATTTTATTTTGCTTTGCGTTGTGTGTCTTTTGTGTTTGTTTCGTTGATTTTTAGACAAGCCGGTCAGCGGTTGGTCGTTTTACGTCATGTGACATAGTGCCCAATGTGCTGGTACAGATGGCACCCAATGTCCGGCGAGCTCGTGTTGGCGCCGGATGAGTTGTAGTGGTGCATTGGGTGAATCGCTATAATTTTTTACATTTTCATATTGGACGAATAAGTTTAGAAACGATTTGGCATTAATCTTCTGAATTCAATAAAATATCGTAAAATTTTCAAATTTGCAGGACTCCTCCAGACAAAAATTCATATAGGTATGTCACTTGAAGCAAATGATTTATCATTAAAGTTTAGAATTGGATAAAATTGCGGACCAATTTCATGTTTTCCGTACAGACTAGTTTAGAACATGATTCAACATTACAATCTAAAATTGTTTACTTTAGAATTCGTTAAATTTTCGTTATGTTATTAGATGCTAGTTCAGTAATCGTTTCAGAATTCGCTAAATTTCCGTTAAATTCAGTTCAGAAAACGGTTCAATTTCGAAAGTTACCTTACCAAATTAGAAAACAGTAAACCTTCTGCAAATGTTTCATCTTAAATTTTCTTATAATGCCTTAAAATTTTTAGAATTACTTAGGTTCAATTTAAGATTCAGTGTTAAATTTCAGTCGTTACATTTTCCGTACCAGTTCAGAAAACGATTAACCATTAGAAAAACGGTTCAGCATTTGGTTTAAGAATTCGATAAAATCTCGGGAAATTTTCAGGTGTTTTGTAGGAGCCAGTCTAGAACACGATTTAGCATTATACTACAGAATTGGTCATTAAATTTTCGTTAAGTAAATTTTAGTTCAGTAATTCTGATTTCAATACAAATCCTTCAAATTTCTAGATTTGCCGTAGATACCAAGTCAGATCAAGGTTCGGTATTAAATCTCACAATTCGTAAAATTGTTAGTGTTTCCGTACTAGCTCAGGAAGTATTACTTAATCAAATTTTTAAATTCCAAAAAACGATTCAGCGTTAACTTATGAGTCAAATTTTCAGATTTGACGAGTAAGTTGAGAAATGATTTAGCAATAATCTTCTGAATTCAATAGTATTTTATCAAATTTGTAGTACTACTACACAAAAATTCATATGTGTAACTTACAGCAAACGATTCAGTATTAAAGTTTAGAACTGGATAAAATGGCGGACGAATTTCATGTGTTCCTTTGGGACCAGTTCAGAACAAGGTTCTACATTACATTTGAGAACTCGTTTAATTTTCGATAAGGTTAAATTTCCAGATCCAACGGACCAGTTCACCTATAGAGCAAACAATTCGGCATTTTACTTCAGATTTTGACATAATTTCTTTAAATTTTTAGAATTACTGTATGTAGATACTAGTTAAGATCAAGGTTCAACATTAAATTTCAGAATTCGTTAAATTCTCAGATTTGTCGAACAGCTGGTACAATTTAGCAATCAATTTTGAAATACGACTTTTTTTGTAAATTTGCCGACAATTTACAAAATTTTGAAATTTTTCAAATTTAACTAGCCAGTTTAGAGCAAGATTCCATTTCTAATGTTGCCGTTTCCTATTCGCTGTACCTGACTAAAAAACGGTTCAACATTGAGCTTTGGGTAATTCAAAACGGTTTAGCTAAATTTTAGATCCATAAAATCACTTCAGAAAATGAGTTAGCATTAAGTTACAGAATTCAATAAAATTCTTGTTAACATTTTCTGTCCGAATTTTCAACTATTTCAGAACACCATTCGATTTTCAATTCAGTAAACTTCAATTTCTAAACATCAGAATTTGATGAACATTTCTTAAATTTTCAGATTTCAGAAGTTTTGTTGAAAAAGATTCAACAATAAATTTCAAGGTAGATAAATGTTCGTTAAATTTTTAAATTTTCTTGAACCGATCAAAGTGATCTAACATTAACTTCAGAGTTCGATAAAATGTTTTCATATTTAACGAATAGGTTCAGAAACGATTTAGCATTAAACTTCTTAATTTGATAAAATTTCGCAAAATTTTCAAATTTGCAGTACCAGTCCAGACAAAGATTCATGTCACTTGATGTAAACGATTCAGCATCTGCAGAAACCGATTCATCATTAGACTTCGGGAATTCGAAAATATTTTGTAAAATTTTTAGATTTTCCGAACTAGTATATAATACCATTCGATTTCGAATTCAGAAATATTCTTACTTCTTTTTCAGATTTGTAAATTTCAGAATTTCATCAAAATTTCTTAAATTTTCAGATTTAAAAAGTTCTGGTGGAAACGATTCAACATTAAATTTCAGAAATAGATATTCGTCAAATTTAGTGGGTTTTCTAAATGTTCAGATTTGACGAATAAGTTCAGAAAACGTTGCACTATTCTATAAAATTTGGCTAAATTTTCATCTATAAGCTTCAGAATTCGAAAAACTGGTATTAAACTTTCAGATTTACTAAACTTATTTAGAATATGATTTTAAATTAAAATACAGAATTCAGGTAATTTAAACCAGGCAACGCGATTTCAAACTTATCATACAACTTCTGAATTCGATAAAATCTCGCTAAATTTTCAAATTGGCAGTACCAGTACATACACATTTATGCCATCTCTCATGTCGGTAATTTTCAGGTGATTCGTAGGGGCCAGTTTAAAACCCGAATAAGAACTTTTAGTTCAGTAATTCTGATTTCGATACAAATCCTTTAAACTTCCAGATTTACCCCAGGCACAAAGTCAGATCAATGTTCTGTATTAAATTTTACAATTCGTAAAATTTTCAGTTTTTTCGTACTAGCTCAGAAAACAATTGAGCTCTAAATTCTGGAATTCGATAAATTTTTGTTTAATTTTCCGATATGTAATGCCAGAAAACGATCTTGGATTAATATTCAGCATTTGCAAAATTTTCAAATTTTCCGAAATAATTCAGGTCAAAATTCGATTTCGAATGTTACCATTTTCCAAATTAGCCAACCAATTTCTCAAACCCGATCATAAAACGACAAAATTCTGAATTCAGCATTAAAATCCAGAAACCGATAAATTTTTTTTTACACTTTCACGTTTTTCAAACCAGTTCAGAGCAAAATGCGATTTGGAACTTTGCCTTATCAGGTCAGAAGAAGAAGATTTCGATAAAATTTCCGTAAATTTTCAGATTTGCCGGATCTCAATTTCACGTAAATTTCAGGTAAATGGGGGAACGGAAGAAGAAGCAGAAACTATAAAAATTCGTCAAATTTTTAAATTTGTCGAATTCGGTCAAAAAAACGATTCAGCGTTAACTTAAAATTTCGATGGAGACTTTTTAAATTTTCAAATTTGACGAGTAAGTTCAGAAATGATTTAACATTATTCTTCTGAATTCGATAAAAAATTTTCAAATTTGCAGTACCACTCCAGACAAAAATGAATATGTTTAACGTGCAGAAAACGATTCAGAATTAAAGTTTAGAATTGGAGGACCAATTTTATGTGTTCCTGGGCTTCCTAGTCACTTCAGAAAATGATTTATCATTAAGCTTCCGGATTCAAAAAGATCTTGTTAAATTTTTAGATTTTCCCAACATTAATTTGACTTATTTTTTTAAAGAAACGATTCAGCGTTAACTTCAGAATTCGATAAAGGTTCGCTAGATTTCAATTTGCAGTACCAATTTAGACAAAACTTCATGTCACCTCCTATGATTAAGCACTTGCAGAAAACGATTCAGTATTAAACGTGAGAATTCGATACAATGGCGGATAATTCTTTGATGTTTCTTACTTATCATACTAGTTCAGTAACCGTTTTCGAATTCATTAAATTTCCGTTAAATTCTCAGATTATTTCAACCAGTTCAGAAAATCATACCTTCAGCAAACGATTTAGATTTCGATTCAAATCCTTCAAATTTCCAGATTTGCCATAGGTACCAGATCAGATCCAACGTTCAGTATCAAAAATTCAGAATTCGTTAAATTTTCAGATTTTCCGCAACAGCTTAGAAAACAATTCGAATCCTTGTTAAATTTTCAGATTTCCAAAACTAGTTTAGAACACCATTCGAATTCAGAAACATTCATTTTCCTTATTTTTCCGATTTGTAAACTTCAGAATTCGGTCAAATTTTCAGAAACAGTTAAGAAAACAGCATTAAATTTCAGAAATAGAAAATAGTTCATTAAATTTTTAAATTTATAGAGCTATAGATCAACCTTAACTTCAGAATTCGATAAAGACAGTTTAAATTTTCAAATTTGACGTACCGAAAATCATATCACCTGCTGTAAGCAATTCAGCATCTGCAGAAAACTATTCAGTATTAAGCTTCAGAATCGATACAATGGCGGACCGTTTTCAGATGATTCCTTAGAGACCGGAACACGATTTAACATTACATTTCTGAATTCCTCACTTTAAAATTCGTTAAAATTTCGTTTAGTTAGTGATAGAGTAATCGTCTCAGGAATCGTTCTAGAATTCGCTAAATTTTCGTTAAATTTTCAGATTATAACCAGTTCATAAAAGAGTGCCTACAGCAAATGATTCAGATTTCGATACAAATCCTTAAAATGTCCATCTACTAGTTCAGATCAAAATTTCGTGTTAAATTTCAGAATTCGATAAATTTCCGATTTGTCATGTTTGGAAAACAATTTTGGATTAAAATTTAGAATTTACAAAATTTTTAATTTTATCGAATGGTGCCGTTTTCCAAATTTGCCAAACGATTCGTCGAACCAGATCCTACAACGTTTAACATTGGGGATGCAGTATTAAGCTTCTGAATTCGATACAGTTCTTTCAAATTTTCAGGTTTTTCAAACTTGTTGAGAACAAAATGCGATTTTGATCTTTGCCTTACCTGGTCAGAAAAATACTTTGATGAAATTTAAGTTTTTAGATTTTACGAACGTGTCCTGTTATTTTCGTTGAGACAATCGAAAAAATAAATAAATTTTTTTGTCTTTTTTGTGTGGCGACATATTTTGTCGTACGATAGCTTTTACCGGTAGATCTGTGCCTATATTAACTTCAAATATTGGCTCTCACCAGTTGAATTATAAGCGTCATCTAATAGGTACAAATTAAAATGAGCAAAAAGCAAATAAATGTTTGATTTTCGTGAAGTCATAATAAAGCTGCACTTGGAAAGCCATTCTCTTTCTGAAATTGCAAAAATTGTGAACAAACAGAAATCGACCATTTAGCACATAGTAAAAACGTACAAGTAAACTGGTAGCATCAGTTATAGGACAAGACTTGGGCGACGAGAGGGATAAACGTGCTGTTGTACAGATGGTACGCCAAAGTCACAGAACATCGATTTCGACTGTCCAGAAAATGGTAGCCACTAGTTGTAAGAAGAACGTAAGCTTTTGAACTGTGCAACGGTTTCAAATCAATAATCTTAGAAGTGCTGTGAAACATGGCGGAGAAGGTGTACTGGTTTGGGGCTTTATGTTTAGGGCAAGTGTGGAAAATTTAGTGTTCATTGACGTTATTATCGACAAGCATAAACACCTCGACATTTTATCGCAAGTCGACGCACAAAGGTTTAAAGGTTTAAGGTGGATGCACATTTCTCTCGACTTGCCAATGACGCGCAACGCCATGCTCAAGCAAGAGCAAATGAAACAACCTCTGAGCATATCTCTCGCCTCAAAAGTCAAAGAGCACAACAAGCTGCGTCGAGAGCGATCGAGACAGCTAATGAACATATCTCTCGCATTGCTAGTGACGCACTTCGTCATGCTCAATCAAGAGCGATTGAAACTACCGAAACGCATATCTCTCGACTGGAATCAGATCGATTGAAATACTTTCAATTAAGGGCTAGAGAGACAAGTCAGAAACGTGAAGCAAGATTACGATGTCAACGTGAGACCTATTCCCAACGGGTAACTGATATGGCAGATTTTCAATCAACCATAAACATTTTTTGCGACAAGTGCTGTGATATCTGCCAGATAAAATGCTACCCTAATCAGGCAGTGAAATATCGTTTAATTTCGCCAAAGCCATACGCTAAAAATACTTTGCTTGTTTGCCATCGATGCAATACGCATTTGGAGAGCTCAAAGAGTCATGCTCCATCCAAGGCATATTGGAATAAATTGCTTCTGGGTGATATTTCCGATGAAATTGCGGCACTAACTGAACCAGAACGATGTTTGCTTCAGCGCGACATTTCGTATGTCAAAGTAATATTATTTGGTCTCGATATCTTTGAAGTCAACGAAAAGTTGCCCGAAATGCTTCCTCGATCAAGCACATCAGATGTATAGGAATTGTTGTAGTAACTGAAACTTTGGATAAATTGAATGTATCCAGAGATTATAGTATTTCACCGCATCGTGCCTACAAGGCACTTGATTGGCTTATTGAAAATAATCCACACTACAAGGATGTAAGGGTAAATCGATTTGGGCGATTAAATACGCAGAATGTCATCCGCGTTATTCCAGCTCAGCCAGCACGACCTGACGAACCTGATAACCAAGCTACTGATGCTTCAACTCGCAGTGCCTACCATTCTACCACCGACCCAATGGGATACAAATTTTTTAAAGCCAATGCCTTTCCAATTGACAATCGTGGCTATTTGGAGATTACAAATCTTAATGTCGTAAGATATGACATCCTGATATTGGAATTTCGATTGTTGCTGGCAGTGCATATGGTCTCATAGATTATAATAACAAGTTTTATTTCACCGATTCCCATTCATGCGGACCAAAGGTAAAAAGCGGAGCACCAAATGGAAATGCCTGTATCATCGAATGCGATACTAGTGATGAATTCCTCCGAACTGTGCATTCCAATGCCGGCATACAATTTTCAATAAATGCCATTAATGTTGTCGTCAAAGAAAGAGTTGTACCAATGCAGCAATATTAAGAGGCACATTCATCGAAACAGGTAGATAATGATGTTCTTACTGAAAATGAACCAGAACTAGAGCCAGTAAATGCATCGCAATTTGTTCCTGTACAAACATCTTTAACGGCACCAATTAATCACGATCAGTTAATGATGGATTTGAGGAAAGTACAAGCAACAACGAAATTGTTCGCAAAAACTAAGGACAATATTGTGAATGTGAATTAAGAGTTAAAAGCCGAGGAATTTTCATGGTTCCATCTCTTTCCATATGGCAAAAATGGCTTGAACGAAGAGCGCTTGGCAGAGCTATACGAGGTCAATAAGGTGTTGTCGAGAACCTAAATTTACATTTAAAGAATCTCAGAAGGTCGGCATCATACTGGCGAACAGTGCACAACGAATTGATTGCATATATTCGTTGTCTTGGTCCTCCAACTTGGTTTATTACTTTGAGCTGTAATGATTTGAAATGGCTTGACATGAGCAAAGCATTTTTTGATTGCAGATGGCAGACCCGGTGAAGATCCTAGCCAATTAAAACTTGATAAAGTGCAGCGTTTAATTGAATTGTATTCTGTTGTGTTGAGCCGAAATTTTTCCCGCCGAGTTGATTCTTTCATGATACAGATCAAACGAAGTGACGATCTTCTTGGCGGAAAAGTCATCGATTTCTGGACACGAATTGAGTTTTAGAACCGTGGAAGTCCACCTTGTGGTATGGATTGGAAACGCTCAATATTTTAAAACTTCAGAAGGCGAACATCGAACAAGTGATCTCATGCCACTTGCCAAGCGAAGAAAAATCGCCATACTCATACATATCACTAGAACAACTCTGAGACATGTCGATTTGCTTTCCCTCGCAAGTCATGCCAACAAACTCGTATTGTGCCGCAGAGTTCAGACGAGTCTATTCGAAATGGAGGACGATTCTGAAAAATTATAATCAGCAAATTCTAGAGCTCTGGAATGCCAATATGAACTTACAACCATGCGGGTCAAATGCATCAATTGTCCACTACATCGCGAAGTACATTTCAAAGACAGAACCAGCAGGATGTTAACGAAGGTGTAGTTCAACCCATTCGTCAAATTCGTCGGGATGAAACTAGCATTGCAAAAAAGTTCGGATTTTGAAAGAGCGACAAGTTTCCGCATCAGAATGTGTTATTTATCTCTGCCACCTGCCACTTCGTTCAAGTTCAAATTTGAGCGATATGCAAATCGTTCAAGACAACAAGAGCAGGGTTATGATTTCCCAAATATGTGTCTACTTGAACTTGAGATGAATTTTGCAACAAAATTTGCAACGCGTCTTCTCTCGTACAATATGTACCATTTTACTCGGACGATGAATTAATTGATGAGCATAACAATGCACGTTATTGGCTCTTCTTGCTCGAGTAGACCAATTGAGACAAACAAATGCATACCTCGAAATACATCGTAAACTGCATTCAATCAGTCACATGCTTTCAATCTTCTTGAAAATCCATAGGAGAAATTGTTGAGCCAGAACTTGAAGATGAAGTTACCGAACAGGCGCTGACAAATGAGTAGTCCCAGAATGTGTGTGCTACAATGAATTTACGACAGCGAGAATTATTCAACACAATTACTCGTAGTATCCAGGACCAAATGAACGGAAGTTCGGATCGTATCAGAATATTTGTCACTGGAAGTACTGGAGTCGGCAAAACGAACAGGTCAATCGCTGCTATGGTAAGAAAGTAATTAAACTTTGCGCATTGACCGGTGTAGCGGTTACACACATTATTTAAATTATCAGTTAAGAAAAACGGAAAATGGTAGAAAATTTGGCACTAATTACTGGTAACTATTTGAAGGTCTTACGAAATCATTGGAAGGACATCGAATTACTGTTCGTCGATGAGATTTCTATGTGTTAAACACTTGTATCGGATTTATGTAAATTTAAACACTTAAAAGGTTACCACTGGTTGGGCCTTTTCTTAATTAATTCATGAGAACAAAATTAGTTGGTGTCAATTTAAATTCTACCTTATTTTATTAAATGCTACGCTTTATATACAATTTTTATTTTCCAAAGTCAGCACAAAATATGAGCCGTTTATTTTGAAAGTGGCTTAAGTCCACATTTTGTTGAAACGAGATAATGAAAGAATAGAAAAACAATTAATGAAAAAACATATGGGATTTTCAATTTTCTTATTTTTTGCACAGGTGTTAGACATTAATTTTTTTTTGATTTGATAATAAATTATTTACCGTTAGAAAGATTATACTGTTATTTATCTATTGTTATCATTAACTTGATTTTTTGAAAAATGGACTTAGGCCACTTTCAAAATAAACGGCTCATATATAAAGTAAAAAATCAAAATATGTATTTGTAGTATACCTACATATTATTATAAATTTAAGTTAAGCGTCAGCACAATAGATGCACCAAAACTTCATATTTGGTGAAAATTAAAATATTGGAATGTTGATGAGTCAACACTATGGTTCTATGATTTCTATTGGTATGACAATTTCAGTCTTCATTAGGAACCCCCAAGGATATAATCTGTTCATTGTTCGTTATTAGGCCCTTCTTATCGACCAATCATTCAAATTGACACGTCATGTGCCCCACAGTAGCAAAGTTAATATTTTAACTTTAGTTATGTATTAGTAGGTAGATATAGTGGCGTAGCCGGAAATTCGTTGAGAAAGGGGTTTTTATAAACAAATATTTTCCTATTGGAATATTGTACTCTAATTGAATTTTTCTGATTTTTTTATTTAATCGTCCCCAAACTCGAACTAATGCATCGAGGGCACCGTCTATTAATACAACGATATCTATGTGAATATTTAACAATTCCATACCAATCCATTTAGTCTCTCCGTGCTGACTAGCGAATGTGGAGTAACAAACAAACCTCCTTCTCTACGCCGCGGAGTAGCCGAGTAGGTATACATTGATTAACATTTCCCTTCCTTGGAAAGGAAATTTTTCCCAAACAATAGCGAATATAAGAATAATGGGTTTTACAGTGGACAAAATCTATGGGGTCTTAATGGCGTTGGCTGTTTGCTGCCAATTTTAGGGAGAAGCCAAATCCATATATAATTGCATGTACAATAAAACACTTCACTTTGTTAATTTATAATATGTATTTATAATTCACAGAGTTTTATTGTTATTATTTAAGTATTAAATTTATTATTACAAAGTTATTTATTTAATATTATTCACCACCATTTGCGTATTGAAAATCACGAATTTTTGCTGTCTATGAAAACGCGACTTGTTTCGATAAAAGCGCACGAACGAATTGTCAAATTCGGTCTGATAAAATTACAAAGCGAAATCGAAACGAAGTAGAATTGAAGCGGATGAATAAAAGTTTTTAAAATGAATTGTTTCGTTTTTTTTGTTTATTGGTGTTTTGGGAAAAACCGGAGCGATGAATCAATAATTTTAATATGCTCGTCGGTTGAGCGGTTGCGGTTGCGTTGCGGTTTTATGTAAGTTAAATGAGTGCGCTGATATCCGTGGATTATTGTAGTGGAACATGAATGTAAGTATAATTTGCATGAGTGAGTATGTTTTGAATGAGTGTAGATATTTTTGCATGAGTGAGACGCTACAAATCTTACAGGCTTTGTCGACTGGTATTTTAAATTATATCTATCAATATGATTTGGCTGGTTAGATAAACGTTGTCATTTTGCCGCATGGCCAGCAGAAAAGGCAAAAATTTGACCACCAAAAAATGGTCCGAAGAGCCCAGATTAGTCGTCCACAATTATAATTGGCACCATCCGGTTGCACAATTTATTATTTTCTTATTGCTGCAGTCTTTTATATAAAATATGGCAAAGTGAAAAATTTTCTATTATCAAATTGTTTCGTTCCATATAAATTCTCTCTCGACGTACTCGACATCCTATTTATTATAAGTATACGACGGAGTACATTTTGGGAAAATAACTTTTTTTAGATTGCTAGCACCAAGTAAAAAAAAAACGGAAAATTCATTAAAATTATTATTATAAATATTCATACGCTTATATTCTTGTTTCAATATTTAACATTTTCCACTTTTTTTTGTAGGTGGGTGTTGTTGGTGTCTTACGTCTGTGTGTTAAACAAAATGACACAATTAAAATAATTAAAGAATTTTTCTAACAATTTTTTTTTTTATTTTCCATTTGTGTGTTTTTTTTTGGCTCGACATAAAAATTATGAAAAACGCTTCGTATGAAATTTTAATTATGTCACACAAAGATCTTTTTTTTTTCCCAGTTATACTAGTACAACAGGAATATGTAATATGTTGTATATATGATATGTGTGGTGTGGTTGTGTATCTGCTGTTGCTCTGCTCGGATCAATATCGTTTGGGGAATTAAATGTGTGTTAAAAAAACAGAAAAATGAGCAAAAATCATTTTAACATTTCTATATTATGTATGTATGTATGTATATATGAATATGATTATTTAAGTACCATTTTCGAGAGATGTTCATATTTTTTTTGGCATAAAGGGTTAAAATGTAAATACAAAATTATGATTAGGGTACTTATTAATGTGGAATTAGCGGTTAAACAATATAAAACGGTGGAAACAGACAAATAAGGGGATTACAAATATTTTTGGGGAAATGTTTGAGTTCTGGTTTGTGTTCGGAATTAATTGAATTGGTATAAAGGAATAATATCGTCATTTGACAGACAGAAATTTATCAGGTTAAAAGTAAGTCATTGGCACATGTGATTTTTAGGTAAATTTATAGCGTACGATTACGACGAGTTGGAAGTTATTCAGGTGATTTTCAAAAAACTCGAATTTAGGAGATTTTATCGAATTTAATTTGATAAATCGAATTTATAACCGATGCAAGTAATGACGGTATAGGAGGATTGTTATCACAGAAAACGGATTGCCAAGAACGAGTTATTGCGTACTACTCCAAAACCGGACCGTAATTATTGCGTAACATGAAAAGAATTGGCTTTTGTGGCATGCGTTAAGAATTTCTATATCACGAAGCTTTACGATGGCTATTACAATTCAAAAACCCAGAGGGGCAAGTAGCTCGTTGTTTCGAACGTCTTCAAAGCTACGATCTCCAGATCGTAAATCGGAAGGAAACCGCGCACGGTAATACCGACGCATTATCAAGACGGCCATGTCCAGTAGAATGCAAACATTCTGGTAACGTTGAAACAAAGGAAGGCATCATCGACGTTAGGCTTACGCAAGTGCTGTGTGATGAAGCGTGAACCGACGAAATGATCAGGAACGAGCAATTGACGACAACGATTCTACTGCGCGCAGGATGTAGATAGTCGGTGATACCAAAAATGTGACAGATGTTCGGCGGTGACGTAAAAGTCATGGAACAATGAAACAATATTACGTCGGAGCACCATTCGAGAGAATTGCAATGGATGTAGCAGGACCATTTCCCACCACCGAGAGCGGTAATAAATATGTGCTAGTGATAATTGATTATTTCAGCAAATGGGAGGAGGTGTACCCCATTCCCAATCAGGAGATGACAATTATAGCTGATGCAGTGGTCAACAACTGGATTAATAGATTTGTAGTGCCGATGAAAATTCATACTGATCAAGGAAGGAATTTTGAATCAGTGGTATTTTAAGAAATATGCCAGATGCTCGGCATAAATTAAATGAGAGCAACGCCTTTGCATCCACAGCCCGACGGTATGGTGGAAAGATTCAATGGCACATTGTAGGAATACCTAGCAAAGGTTATGGAGAAAAACCAACGCAACTGGGATCGTCATGTACCGCCTGATGCTCTATCAATCAGCAATACATGACACAACTCGAATAACATCAGCTAAAACCATATTTGGAGATAATCTAAGATTCACAGTAGATCGAGTTCACAAATTTGGGAAAATAAAAAACGCCTATAATTAGTTATGGGATAATGACCGATAACGATTTTTTTATAACGTTCGAAATGCGGAGGAACGTTGCCATTAAACAATGAAACAATATTTCTTAAATTTCTAAACTTTATTTCTAGAAAGATGAATCGTAACTGACTTGATTTTTAATACTTTTATTTAATTCGAATTTGAATGTTAATGATCGCTGATGGCGCAATTATAATTTGTCGTATCCAAAGTGGAATACGTGATATTTATCGCTGAAGGCGCAATTTAAAATTTAAATTTATTGATTTTGTAATTAAAATTTATTAAAATGTAATATTTTGCAATTCTTAATTTTAATTGTAACATTTTATAATCTATTAACCCTTAACTACTGTTCTGATTTTTATTTCATGTAATTTTAGAAAATCCGACAAACAAATCTCGTTTATTTCAATTATTTCAAATAAAAATCTAAAAATCTACAGTGGAAGAGTTGTTTAAAATCTTCGAGTGGTAATATTTAGAATAAAAGAAATATTTAATATTTACATTCGAAATAGCCGCATCGGCGCATAAAAGTGGTTAAGAGTTGTTGATGCCGCTTTTTGTAAAATTAGGTCAGCGCGTGGTTGTATTTCGGGATGATGACATGTCTAATTTCATTCATAATTTCTTGTTTCTCTAATATGAATGTGTAAGCAAATTCGTGAAATCGAAAAAACGCAAAGCATTTACAACTTTGTTTTGGTTTTTATTTTTTTTAAATCATATAGTCGTGCGTCAAATAAAAAGCAAAGGATGAAAAGATGCATCGGTCTATTTCTCGTTGGGTTAGATTTCAGTTGGATTACTTTTCATAGCTCGAATTTACTTATGTAAATTTTGGCCATACAAGATAGACATCTGGTATAGTTATCTGTGCTTAATATCACTGGCGGATTTAACGGCGGGCGTACCGGGCGCGCGCCCTGGGTCCCGACTTCTGGAGAGCCCCGCAAAACTCTAACTTTCTAGTTTTTCTAATGTTTAAGTGTCGTAAGTAATTTTCGTGTTTACATTATGTTTAGAAGAAAAGAAAAACTGAGTTAATAATTTAATATAAATGTATAAAGATAAAGATGACGTTGATTATAGTAATTTTGAAGATGAGTTGGAACAGTCCTAGGCGTGAATGTTGTTTTAATACTGTTTTCAATATTAAAAGTAATTGACACTTCATAAAGCTCAGTATGCAGCTCGAGCTAAGATACATTTAACGCGGTCTCCACAAGTCTCCATTTCATTACAGATAAATCGTCAATCTAAAAATTTGTGTAGAGATAAATTTTGTTGATTTTGTTTGACTTTTATTAGTTTGTTTTTGAATGAAGTTTCTTTTAGTTTATTACTTTCTGATACTTCTAAAGAATTGTTTAAAATTTGTAAACAGATTATAAAAAGTATACAAAATAATGGATTCCAGTAACGAAGAGGATATATGTAATTTTTATTGGTGATGCATTTGATGCTGTCCACAGCATTATCGTCGTCCAAAAAATCATTTAAATACTCGACTTCATAATGTTGGTCGGTCATGTTGACTTCTGTTGATGATTGATTGATTGATTGATTTAGTGTGTACGACCAAGCCTAAGGCAAGTTTCCCGGATACGCCGGGTCCACCGTACACCCTCTTACGAATAACAAAATCGAGGGAAAGGAAAGGTATGTTAGTAACAGAGACTCAACCCGGTTCCAGACACCATGGCGGTTGATAGTTAGTAAATAAGACAACACAAGACAACACAATTTCTAAACTACATGATTGTTAACTGCTTGTTGTTCCTGGAGCGTTGAGTCCGGCTATACCTTTGTTACTGAAAATTAGGATTAAATTTAATCCCTTTAAGAATGATTAATTCTGGAGCAATCTTAAATTCTGAAACAAATTAAATTATTCATCAGTATACTTAAAATAAACCCCTCTAAACACCTAAGATTTTATTAATTTAAGTATACTTAAAATTGCATCCGCATCAATCCTAGCCTAGGCCACTTAAATAATTCAATAAATAATTTAAAAAATCCTCTAGTTGGCACCCCTACAAATTTTAACAATTAATTAATTTCATCAGCTTACAAAATTAACACAATTTTTAATTTCAGCTTCTTCACTCCTTGTTGATCCTGGAAGGTTGATTTAAGCTGGAATTTAATTCTGAAACACGGGATTAATTTAATCCCTAATAATTACTAATTCTGAAACTATAATCTATACTTGAAATTAGCTTCTTTATTAGAAAGGATTAATTTTAATCCCTCTAATAATGATTAATTCTGGAACTGAGTTATATTCTGAAAATTAACTTATTAATCAGTGAACTAAAAAAGGAACTCCTTTAGATACTATTCACATATTAACAAAAATAACTGATTAACAAAATCAATAGGGTGCCAGTCCTTCCCGGAATCCCAATTCCACCAATCCGATCCAAAAAACTACAGTTTAACTCAAAACTACTATTATAAATGAACCATTTTCGTGAACCTGCCACTTAAAGTATAGAAGTTTCATCTGTGATGACTTTTCTGGAATGAATTACAATTAATATCACCAGTACCCAAAATTAAAGTTATAAGAACTAATTAGTTTCTAAAGTATGAATTCAGTTTAGGAATTCCGTGCAGTTCAGTAAAATTAACTACCCCGTATTAAAAATAATCATGCTTAAATAAACAAAAAAAAAAAAAAAAAAAAAAAAAAAAATTTTATATGAACAGTGAAATCTCGAAACAGCGCAGCCAAAGGAACCGGAGAAATGTATTTAATTATTTAATAATTTAATTTAGTTGTGTATTTACATCTGCAAAGTTTTATTATTTTATTTCCTTATTAACCATATATTTTCACATAAACACTTATCACTTTGGCGAATAAAATTTCCTTGCGAAATTACAATTTCCTTAAATCAGTATTCACTATAACGAGACCTCACTGTATTACATACGATAGTTTCTGGTTCAACTCAAATTTACTCGATAATACAAAGTAAACAAATCCCATTAGAATCGAACACAAGAAACTTTTAATTCTAATTAAATTTCCAATTCAACTCAAAATTACTCGATTATACGTAGTATAAGAATCTTATTTGAATTGAATACATGAAAATTTTGCGTTGTGTAGTTCATTGTATATAAAGAGCACTATAAACACAAAGAATACAACAACGCCAAGTAAAAATAATAAAATCGTATTACAGTACAAAACTAAAACCACCAACGCACATAGAGAAAACAAACGTTTTCATATAATCCTTCACGTGCGCAGCAGGGAAAGTATCGATGTGTACATAGTGTGTTTTGGTATATGCCTTCTCTATATTATATACATATATAATAGGCTTCACTATATTATATATTACTGTATATATTTCCGAAAATAACCTCGTACACTACACATACACGACTGTGAATACAATTCAGAAACAAATATAAACAATCGAACACTATAGAACCAATGTTGTCTTGATAGAAATTATATAATAGAAATTATATTCTTTTTATGTATATAAATAAAGAATATATGTGTTTGTGTCGTTTCCACATAAAACAAAAAATACAACACATACATAATCTCGTAAGAGGAAAGAGAGAAACCGAAAACTTGTATATTCATGTACAGAAACAGAAATTTAATGCGTAAATTTATTTATTCGATTTTAATTAAATTTAAATACGAGATAATGTATTTGACCATTCGAATTTTATGCACCAACTACACAAATTTAAGACATGCATTATTAAGCGAGAAAGCCAAAATTTGACTTGTTTCGCTATAAATATGAAAATAAAAATAAAAATATAAAACAATGCCTGTTGAATGCATCCCGATGGATTGCATTCTATCCATATTTAAATTTTCACTATTCTTATGCACACACTTTTACTTAAATAACTTAAATTAAAATAAATTATATATAAATTGTATATTTAAACACTTTACACTACTTTAGAAAATAAATAAACTAAAAATTAATTAAATTAAAATTTTCTCGAAGAAGACGACAAAAACACGTCCTTCTTCTTCGAGCGTCAACGACCGACCGGTCGGTCATGTTGACTTCTGTTTCTGTATATAAAAACCGCATTTCTTGACGCATAGTAATCCGGATCAGATCAAAGTTTACATTGAAAACAACAACAAAAATTTAAGTTTTTGTTGTTGTTTTCAATGTAAACTTTGATCTGATCCGGATCACTATGCGTCAAGAAATGCGGCTAGAGATAAATTAATTTTACTTCGCGCCTACTTCGATTATACAATGAATCAAAATCAAGGAATGGGTACGAAGGGCCGAATTTCAAAGGGCCGAAAGGGCCGAATGGGTCGAAGGGCCGAATTTTTTTGTTTATTTTTTTTTTTTGGTTTTTAGAAATATAGGGCCGATTATTTTTTTTTTTCAGACCATTTTATATTTGCTAGAGTGAAGGAAAATTCTACTTAGACGAATAAAATAATTTCATTGTGATTTAGTGATGTAAATTAGTGAATATTAAAAATTCGGCCCTTCGACCTATTCGGCCCTTCGACCCATTTCGGCCCTTCGACATTCGGCCCTTTGATATCTTTCCAAAATCAAATCCTTCAAAATTTATCTTCAAATTAAGCTCAGTATTGTGTAAGAGAAATTTTCTATACAAATTTGACGTAAAATGTAGCTAACCAAATAAAATAATTTTTTTTTACCTGACAATTTCGCTGAGCGGAATGCACCTTTGCGTGAAAAATTTGAAAAAACATCAGTTGTTTCATTCAAATCTAGATTGCGCTACCATAAATTCTCCAAACATTTTAGCCGCAATTTATCTCACAAGGGCAATAATTTGAAGTTAAATGTTGACGCTGATTTGGTTAATTTTATAATCGAAGAAAGCACGAAGTAAAATTAATTTATTTTTATATAAAGAAGACAGCTTTAGATTTTGAACAGCAATGGTTGCAACACCAATAAAAAATATATCCGTCGTCACAGGAATCCATTATTTTGTATACTTTTTATAAACTGTATAACAATTTTGAACAATCCTTTAGAAATATCAAAAAGTAATAAACTAAAAGAAACTTCATTAAAAAACAAACTAATTAAAGTCAAACAAAATCAACAAATTTATCTCTATACAAATTTTTAGCTTGACGATTTATCTGGAATTTAGTGGAGACTTGTGGAGACCGCGCTAAAATTTATATTAGACATTTTAAATGCATGTAATTTGTACTTATAATTAGTGTACGTAATGAATTTTCTTCGGTGGATTCAGATTAAAAATTTGTATAGGTATTTCTGTGGTATATTTCAATACCAGTTTGTGCCTACTTGATTTCCAAAAAATTTTAAAATTCATTTGGAATTTAACCATCCGAAGACTTTCTTTTCTCAAAATTCAATAATTTACTGTTTATAACAAAATTAGAAAAAAATCTTGTATGTAGCACGTTAGGAAATATCATTTTCGTAACTCGTTACACAAAATGAGGTATTTTCTAACTGTGCCCTGATGCTTAGGACATAACATCGGAAAAAAATACCATAGTACTTATTTCCAAATTCTCTACCAACCAAATCACTTTAAATGATATAAGCTCCGCATACTTATTTCATACTTTAGTTGAAAAAATTCTAACTTTAGGGAAAAATATACTATTATGGTCTATTTTTCTGATACTATGGTATTTTTTTCCGATGTTATGTCCTAAGCACGAGGGTGCTGATTCTCTAAAAATTAAGATGTGAAATGTGAAAATTACAAAAAAAAGCAAAGCCTACTGTTGTGAGTTTGCAATTTTTCGTTTATATTTTGGTAGTAATCAAATCAAAAATTGCAAACCGATGAAAGTAAGCTTTGCTTTTTACAAGTTTTCACGTTTACACATTAGTTGCTTTCCACTTAGTCGACCACCGCAATTACTTATAAGTACTTAAATTTGTGTATTTGCTTAAATTAACTACTCATAACTGCTCTTGCATTTTAACGAGTAGTTAAATTTAAGCAAATACACAAACCTAAGTACTTATAAGTACTTGAGGTGGTCGACTAGAAAGCAACTATATGATCTAATTTTTTAGAGAATCAACACCCAGGTTACTTAAATAGTTATTATTTATTTAAAAATATCGTTAACATGTATTTTTATTTTTTTGTCTCTCTCTATTTTTTTAAGGGGCCTAATTTTTTCTTCTGCGCCTGGGGCCTCAACCGACCTTAATCCACCACTGCTTAATATATTAAACTATAACAAAACGAAATTTTTTTTTTTGATTTTTTGAAAGTTCCAAAGTGGCCCCTCCCCCCTTAAATAAGTTAAAACCTGGTAAATGGAGTAAAAAATAGGTTGTATGCTGGTTGACACCATTGCAACCTTTCTGGTCATCTGAAACAAAATTAAAAAAAAGATTGTTAATTAGTAAGAATGTCGTTATAGCTCCTACCAAATAGAAAACGGAAAATTGTTTTTTGCAAAATGGCGGCTGTCTGAAAAAAACGTATTGTTGACCTCATAGTAAAAAATAATTTTGATACAAAAGTGGTAGGGGCGATAGACAGTTATAAATAGAAGGTTGGTAAAAATTTAAAGTAAATCGGTTCAATAGAACTTGAGATATCATGTCAACCAGCATTACCCCTTTTTTTAACTTCAAATTTACCAGCTAATGTTATAAGTTATTAAATTTTCATATTTTTAAATTTTTTTTTGTGTATTTTCAAAATATCAATAAATATGTTGTAAAAGAATGAATGATAAAAAATGATTTCATTTTTTATATTTGGTAAAACATTTAGGGTACCAGTTTTGGGTTCATGTTAGACGCCATGTTACATAATGTTATGTTAAATTTTGTGTGTCATGTTATATTAAATAAAAATATTTCGTCTCTTTTTCTTTGTCACATTAAAATAGAAACAAAAAAGATAAAAAACATAGCGAGAGTACTTTCAGTGTTGTACTTTCAGAGTATGCTGTGTTAAAAATGTCATGACGACATCTTTGAGGCTAAATATTTCTGTGCGTCTGACTTTTCCCAATGTTATATAATTGCATACCATACATTTACAATGATTATCATTTTCAAAATAGAAAAAATACAAAAACAAATCATGTCATATAGCAGAAATATTGTTATGACCTGGGCTTCTGAGTTCGTCCGGATTTTGCAATTAAAAACACTGTGTACTTTTTATTTTACTCTACTTTTATACACTTTGATATTTGATTTGACTTTATTATTTAAATCTGTCCGGTTGTTACTGGTGGGGGCTATGACAACAGATTTACATATTTTTATGTTTGGTAAAACATTTAGGGTACTAGTTTTGGGTTCATGTTACACGCTGCGTTAGAATGTTATGTTAAATGTTGCGTTAAAATGTTGCGTGTCATGTAAAATATTATATTAAATAAAAATATTTTCTCTCTTTTTATTTAACACATAAAATAGAAACAGAAAATATAAGAAACTTAAGGATAGTAGTTCCAGTGTTCATGTTACATGTTTGCTGTGTTAAAATGTCATGACGACATCTTTGAGGCTAAATATTTCTGTGCGCCCGACTTTTCTCAATGTTATATAATTGCATACCATAAATTTTCAGGGCCTTTCCACACTAGTATTTTTAACAACCGTATTCACCCTCGTTTCTTTACCTCCCTGCCTACAAACCTAAATTTGTGGTGGGGATTTGTAATGCACTTTTACATTATGAAATTTCTGGCATTCTCGTGTTGTTACACACTAATATAAATATAAAGTTAAATAAATAAAAAACTTGAATGTGCATTGGCACGTGTTTTTCTATTGTTTAACGCACAAAATGAAATAATTGCCTCGAACAAAGCAATCCAAAATTGAAGTAAATTTACACATACATAAAGAAGAGTAACAACAGTGTGAATACAGAATGCTGTTGTTACCGTGCTGTTAAAAATACTCGTGTGGATAGGTTCATAATGCCTCAATTCCATGGGAAAAATTGACTGACAGTCAAAAAAGATGAAAAGAGAAAAAAACTATAAAACTCCATCTAAGAGACAAAGACAACGTTTTTGTTTATTTATTTATTTATAGCAAAATTTTATAGCACAATTTTGAAAGCTATTGTAACATAACCAAAAAAAAATCATTAATTATTCGTTGTTGGCCATGTTCTTTGAATATTTTTAACTGTAAAGTGCTAATTTATAATCAGTATGGTCGATAAATTTCAATTTAGTTTGTATTTGGATCCTGAAAATATCATTTTCAGTAGTAGTGATGACGACAATAAGCGTATTTCCTTGAAAAATTTACAACAACAATTGCATAGGATAAACCCTCGCAAGAATAACATTAACCCAAAAAAATATTGGGTTAAATTAAACCCAATTCTAATTTTTGGTTATGAAACCTGCCACCAGGTCATATTACATATTAAATTTATATTTTATTTCGAAAAGTTGGCTTTTGCCAATTAAATCAAATTGGCTATTTTCTTGGGAAACAAATAAACCCAAAATAGTTTGGATTCAATTTTGGTCAACAAAATACGCTAAATGAGCGTAATCAAGAAAATAATAAAAAAAAAAAGGAAATGTTGGGTTCGTCCCTATTATTTGGAGCGGAATAGATCTGGCGCGTTTATTAGTATTTTAAACGAGCTAATGCAAGATTCGAAGCTATTTTTTAATTATACCAGAATGAGTGTGGATGAATTCAACGAACTGCTGGCTATGGTTGGGCCATTAATTGAGAAACAGCATGTCGTGAGGGAACCTTTGAGCCCTAGTTTCAGATTGGCCGTGACATTAAGGTATTAAGTTTCTTACGTATTACCATAAATAATTATTATAAAAAATTAATGCACTAGATATCTTGCAACGGGGGAATCACAAACCAGCTTGGCAATTGCTTACAAATGCTCCCAAACAAGCATACACAGAATTGTTTGTGAAACAACTAAATGTATATCAAGCGCGCTTAAAAGCAAGGTGTTTCCCGAATTGACCACAGAGTATTTCGAAACGGTGGCATCTGGTTTTCAAAACAGATGGAATTTTCCTCACTGTATAGGGGCAATTGACGGAAAACACGTCACAATTCAAGTAAGGCAATCTGAAAATTGAAGAATTTATTTAACCTACCATTTTATATTTTATTTTAGGCACCAAGTAACTCCGGATCAGAATTTTTTAATTACAAGAAAACATCATCGATTGTGTTAATGGCAATTTGCGACCATGAATACAATTTCATAACGTGCGATATTGGTGCTGCAGGACGGCAGAGTGGCGGAGGGGTTTTTAGGGAAAGTAATTTTGGCAAAAGGTTTTATGCAAATACGCTTCCGTAAGTAACGCTAGCTTTGAAAACATTTTCAATTTCCTAATAAATCCAAAAAGTTGATAGCTTTAATTGTATATTAACTTTTTTAGCATCCCTGAACCAAGCGACGTGAGCGGGAATTTTAAGAACATGCCCTATGTGTTTGTGGCCGATGATGCGTTTGCGTTAAGTAAAAATATGTTGAAGCCATTTACTACCATCAAATCAGAAAAAGAAAAAAATTTCAACTATCGTCTTAGTCGAGCCCGACGCATGATTGAAAATTGCTTCGGTATTCTGTCATCTAAATGGAGAATATTTAGAACTACAATCATAGCAGATGTTAGTCTGGTTGAGAATATAGTGCAATCTTGTGTCTGCCTACACAATTGGCTTAGACAAAAAAATAAAAATTATATTTCTACAGATCTTGTAGATCATGAAGTAAGAGGAGTTATCGTACCAGGTAAAATTTTTAATCCACACTTCTGAAAGTTTAAAATATATTTTAAAGCAATATAATGTATCTATTTTCAGGTTCTTGGCACAGTTACAGCACCAATTTCAAGTCTCTTCAGGCAATGAACAGAAACTCGACAAATATAGCCAAATTGACACGAGAAAGGTTTGCCGATTACTTTTGTGCAGAGGGGCAGGTAGAGTGGCAACTGGGTAAAATATAAAAACCATACAACTAGTCGCGCAGGGTAAGAAGCTACTTTTATTCATATCGATTTCAGTAAAACTCTTTTAATTTAATTTATTTATAATTTTAATAAATTGTTATTTATTTTTAAATAATTCAGTTTTTTATATCACAGAATTCCATACCAGGTAGGTGTCCAACACCTGTTATTGCGGTTTCAATAATATAAATAATAATATAAATAATAGAAAATTAAATATAAATGAAATTATACAATAAAATAAATTCCTTTTCTTGTTTAACGAAATTAATAATAAATTGGTTTTAATTAATAGTTTTAAATATTTCCCTGCAAAAACAAAAAAAAAATTAAATAAATAATAAATTTAAATAAATGTTTTATTTATTAGTTACTTGTTTTTTCAATGCATCGCTGACAACTTTGAGTAAATCCTGCTGCGCTTCCAGCCTGGCCATGAAACGCAACGCTTTTAAGTAAGGTTTTAGCGTTATCAAAATCGCGTCTACTGCAATGTCATCAGAGTCCGTGTCTGGAATTGAGGCAGGAGGACTTGAGATAGATGTAGAATGGCTGTATGTGAACATCTCTACGGCCTCTACGTAACGGCGTTTCATTTCCATTGCCTCCTCCTGATACTGAGTCATTGGAATTTCTGTTAAAATTAAAACGATTTGATGTAAATTGGTTATATACACGAGTATAGTAAGTATACATATATCTCATATTATATGTAAATATGTACAAAATAATAAATTTTTATTTTTAATACTAACTTACTCTTTCTACTGATTGATACTCCCTGTTTTCTGATCTCATTTGGCGAGATATTTGGGGACTCACTTGTGTCGCTGTGAACACTTCCACCTAATTCTATTGGTTTAAGTGATAGAGAAAAACATGTAATTAAAAGTTGCGGTTTTGACGTCACGAAAATAATTCATATTAAAAATGAATTAATTCCACCGTGAAAATTCCGCGAAGCTAAATCGGGAAGCCATATTGTACCGTCTAGGCTCTGCCGTATCATCCAAAAATGATAGGATCTTGGTGTATTTATGTTGTTTTTTTATTCCACCTGGTGAACCAGTGGCAGCTCGTTTTTTGGCCCGCAAATAGGTAGCCTTTACCGTGTCCCACTTTTTGCGCACTGTGGCAATATTGGCCGCGTTTATTTCAAGGTCTGTAATAAAGAATTTTAGAAAATTATCTAAATGCTTATACACCTGCATTAAATTTATAACATTAAGAGCATTTTATTTGGCCAAATTGGATTTGGTATTCAATTCGGATATTCGGATTTGCGTCTATGGTATATGTAGTGAAAGGTAGGATTTTTATCACGTATACCCAGTATCCACGAATGCCAAATTGATATTCAAAATCATGGCACTGATGTCATTTGATAACAAATAAAATGAGATAATTAATATAAATAAAAACAAAATTACGTGTTGATTCCTTTACGACTTCTTCCCACAACCGTGCTTTTATAATTTTATCCTTGTATAGAGAGTCTCGGATGTTCCATATAGCTGGTCTGGTTCGTACGGCTTCAATAATTAATTCTGGAATAAATGTATTAATTATAATTTCTAAACCACATATAATTAAGATTATACCGTGACTGCTATCCTCTAATATCGATGTGGATGAATCTGATGGACAGCTCACATCAGATTCATCCGCCTGATAATTAACAAAATAATTATGCAAACTGTCGTAGCTGCTACTATTTCCATCCATTGTCCCGTCCACTAATTTGGTGTCCTCCAAAACAATAATTGTTTTATTACCTGAAATTTAAAATGCATTATTAACTGAATGATTATTAAATATATGTACATAAGAGTAATTCAAATAAACTCACCGTAATCCATTTTACCACCAAATTTTCCGTAGTGTGAAATTCTATCTAAGACAATTTTTAAAAGCGTAATATGGAATTGAAAACAAGAAAGTATAACGTTAATGTAGATATTTATATAATAGCATTACTTAATACATAATAAATAATCTTAAAAATACAATAAGAACCAAACAATTTAACGTTAACCTTACTTTTAATATTCAAAATAAAGTTTGATGTTATTAAAAATTCAAATTAAATATTAACATAACACAACTATTACACATACCTTTAATTAAAATTTAGTATTAATATCACGATTCTAAATAAATATTACTATTATTTTAAATTCAATTACAATTTTTTTTTTCAATATCACACCGAAACAAAATTTGAACTATTTGACACTTTACTATAAAATTGTTTGTGTGCGAGAAAAATTTCTCGTCTTACACACATTTTTTGTGGGAATGTGAGTGTGACTGCAATAAAAAGTATTCGATTTGATACTTTTTATGGCAGTCACACTACTACAAACACAATATTTTTCCAGTCAGGTTTGACTGAGACGGTGTTTTGTTTCTTTTACACAGCTACCGAATTTATATTTTTGTCCCATTTTAATTTTGACTGACAGTCAATTTTTCTCATGGAATTGAGGCATAATGATCATCATTTTCAAAAAAAACAAATCATGTCATATAGCAAAAATATTGTTACGAACTAGGCTACTGAGTTCGTTCGGATTTTGAAATTAAAAACACTGTGTACTTTTCATTTCACTCTACTTTTATATATCATACTTTGATATTTTCTTTGACTTTACTATTTAATTCTGTCCGCTTACTACTGGTGGGGGCTATGACAACAGATTTATTTGTTTATTTAACGATTTAAAATAAACCAAAAACCTTCTCTGCTTGCCATCGGTCGTGTTTATAACACTTAACCATCTAAGCTATTGCTGTTCATAACGTGAGCTTGTTGTATGATGGCCAAAATCGCCACAATATTTACAGAACTTGAACCCCGTTACTTTTTTTATGCCAGAATTCTCTTGCAGGACAGTTCGATAACTCATAAGATAAATCATATCTGAATTTGAACTTACGATGTCAGAATTCGATATCTCATGCCTGAATTCGATACATCATGCTAAAATTTGAAATACCTTAGCAGTAGTAGCTATACAAAATATAGAACAATTACCAAAAAAAAAACAAATCAAATGAATGATCCTGATGAAATGATGAAAATTGTTATTTGTAATTGTGAAAGATTTGAAAAGGAAGAGAAACCTTTTTTCGCTAAATTCAATTTCAATAAATTTGATAAGTGAAAGCGGTATAATGTATAAAATGGCTTTATGTTAATTACACGTTTTTTACGTGTAAAAAACTGTGTAAATCACATAGTATAATTTACTCGCCTAACCATGCTGTTCACAAATCTAAGTATTGTAACTATAGAAATCAAGTTCTGTCCTTATTCGTGAATGTAAACAAAAATATTATTTTGGAAATCAAAAGGTTAACAAGAAGTGGCTTTGGAATAATTTTAGATAAGTAGGCATTGGTGATACAAATTCTAGTAATATTATACCGTTTTCAGCCGATGATATCAATTGTGTTACCATTATCGGATTTTAATAGTGATTCTAAATCTAAATTTCAAACTTCACCGTTCAAATTTAAATGCGTCAGAGACTTCGATATGGCGAATCTAGTTGGAAAAATTAAATTAAACGCGGCTAGATATGATGGAATGAACCTTAAGTATCTAAATGTAATACTGCCGTTAATTTTACCTTATATCCAACTTTTATAATTAATAAGTGTATTACTAACTCTTAGTGTCCTTGGAAAGAGGCTAATGGTGCTTCATTAGAAAATATACCAAAATTAATGAAGATTTGAGGAGTATTTATTCATAAGGGTATATCCTCCAACAGGTCGCAAATAAACTATTTGCGCCTCAAAATCTGACTACTCGATTGATTTTAACATGAGTTTTTAAATTTTTTTTTGTGGTTTATTTGCTTTTGCAAACACCACTGAGTGGTGGAACTGCACTGAGTAGTATTTATTGTCTTGACTTACTAGATTTTATTTGCATCGTCAAAAATTCCGTGGTAACTTTTCTATAATGTTTTTACTGCTCAGTCGCAAAAGCAAATAAAATACAAAAAAAAATTGAAAAACTCATGTTAAAATCAATCGAGTAGTCAGATTTTGCGGCGCAAATAGTTTATCTGCGACCTGTTGGAGAATATACCCCATAGTCTACGTTAATTGATCTTATTTTAAATACGAAGAAAACACAGGCCATGATTATTGTAGAAACAATTATTCGGTTATAATACCGAATTTGTATATTAATAATGACAAATTAGCTTTAGTGGATTCAGTTTGTAATCAGGGTATGCGCATGAATAGCACCATCACTTGGAGTGACCATATTATTGAAACCTGTCGTAAGCTAAACTCTATTCTGTATGGCTTAAGACTTCATCGTAATAGTGGAGAAATAGCATTCCATCGTACTTGGCCATATCCCAGAAGCTTACCCAATAATCATTTTATAATCCCATTTCCATCGTGGATGTCAAACTTCACTAAAATCCGTTGATCCTAATGACCTTACATATAATTTGCTACAGGTTCAACTTGAAATATACAAATTTCAATTTGAATTGTAAAACCTGTAGTACTGTACAGTGAACATACATAAAAACACTCACTTGTATATATATCGATTGCTCAACTGCTCACTAAATCCTAATCCAGTCACAACTCATCCCCAGTTCAACCCGCGAACGGAACCTAACCCAACCCTCAACTGAAAACCGCAAACTTTATGCCAAACTCAATCCTCAAACCAGTATGTTTATAAAAAATTATTCAACTGTTCACAATATACTAATCCAACCCCAACAAAACTCCCACTCAACTCCAACTCAACCAACTGAACAAATCGAAATCAACCCAGCTGTTCTTGAGTTACCATGGATACAGATATCCTATCCAGACATCCAGACATACAGACATCCGGACGTCCAGACATAGGAACGGACATTTTTTTTTTTTTTTGCTTTTTTAGACTCAGGAACTTTCAAAACGTCGAGACAGGTGGTTTTAGACCAACCAAATTTTTTCTCATTTTTGACAGGATTTCAATACTTTTTAGGTATTATCATAAAGTTCCTAATCGATTGATTATACGGAAGCACGTACTAGGTTTTTGCCGACAAAGTCGCGTTATGTCCATAAATCAAACAATACGATGAGAAAAAGCTTTTTTAGAAGTAAAGAAAAAATTTGCATTTGTTAAATTTTTCAAAAATGTCTCGCATTATTTAAATTTTTATTTATTTCCAATTTAAAGAGCAAGCAACTTAAGGCACTGAAAAACACCTAATTTAAAATTTTGTGGCATTCCAAAATTTTTGCAACGCGACAATCAATGCTGAGCACAATTGTAGATTTTGAATTTTTTTGGCTCAGTATTTGCTGATCTATATAGTAAGGCGATTAAAAAAAAAAATCTAATTTTCTATACAATGTACAGATGCCCTGCCCTAAACTCAACATTTAATTTATAATCTCGAATCCCAAATCACCTCTCCCATATGTAGATGTAGCCTATACCTTTAGAGGAGCTCGCCCTTAAACATATGTTCAATTATAATTTATTGGTGGCCATTTTTCTGGTCGAAGGTATTCTGATTCAATTTATGCACTCTTTTAGTTGGTAATTTTACCAATATATTTTGAAGATGCGCGTCAACAGTGTCATTGCGTTATGCAGCTAGCTATTTTTGAAGTTTAAGTATAACTTTCCACCGCTTCCAAATTGAAAACCAAAATTTCACTCAACGACATTCATTCAGAATACCCATACGAAAATTGATTCAGCATAATGTAAGAACTTTGAACTTATTCAGTTCACATTAAAATATTTTATTTAAGCGCGCACCTATAAAATTAAGAATTAATTTACCGTTCCCTTTACTTTTCCACCTGCAGGCAACCGCAACGAACCCTATCAAAATTATGACAAAATTTAAGCGACACACAAATGAACAGAACCAAAAAAAAAAAACAAAAAATCGTTTTTCCAGTAAATAAATTCGTTGATTTACAGATGAGACGTTCCGTGTTATAATCTGTTGCCGCATTTTATTTTATAATTCCTCCTATTTCAGGTCTCATTTACCAAAAGAAATGTTGAATACTCGTATGCAAGAGATTTAGTATTTAACTAATAATATTTTGGGACAAAATGTCGGAAGACAATTTTTATTGTAATAATACGTTTAAATATTTCTTTCAACATTTTGTACTCGTAAAACTCGTTACAAATTACAAAGGTGAAATGTTATGAAAATATTTGTAGTTTAACAAATTGAAGTAAAATGCTTATGTAAAGTGTGGTAGCAAAAGACCATTATACCAAACAAATTTCCATGCCAACCTGATGAATATTTTGAAAACCAAATTCCAAAACGAAAACTCATGTATGTATGTACTTTTGTATGTACGAGTATGTATAGGTGTACTGAGAGGTACCACATATAAGCTTTTCAAAATAACATGGATCATTTCTTTTAATGAAATGCTTTTACATTTTATGTGTCGTCTTATATACCAACATTTGTTCCTTTTTGGATTGTTAATTTCAGATTAGTTTTTCAGAGAAAATTTATGGTAGAGAATTTTTTTGTGTTTGGTGTCGACATATCTACTTACATAAGGTTAAGGTAGCAATATAATATTAGTAAAACGAAATTTTACAGAACTATGTTAGTATAATGAAGTTTATGTTTTTGTGGTTTCAGGTGTACTCAAATGAAAAAATGCTTTGTGCTGTATTAGACAAGGAAATATAAAGCTTTACATTGGAAAATTTGTGTTGAATTGTACGCGTTATGGCAATAAGTGTAGCTGTCTACAAGTACAAATTTAATATCGGTATAGTCAAATACAATTGTTGTAAAAGCTACCGCCATTTCTTACTGATATCGTCTAAAATGATCAGACATCTCTGGCCTGACTCATCCTTATGAGGTTTTAGTTTTTCCAATATAATAACGTGGTTGATCGAGTCAAATGCTTTACTAAAATCAGTATAAATGACGTCAGTTGAGCCTTAACCTCAATCACCTCCAAAGCACGTTTCGAAAATTCTATTAAGTTCGTCACAGTAGATCTACCACAGATAAATCCGTGTTGTTTGTCAATTATAAATGATTTCAGTCCGAAATACATGTGGTCACAAACAATTGATTCAACTAATTTTGGGATAGCTGACAGTACAGGAATACCCGTATAATTAGAGGCATCGTTCTTATTACCGGATTTGAAAATAGGAACGATATGAGAATATTTCAATGCTGTTGGAAAAATACCCGGAGAAAGTATCCATTGAATAATATTGACAAAGGAAAAGCCAACTCATATCTAAGTCTTTTTAGGAAGCTTAAAGGAACCCCATCTAGACCACAGCCATCTTTAAACTGATGGAGTGATTCAATAATATCCTTTGGAGTGATACATGGTTTACCCGAGGTGGTAATTATACTATCATGTGTTATATCCGCAAATATTCCTTTATCAACATTGTCGAGTCTATAAGTATTTTGGAAGAAAGAACCAAACAATTTGGTTATATCCACAGAATTATGGCCAGAAACATTAATGTATATGTTTCCCTCCTAGTCTGAACAAAGTTCAGTGTTTAACCTGGTTATTCTCACATCCTTAAGGTTGATTTCAGGAGCCGAAACTAATTGATGCCCTTTGATGAAATGCACTGATGTTAGAACATCAAATTCTGGGTCATTTGGTAAAGTGCAAATAAATTTAAGATTGCCTCTAAACAAACAGTGAGAATAGTTTCACCAACGATCCGTTTCAAATGGTGCTTCATTGACTTCATCGCTTTCTCCCATAATCATCCAAAATGAGGAGCGTTTGGTGGTTTAAAATGTCAAGTGATTGACCTGCTTAAAAGAAAATTGTAAATTTCGTTAGTATTTGTCTTTGAAACATGAGAAAACTTCCTGTAAATATGCCGATTTATTGCCTCGTCTCGCAATAAATCGTTACAGAGCAGCTAGGAAAGTGTTGGTTGTTCAATTGCTAGTTAGCTCGATAAGTATTGCCCGCGTACTTATACATACAAACAAGTGAATACAGGTCTTATTAATTAAAATTGTGATTAGTGTCCGTTGTTCAATGGTCAGGAAACCTTCTAGCATATACTCTAATTGAGTCCTTTTACACCATAATGTAATGGCTGCTTCTCACTCTTCGACTGTTATTGGCATCTTACGTTTCACTGCACCGCTTCGTATGTTGTTTCGAAAACGCTGGATGGCCACTGTTCTAATGATTTTTCTGTTAAAGATACATGCTCGATTAACTCTATATGGAAAATGATAAACCTCGACTTTCTGCTAGGAGAGACACACAGAATTATGCACGCTTTTCTTCCTCGTAATTTGATCTTTGCTCTGGCCAATTCTCAGACATATCACGTAACCAGCTAGGAGAATTCCACCATAGTTCATGTGTAAGTATTTCAGATGGCAGAATATTCCTCATGAAGCCCAGTCAGCCGGGTTAACTTTTGTAATTTCTAGGATTTCCGATGAATGTTTGTCATCAGGATCAGTCCAACAAACTGTCCTTGATACCATGCACCTCTAGCTTTTCTGTGACCGATTTGGTCTGGTTTGGTAAAGAAGGTGAGCCGCATAATGTTCTAATTTTGCTGTAATTAACTTCTTAACTGGAACAACCTTCGATTTCGCAGCTAGTAAGCTGCAATAGCATCGGTCAGGGTTAATTCAATGTCGAATATAGTTCGATTGGTATTTGGATACCTTCCAACTGTGGAAGATACTGTTCTCTGAGAGTAATGTTCTCTTAGTAAAATCTGCCTAACTCGTGCTAACGGGTAAGGAAAACACATCTGGTTTTGCTCTAGCTCTATATAACGATGGTATCGTACGTAAAAAATCATCTGAGTTAGAAACCCACTTCCTTATGATAAGGATTCTGCGCTGATCCCTGCTGTATGCCGCAGGAAAGTGGTCTCGGTGAATATATGCTATCTCGTTCAATACTCGTATAGATAAATAAGACGCTGCTTAAGTATCATACGTCAATGTTGGCATTTAATTATTCTATCAAGTAATGCGTTAAACACGTGCTGTGTACCTTGAATAATAATATCAATATCTTGAGGTTTATTGAAATCAGGATCAGCTAAAAATACATCAAAATTGCATAGTTCATAGAGAATACTACTTGATGATATATTTGCATGAGCGGCCATTGTGCTTGATTTCTCTTTAGCTGATGCTGATATGTACAAATAGGCTAATTGGACTCTTCCTGATGAAGCAACGTATGATTTTTCTTCCCAAAAATTTGGCATCTCGATTTTGACAAGCAACTGAATATCTGATTTTTGACTCTTACACAGTTAAAACAATGGTTGTCTGACTTAATGCATTGTCAGCGTTCCATAACTGAGAGTTGCTGAAATTTCTTACACTTCAACAAAGTGTGCTCTTCCTTGGGTAACTTTGGATTTGGTAAGCGTTGAGTTGGGTCCGGTGTTCACTTAAATAATTTTTTATGTTTGTCTTTTAACGGCCAGCTTTGACGCTTAAGATTCTGACCTTACATCGAGTTGTCGGACTTTTCCGTTGGCGCCCTTTTTGATGGTTTCAATATGGCCTAACTGCCAAGTAGAGGGTATGAAGGTATGTACCACTGCTACGACATCTCGAGATATTTAGAGATCCATCGGTTACACAATATGTGAGTGATTACTGGCTTTAGTTTCCACTCAGCACGCAATTCATGGATTTCATCATTAAAGTTACCAAAGAATTCGTTTCGCCTGAAGAAAATAGTAGAAAGGGATTCGGGGTAAGAGCTTTGAGAGTCTCTGTGTTCGATTCAAAATATGTCAGCGGTCGCTAATTAATCATAGGCTCGATTTTAATGAAACAGCAACGGAGCAGGTCTTGTGACCGATGTTATGCCTCCTTGTTGACATTCTGCAAGACCTCTCGCAATTGCGTTTCTGCACCCCGTTGCTGTTCTTCCTATAAATGTTCGAACGATCAGAATAAATGCATGCGTGGACAGGGCGGAAACTAATTCTGTAATTCTGGCTGTATGGCTCTTGTAGTCAAACATGTAGGTATTGTACCCAATTTTTTCTCGATACGTTTACCATGTCTGACAGTGATTGGGCCGAAGTAATCTACTTCAACAAATGTAATTAAGGGCATCGCAGCGGCAACCCGCGACCCTGATAGTTCTGCCATTTCTCGTACCTCGGGTCTCGCATCTCTTATGCGATATCGTGTACACTTCGCTCGCACGCATTTAGGCTACTTAATGGGGGTATTTAGTACCTCTGCTTAATCTCATTTAAAACTGTAGCATGATTTTGATGGTGGGCGATGACTAGTTTCACAAATTAATTTTTTTCTTGGAAGTATAATAGGGCAGGGTTGCTTTTACGTGAGATACTCTGCATTCTATAGCCCGCTCCTCACCATGATGATGCTCTGCAGTTTATGATCTTCTTTTAAGGTTTCTACCCCGCTGCGGAAAGCTTCCTTTTGTACGATTCGGATTAGCTAAGTTAAAGCAACGTTCAGTTCGGCCGCGACTACCTGATGAACTATATTTTACTGCAGAATAATCGCATCATCCTAACTTGCGTTCTAATTAACTTCTTATGGTTCGAAAAGCGCTCGAAGTCGAATGTTAGCCCGTCTGGTTTCAGTGTGATTGCGAAATGCATACATCGCACCTCATATCGATTTTCCAAATTCGGTGGGCAACGAAAGATTTAAATGACAACATAACAGTTATCGCGTTTTGTTTCTTTACGGAGTTGGCGGCACGAAGTCCAAGTACCGCCACCTGCAATTTCTTTCGTGGAATTGTGATCATTTTTTGGACGCAATATTCGTTTTCGAGGTGACAAACGCTAGCTCTAGTACCTCATTTCCTTGTTTAACTACGTATTACTCTGGTTTGCCATATCTCCTTTGGAATTAATTTGCATCCGACCAATCCAAGTGGATCAAACACCATCATTTATTCCTCATGGCTACATCTTAACGCTTAACCGAACAGTGTCATCATTCGTGCAGTACAACATTCCGAGGACTTTGGTGCTGCTCTGTCGCTGTTGCCCGACATCCTCTCAGTTTTTAGTGTGAATTGGGATTATTAATTCCAAAACACGCGACGCGCGGCTTCTACACATTCTTCTATTGTTTTGAAACTATAGAAATATTCACCGATGTAGTGGCGAGGTTTGATTGATTCATGCGCTCGTAGTTTCTGTTGCCGTTACCTTTCTACAATCAGATTTTTCACATAATGGGCTATAGATGGATCGAGAGATGGAACAGTATACTCCAAGCGTCATTAGAGTCATCTGGTATAGACGATCTCTCCACAGGCATCGCTGAGCGTCTTGTTGCCCCGGTTGATCCCAATCTAGTATAACCTTTCTCCGTATGTCGTCACTGACGGCATACCTGTGTTCTTTAAATTTAAACAGCACGGCTACGAGGTTTTCTCATAGATCACAACGCGTCAACTTATTTGAATTTAATGTGAACCCACAAAAAGCTCGTCTTGCTCGGCTTATTAGGGTTTGATTCTTCAACCGATAACTTCTTTAGCCAACCCTTCTCTTTATACATACGATGGTCTGTGCATTAGATGCACTGTCATCTCGTATTCGTGTAGATCCTGGTTTGCCACTTTGTGATGATTCAGCGACAAGTAGTTCAATTTTTTCTCGTGCTCCATTAACTATATTTGTCGCAACTGTTGCACATATTGCACATATAGGGTTAACGATAGCAATATACACAAATAGCATGAATAATTAAAGTTACATTGGTATTTTTTGGTAATTGCTCGAAATATATATTTGTGTGTATTGTTATCGTTTTTAAGATAGAAAGGCATAAAAATTGTCAGTCGTTGTCTGAGAATCTGAAAAAGCGCTTCAAACTTAAAATGAAGTTAATATTGAGTAAAAATAATAAAATTATATTGTTGCTGAAATTATAATATTAATTGAAATTGTAATACTTTAAGTTAAATTAAATTCTAAAATTGTTAAGTTTAAGAATTATTAAATAAACAAATGAATGTGAGTAAAAATACACCAAGAGTGTTTAAAACCTATCTGTTTGATTTGTTCTGCCGATTATATACAACTTAAATTGGTGACAGCGGATATTCTAAAAGGGCATGGTGAGCGTATGTAGTGTTATACATTTAGCTTTATGCCAACGTGTTGAAAATTGCAGAACAAACAAACGGTTAACACTCTTATCGAACGTTTAAGTGCTGAAGTGCCGTTATAACGCGAAATTTCATTCAAACGTTATTGTTGTTGTATACAAAACAAAAAAAACATTTCTATCATATTAACGAACATAAAAGTGCGTGAATTGAGTGTAATATATTATGTAAATGATTTTTTTAACATAACGCTGTTGGTCAAGTGCAACCATAACATAAAGTGCAAACATAACATAGTGCCACATATTAAAAATAGTCGAAATCGTTTTTATAGTTAATATTTTATAATGTTAATACATACAAAAATCGTTAATAAAATATTAAAAATTTTCTTAAAAAATCAACTATACATCTTTAATCCAGTTATCAATGATCTATTCTTCATCATTCATTAATATTGAACATCACCATACTCATTGATGATTCCATCATCTTCATTCATCGATATTCAAAATCATAATTTATCAATCATCACGATCCAGTAATCATCATTATCCAGTTATCATATTAAATCGAGATCCAGTAATCATTATAATACAGTAATCGAATCAAACAACATTGATCGAAATCCAGTAATCATCTGTATCCAGTTATCAATATTGAGATCATCACACATTGTACCAACTTCTTCAACATAACATGGTTCAACATTAATTAAAGTTATATATTACAATTATTGTTAATTTAATTCTAAGGTCTCAAACTTTTTTTTCTAAAACTCATTTTAGCATAATATTTAAGATTAATTTAATGGATGAGCTTAAACAAAATACTCTAAATTAGGAAGACAATAAATCATAAGGGGAGGATCCAAAGCTCGTTTACCGTCATCAACTTCAACTGTAAGTACTAATATTACTTAACAACAAATAACTTTAAATCTGGTGGATTACCATATGTTGACTAAATATTTCTAAACAACCGACTAATTTTTTAATATCAAAATTAACACATTACATTGTCGTCAGCCGTTAATTTAAATTTTTATTAATTGATTTTACCATATGAGGTATGGATGGTCGTAAAGGGCATAAAAACAAAGATGATTCGTTTGCCGAGAATGCAAGTAACTTTCAAAATAATTGTCCTGAAAATCATTTGCAAGATAGTTCAGTATTAAATAATAACGAAATTAAGCTTAAAAAAACAAACATGAAATTAAATATTGATACGATACGAGATTATCCCTGATTTTGATGGAACAACATCAAACTTGCATAAGTTTATAGCCTGCTGTAATACAGTTTACGATCCGCTTGATCAGGAATCCGACAAAGAATTATTTCTAAATATTCTTAAATCGAAACTTTCTGGGCGCGCTTATGATTTAATAAAATATAATGAATAATGATTATGAATCTTGGCCAATTTTAAAAAAGGATATTTCATTGAATTTTTCTGATACGCGATCTATTGAATATCTTCAAGTGGAATTGGTTTCAGCCAAAGAATTAAAATCGGAAAGTGTAAGAAATAAGAAAAGCTACTAGAGTAGAAAATATTTTGTCCAATCTTAATGATGTGTGTATTACACAGGAAGGAAAGGAAGCTTCAAAATATATTCAACATCTGAATAATGCCACTGCACTTCGCTCATTTCAAACTGGGTTACAAGACCCTATCAAAATAATTGTAAAAGCTTGCAGATTCACTTCTCTTAAAGACGCAATTTCTAAAGCGATTGAAGAAGAGAGTGCTTATCAAGAAAAATGTTTACCTCAATTGAATACGACTCCACATAAATCTAACATAGTCAAATGCCAATTATGCCAAAAACTTGGTCATTCTGCAAATAACTGTTTCTCACTATCCCGTAAAACTTCAAATATTTCCGTAACTCCACAGTAGGTATCGTCCACAAACTTCAATATGTCAGAAAAAATATAACGTGCGCTTATTGTAAAAACCGAGGTCATCATATCAGAGATTGTCGCAAAGAGAAGTACAATGATGAATTAAGGCGGTCTGCCTCAAATGCACAGACCTCTTCAAATGTCGAGCCAAATTTTAATATTTCAAATACCACTTCTAAAATTTTTCATAATTCAAATCTAAATAGTAGTCCGGAAAACTTGAAACCACTCGACCAAGAATGAATTAACGCGGTTGGTCGAGTGATGGTAAAGAATCTAAAATAGCCACGTATTCAATTCTGATCCATCTTCTAATAAAGGTATTCGCAAAAATCATCAACAAGATTCTATTTTGTCTATGAAAAATGTCCCGAGTGTATTAATAATTCACCAAACAATAAGACGTCGAAAGCTAATTTTGTGGTACTCAACCTCGATTTCTTAAAAACTTCCAGTGCATATTTTCTAATCGACACAGGTGCAGATATTAGTGTAGTGAAGAAACAATATATTAATCCTAATTTTGATTGTTATCCTCGAGAAAAATGCATTGTTCGAGGAATTGGAGAAGAAACATTCGAAACGCTTGCCCTATGCCCTGGTAAAATAGTTATTGATAATTTTTCATTAGACCATTCATTCCACATTATTCCGGATAATATTCGATTCAAATTTGCTGGAATTTTAGGGTGTTATTTTTTGAATTCATATAAGTGTCTAATAGACTTTGAGCAACGTTGTTTAAAACTCAATGTCAACGGAAAAATTATTTCTAAAAATTTAACTGTTCCTCATGATCATGTACATTTCATTCCTGGAAGAGCCGAGCAAATATGTAATATTACTGTTAACGTTGATAAATACGGTGAATATTTTTGCCCTTCTCCAATACTATTCTGACTGTTACAAATAAAATATCTCACATAAGTATTGTAAATAGTAATGAACATCCGGTAAATATTCGTAATTGTAATATTGTCTCTGAGCCACTAGAAAATTACGAAGTATGTTATCCAAATTCTTGGGCAGATAAACTAGAGCAAAGATTACATCATCTTGAACAAATTTTAAATCTTGGAGGTTTAAATGGTGAGGAAAGAACATCAATATTAGACATATGCCGACAATACAATGACATTTTTCATTTACCAGGAGACAAACTAACAATTTCGAATTTCGGTGCCCATGACATTCCTTTAATACAAAAGACTAGACCAATATATATAAAACAATATCGTTTGCCACAAGCGGCAAAAGAGGAAATCGCCATTATTACTGGTCCCCAAGAAATCTGATGATAAAACTGTAAAACGCTGGAGAATAGTTGTTGACTTCAGAAAGCTTAATAATGTTACCATTGGCGATGTATTTCCTCTTCCCAACATAATTGAGATCCTTGATCAACTTGGTAACTCAAATTATTTTTCTACTTTAGATCTAGCCGACGGGTACTATCAAATTCCGCTCGAACCGGTTGATAGACCCAAAACTGCCTTCAGTACGCAATTTGGTCATTACCAATTTTCAAGGTTTGGGCTGAAGGGAGCACCAGCAACTTTCCAGCGTATCATGAATGCTGTCTTATCTGGTCTAAATGGGGTTAAGTGTTTAGTGTACCTGGCCGATGTCGTCGTGTACGGGTATGACCTACATTACCATAATAATAAATTAATTGAAGTTATGCAAACTTTCCGTAAGTTCAACCTCAAGCTTCAACCAAGAAAATGCCAATTTTTGAGGAAAGAAATAGTTTATTTAGGCCACAAAATCACGGGCGAGGGCGTTAAACCCGATCCAAAAAATATTTCAGCAGTTTTAAATTTTCCGAGACCTAATTCGTCAAAAGAAGTTAAATCATTTCTTGGGCCTGTAGCTACTACAGACGTTTTATTTCTAATTTTTCTGACTTAGCTGAACCTCTTACGAAATTGCTACGAAAAGACATTCCTTTCTTTTGGGATGCATTTTGTGAGGAATCCTTCGATAAACTTAAGCATAGTTTACCATCATTTCCTATTCTTCAGCATCCTGATGAAACTAAAGAGTTTTTGGTTACAACTGATGCTAGCAACGTCGCTATAGCCGGTATTCTATCTGAACGAATTAATTCTGTGGACCTGCCCATTGCTTTCGCAAGCAGAGTATTAAACAATGCAGAACGAAATTATAGTACGATAGAGAAAGAGCTCCTTGCGATTGTGTGGACGGTTAAACGATTCAGGCCATACTGATATGGTCGACATTTCACTATACACACCGATCAAAGGCCTCTCACTTGGCTTCACAAAACGAGTAATTCTACTTCTAGGCTAGTGCGATGGAGGCTCGAATTAGATGAGTACGACTTTGATGTAGTTTATAAACCGGGCAAGCAAAACACGAATGTTGATGCCCTAAGTCGTGTAAATTCGACTGATTCTGAAAAGAATAATGATACTACTACTTTACAAGTAATCACTAGGGCACAATCCAAAAACTTGCAAACTGCTAACACTGATCAATTCCCTAAACCTACTAAATCTTTTGAGCAACCTAAACATGATTCCAATATTACTAATTCATCTCAAAATTCTAAAATTCAATATCCAACTATACTTAATCAAACCGATACATCTAACCCACCTGTTGAGTTACCTTGCAATAAAATTATATTTTAATAAGATAATTCACGAGTTCCATAATAGTCCATTAGGTGGACATCAAGGTATCATAAGAACATTTAATCGTCTTAGGCGTTACTATATTTTTCCTAAAATGTTAAGCAGAATAAAAAAATATATTCAAAGTTGTGAAATTTGCCAAAAAAATATAGTGTTTTCGGTGTGAATTCTTTCGTTTTGGTCGTGTTTTGGTTCGAAGTTATTGGTATAACTGTCCCTACCGAATGGTTGGACAAACAATTCGCAGCCATACGTTAAACACCTGTATACTGATTAAAGGATTTTCGAGTTCTGTAAGTCTTTCATCTTTAACATCAACGGCACCTTATAAATCATCTGAGATAATAGAGTAGGGTTGTTTAGCCAGGAGTACCTGATCAACCCTACTCTATTATCAGCTTTTACCCTCATTAAAAATTTGACGATGGTTTTCAATCGTTCAAAATTCACAGGAGGTGTTTGCTTTATCAGCTCCATAGCAGAATTGAAGGCTAACTCAATTCGTCTATATAAAACATCTTCAATGTACTCATAGCGACGATAAACTTGTACCCCTTTGGCTTCTAGTGCTCAATAAGTCATATTACTGTCGTATTATCTCCTTTTGTTTTTCTGCCTCGTTTCTGCTTTCGAATCCTCGCTTAGCCATCTTGCTCTATTCATCAAAAAGCTTCGACTGATCTCGTGTACTGATCCTATACGACACGGACTTTGTTAAGATTCCGATTATCTTAATTGGTAAGGACTGGTAGACCTAACACAGGATTATATGTCTTTACTTACTATGTTCCCTTCGATGTTGATAAAGGTACACTGATCAAAGTTACAATTTGCCATTATTGATGTCCTTATACCTGCGGTTGTTCAGCAATTTCAGTGAAATCCGAATACCCCAAAACATGTTTGACAGAATGTTTTGGTGTATTTGGCAGCTTGGTCGCTTATTCGGCAAACTTCCGCCTTTTATATCCAGTTCTCGAAAGGCCTCAGGGTGGCTGTGATTAATGGCTCCCCGACGTTACCAACTCTTCGGGCCTACTTCGGAAGTTTATTCATTCGCGCTTTTTGGGGTTGTGGTCTTGAGTTTATTCTTTCTGGATCTCCATCGCTTTCCTGTTGGTTTTATCAATCTATTTCAGGAGGAACATGTGAGCTTCCTTTCACTGAATTTTCGATTTGTGGACTCCCGGGAATACCACGATTAAGACAGCGGTTTCTAATATGGCACACTTATTAGTAACAAAATTTTGTAACTGCCTATCTCGCGCTCACCTAAACTGAAAAATTTCGATTCTTTTTCGATTTAAAAAAAATTTTTTTTAATTTGTACAAAATGTAAGTGTGTAACTAATCAACAATAAATAAAACTCAAACCTCAAGCTTATAATTAAGCCGTTTCAACAAAATTTACCAGTAAGATTTTGTCAAAATCTTCTTGGTTTCATTAAAAGTGTTTCGTATAAATAAAATGGCTTTTTATTAGCACATCTTTACAATAACGTTTTGTTAAATTATTCGTTACTAACCGCAAATATTTCAAAATTTTAGTAGATTTGACAACAACAATGTTTCATTTAGTATTGTTGTTGTCAAAATTTTGTTGGCTTCATGAAAAATTGATTGTAATAAGGGCATTTAAAAAGAATGCTAGAATCTGAAATCGGGTTTACTCACAATGATGCTCTAGATTATTTTATAAGCAGTACTTTGACTGATGAGCAGTTATATGAAATAAATAACTTCATATCGTTTTACGAACGTTTATTCAAAATAATTTAACAGTTAAAAAAATATCCGCAAATGAATTACTAAACCCATAATTAAATCATTCATCTGGTGTTACTCATTACCCGTTTATATCTCTGCAGTTTCAAACTCAAACTTTTTAATCGCAGTGACATAATGCTATAATGTCATAATGCTATAAATTACACATACACACACATACTTCTCATTGCAAAAATTGGCTGTTCAAAAACGAAAAAAAAAAATAACGAAAAATGTCCAACTCAAACTTTCAAAAGTTGTTAAATACATACATGTCCAAATAAAGTTTTCTGGTACATTTCAAAAAATTTATAAAACAGCAAAAACATTAAATTTATTTATCAACAAAATCATTCGAATATATCAAGCAAGCACAAACATAAAACAGCTTCATACGTTTTTTTTTTTTTTTAATTTTAATCTGTACAAAATACAAATTTTATAATCAAGCAAACAAAAATGAAATGAAAAATTAAATAAAAATACGAGCTTTTTTACTCCCCACCATTCCCAGTCCCTATAGTGTCGTAGTTGGTGTTGCTGTATTGCAAATAAAAAAACTTCTGTTTTATTATTTCTGCACACAATCCTTACAATAACAATAAAAAAATTGCAACTATATTTTCGCAGGCAAATTGCAATTAACAGCAAAATTTTTATTTTATTTCAAAGTTATGATTGCCCGCACCTAGTTTATATCCCCTTTTACAATAGCGGTCCGTATACATTGTGTTTCATTAGAGCTGTCGGTTCATATAGTAGAACAAGAAAAGCATATACACATTAAAATTGCTCACAAAAAAAAAAAAGTTTAAAACCGACAAAAAGTTTGCTATCCGCACGTTATTTTTTAGTTTTTGGAGGATGGAATGAATTGACTTTTTACTGGTACTACTGCCTGGCCTTATTATACGATGTAGCATATTTTTTTGCTGTCATAGTCATCACGTATAATACTTTTAATGGTTCTGAATTTGTTGATAACAAAATATGGATACATTTTTCATATTGCGATAGTTACGAAATGCGAATAGTCAGACATAAAGTTGTAAAGTCTTACTGACAGAAAATTTATGGTTGTGCTAACAAAAATGCCACTTTATTAATAAGGAATTGACAGAGCTTTGAGCTTCTAAATTTATAACGAACTAAAATTAAACATCTAACAAATTATATTGTGTAGCATTTTAGAGTAATACGGTTTTAGATTCTAGAATTACCCAACAAATATTTTACAAAAACGTTGTTGTTGTTAAATCTATTAAAATTTAAAATACTTACGATGTTTGCGCGACGATTTAACTAAACCGCGGAAATACATCTAACGGCAGAATGCTGCGAGAAACCTGTCGCAGTAAAAATAATGCTTACAAATTTCACCTGAAAATACAAAATAACTAAAACTAACCAATAATAAATAAAAAACATGTAATTAATAATTTACCATTGGAAAATCCATTTGTCATGTTGACAAATTGTAGCTGTCATTCATTGATATAAATAATATTTATAAAGCTGAACTGATATTATACCATTCACATTAAAATTTGGGTTTTAGGGTCTTGTTAAAATCTTAGACCATAGATGTCACTATTGAATGGAAAATTTTATTTTTAGAAAACATAAAGAAAAAAAATTAATCTCTTTCAACTTTTTGAAGCAACAAGTTCATTCTTGAAAATCGTGTAACAAGAAAATAATAAATTGTAATTGTTTTATATAACGTGAAATTAAAAATAAAGCAAATTATTGGAAAAAACATTGATCTACCGTGTCTTCAATTATTCGCTGCCGAGTTTAAAGAAAATCAATTTACCGTCTATACATACGATTTTCGCGGTAAATAATTTAACAAAAAATTGTATTGTAAGTTTGGGTTAACAAAAATGTAAAGTTGAACTTTACCAGCTTTTAAGTTTATAACAGGCAAAAATTACCTAGTGTAGCAGTTTAGGTAATTCGATTTCGGATTCTGGTATTTTTTATAAATGCTCTAATTTAAGGTGACCATATTCTTTTCAAATCAAAAGATGACATTTTTCAAAAACATTATACCGCCCCCTCTTCCATTTCCAATATAAAATAAAAATTTTAAAACGCATATAAAAATTTATAATAAAATTATTAAATATTAAATATAATTCGTTCAACAACAGAAACATTCAAATTGTGTTCTTTTGACAATAAATGTGTTGCGTTCGTTTACGTTCCAGATTTAAAACCGTTGAAATATATTTTAAATGACAATTACTCTACAATTTAATATCAAATTTATACGATAATGATGAAAAATATGACAAAAATGATGATTTTCAGAGTAAAAGATGACTGTCATCTTCAAAAGATGACGTCTGGTCACCTTATCTAATTACAACAAACTTTTAATGAAACCAACAAGATTTTGACAACAACCATTCCAAATATAGGTACTTGGGTAATTGCATTGACAAACGTAAGAATTTTTGGAAATATTTGGAATAATTGTAAGAAACGTTTAAATGTATGGTTGAGCAATCTATGTCTCTTATATCCTCCAAAATTGGATATGGTATTAGTGTGTATGGGAATGGTTCGAAAGGGGCTTTTAGCCAATTGATAAAAGTAGAAAATGTATGCGCCGGAGTGGTATTGGAAGCGATTAATTCAACTTCAGTACTGACTCTGTTGTCTGAAATGGCTGATTCAGAATGCTTGAAGTTATCGCTAAAATTATGTCGATATCGTTTATACAGATGCTAGTGTGAATGAGAAAGGAGTAGGTGTTGGTATCCTTATGCCTACTTAGTAAGAATGTTGAAAAGTGTTAGGACAAAACCATCTGTATAAGAACGCTTAATTGATTGGAATGTTTGAAGGTATATTAAACTGGTTGAGAATGAACGGGAAAGGGAAATAATAATATTTTCCGTGGAAGTTAAGGCAATATGTATATTGATTTGATTTTTGAATGCGTTTGAAATTGTAAACGTGATGTGCCGTACAATGGATTCCCTCACATAGACAGATCGAAAGGAATGAAATAGCAGATGTGTTAGCTAAAAAGGATACATTGAATCACATGGTTCAATAGTATGGAAGAAAGGATGCACAAGACGTACTTCGAATGCTTCAGATGAATCTGCGGGGAAAATGGGTGAGTGAATTTAACGAGAAAAGTCAATTTTCCGTGTAATTGCGTTTTTAATTTGAATAAAATCCATTTGTAATTTTCAACCCATTCTAGTATCTACATGCCATGAAATATTAATAATAGTTTTTATTTTTTTCGACAATCACGCAATTTCATAATATAATGATGATACCAAAATATGTATTATGAAGAGAAGATAGCAAAATGAAAATTATTTTCACATATCACGAAATTCAATTTATTTTCCCAGACTTATCTTAACTAGAAAAAATTTTCCTACTTGTTGTATAATTTAATTTCGGTAAAGTGCACAAAGTTGGGTGAAATTATTAAAGAGGGTGTATCTACAAATATCGCACATGTGAAGAATAATGTTCGCATATTAACCCTGTAATTTAAAGTTGTTATTAAATTATCAATTATTTTTTTTACTAATCTTTACTTACCGAGTATGTATGGATAGATAACAAAAAACTGTTAATTCGAATATGTTGTAGAATGTTGAGAACTTGTGTTGATTACAAAATTATAAGATATTCATAAAATTGTTCTTAATATTTTTTATTGTTTTTTTTGGGTCGTGTGGGTTGAATTTATTTATGTTCGAGGAATGCTATAAATTTAGAAACTGAAAACAGTTTATGATCGTTTAGCGACTGCCCAAATAATTTTGTCGGAAATTACACATCATAGCAGAAAAAACTGCTAGTATGCAATGCAGCAAAAACGTTAAACTTGGCAATGATACAAAGGCACCGCAACATACGGGTGATTGCCTTAAAATGTTTCTTAATTACTGGTTTACTACAGATTTGGGACATGGAAATCTGTATTAAATAAACCAGGCCTAACATATTTGAATCATAATAAGCTGTTTGCACAGGATGTAACATCTGTGAATACATCATCATATAGAATTTCCTTAGTTTTAATCGCTGGCGATTCTTGTAACTGACTCGATGATACGATGCTGGTGACTCGGTGTCAGCCCTGACAGACCCGTTCAGATTCCAAACGAAGATAAAAACCCGGTTTGAGATTAAACGGAGCCCGGAAACAATTCCCGACATGATTTATTTGTAGTTTTACATGGAAATGAGCTTACAAAATATGAATCACCGTAGGATAGTCTCATTGTTGTCATTTGATATGATTTCCGTTTTAGTTTTATAGCTGTTTGTAGTATACCACTCATTCGTCCTGTTGGCAATATGATAGGTGGAATGGAGTTAGGTAAACGAAGAATACGATTAAATATGTTGCAACATAAATGCTGCGACATTTTCTAATATGAACAGATCAGGTTGCGAACAATATCGAATTCGTTTGCTAGCAAATTGAACAGATCTTGATTTTCAGTTGCAAATCTCTAACTAGTTTTCGTGTGATTCTACCAGGATAAAAAAGAAAGGCTTGGAAAGGAACAGCAAAATCAATATGGATTATCGACCATGGATATTTTATTGATTTCATAGTTGCGAACTGTTTTTAACTGAATTTTAAAAATTTCCAAACATTTTAAACAATACATTTTGAATAATAGCAAAAAAAAAACCATGTTCTGAAATAGTTTGGAAAATTTGCAGAACTCCTTCCAAATTTCGAATAATCTCTAATAATATTCTAAATAATAATCTCGAACGACTGAAAAACTGAGCTATGCCAACAATGCGAATGAAGTTTTTCTTAAAATAAAACTAGATTAAACAACAACAACAAAATTGTATATGTATGTGTTTAAAAAAGTATACATTCGGGCGAATTAAAAAAAATGTTTTTCTATAATATTATGCGAATGAAATGTATATATTTCATGCATAAGAAAATCGATATTTCGAGATTTTCAACGATCGGCAAACAAGTCGTCGGTATACCCATGTGTCTACTTTAATCATGCCAACCCGTTTGAAAAGTTATTGGGGTTTACCTAGTTAATCCTAGATTATACGAAAATTTGAAAAATTTTGTCTTATGCATGTCTAAGAAAATCCATATCTCAAGATTTTCACCGATCGGCAAACATCTCACTATGATATTTGGGTAGGCCTATGTGTCTTGAGATATCGATTTTCTTAGACATGCATAAGACAACATTTTTCACATTTCGTATAATCTAGGATTAACTAGGTAAACCCCAATAACTTTTCAAACGGGTTGGCATGATTAAAGTAGACACATAGTGTTTACGTCTAATTCGTCGCAATAATAATCTAAAACCAAAAAAGAAGAAATTTGTAAATAAATTCAGTAGAAATCTTATTATTAATTAACTATTGCACTTAACTTGAGATGTAATTTCAGTTGCAGCCTAAATATGTACAAGTCTGTGTAAAATTTTTCTATTTAGCAAATTTTTCTATTTTTTTTGACGTATCGATAAAGAAACAAACCACCAAGATTATAAAATGTATAGTGCAGGTAAACACATTTAAATATTAATGTTTCGCTGCAGACTTCACTCACATAATGTCATGTTACCTTGTATAATTTAACTTGTGTATAAAATGCCTTGTATAATCTACATTGTTTAAAATCTTGTAAAGATATAAAAAATTCAGTCTGACAAAAACCACAGAAAAATACAGAAATAGAGTCCACAAAGTTTTTATTTTCGAGTTATCCATAAGGTCCTTCGAGCCGGATCACACAATAACGGAGAATTTTAAGCTATTTTCTGGGAACATTGGATCGCAATCACCGTGGAGTGCTATAAATACGTGAGTACAATTTATTTCATTTTTGGGTGCAATAACGCGTTAATCGTTTCAAACTACCAAGTCGCTTGGACGCCATATCATCTTCATACTGGGTGCCATTTTTGTGATAAATATCGAAATTAATATTGTGGTACAAAGGTGCGTTATTCATTTCAACCAATCAAGTTTATTGAACGCCATTTTATAATTAAAACATATTGCCAATTTGTTTGTGCAAGTTGAATTAATTACTGATGATAAGGCGTCTTCTTTACAAAATGCCAACAGAAGCTCAAATTATTGAGGGGTTACAAAAGAAAGTAAGCAATTGTTTTGAGGGGTTAGCTAGATTACGGCGCTTTGTCAAGGGAATTACTGAAGTTACGACGTACAAGGAATTAATCGCCCGAATAGAATTGCTCGAAAAATTCTACGTTCAGTTCAATGATTATCAAGATTCATTGCAAAATTATAAGACTTCTGTTGATGGTGAGAAATTTGAGGAAGAATACCTGTTCGTGAAAGTTGAGCTACGGAAACAAGCGGCGTCTCGTAATTTGGTTTCGAAAGAGGTAGAGGCTCAAGTTGTTTCTGCTGTCGGGCGGTTAGTCGAACATCAAAAATCACTTTTGGATACAACACTCGACAGATCATACGTGAACAATCAAGACCTACGGTTGCCACGTTTAAACATACCTAAGTTTGGTGGAAGTTATCGCGATTTCCCATCGTTCAGAGATCTATTCGAGGCTTCGGTGCATAAAAATGAAAATCTACAAACATCGCATAAATTTCATTATCTCAGAGGATTGTTAGTGGAAGAAGCCGCTGATCTAATCAAGCATATGCAGTTGACCGATGCAAACTATCCGCTCGCTTGAAAGAAACTTGTAAACAGATATGACAAGAAACGTTATATTGTGGCTGAAATGATTCAAACATTTTTGCAGCAGCCACCAATTCCATCAAAGGACGGATCGTTACGACGGTTGTGTGATAAAAGTGATGAAGTGTTACGAGGGTTGCGGGCGCTGGGAGATCAGGCTGAGAAACGAGATCCGTGGTTAATTTAGATATTGCTACCTAAATTGAATAAGGACATATCTACAACACAGATGGGCGTTATCATCGGCCGACAATAACTTTCCAACTATTGAAGAGTTTCTTAAATTTTTAAATATACAGTGCGATGCAATGGAAACCTGTCAGGCTGAAACCAATCAACCTAAATTTCCTAACCACTCTCAGAGTCAACAAACCGTCAGATGTCACAACATAAACGAACACACACAAAATTGTTTGAAGTGCAATGGTGAGCATCCTTTGTATAGGTGCAAGGAATTTGAAGACATCAGTCGGGATGATAGATTTCTGTTACTACGAACAAAAGGAGCATGTTTCAATTGTTTGTCCAGATCACATATCAAAGAAAGATGTCCTTCTAGATCAACATGCCGGATATGCTTCCGTCGACATCATACACTGTTGTACGGTGATCACGTCGAACAACCCGCTTCATCTGTCAAAATGAATTTAGTCGCATGTAATCGGAGGAATTGGCTACTAAACCCACAGATGAAGTGAAAGACACAACTTGTGGTAAATTAGACATACATCATACTCGGATGGATCAAGTCGCATTACTTCCAACAGCGCAGGTTTGGATTGAGAATCAATTAGGAGAAAGGATACTTGCAAGAATTCTACTGGATTCTGGTTCACAGGCAACTTTCATTCGAGAAAGTTTAGCTAATAGACTTAAGTTGAGGCGGTCGCAGGCACGAATGTCAGTATCCGGTATTGCAACAAGTGAAATGGTTAGACAGGGTGCCGTCAATTTTCGCATATATGCAAATGAGCCAGGAAGTACTGTAAGTATGTCAATTCACGCTTACCATCCATCATGTTCACGGATAACGATTTAAATCAACTATCAAAATTGAATCTTGCGGACTCCGGCTATGAACAAAGTCAGCCAGTTGACATCCTTATTGGGGCAGATTACTTCTTCTCCATTATAACTGAAGGTCGTAAGATATTATCAAAGGGAATGGTCGTCGTAAACACATTGTTTGGTTGGGTGTTTTCAGGAAGTAATACGAATGCTGACCGGGAGACGCTCAATAGTTTTCAGTTGAATTGTAATTTGGATAATATTTTGGAAACATTTTGGAAATCGGAGTCCATTCATAACAAAGAAGAATACACCGATGAAGAGATATTGGCCGACAAACACTTCAATGAAACTGTAAGAATAGCTGCTGATGGTCGATACATGGTATCATTACCGTTTAAATCGGATGCATTAGTATCAGGAGATTACTACGGTGTAGCCTTTAAACGATTCTTGTCGATTGAGCGGAAGTTTGTGGTAGATGAACGATTAAGGACGGATTATTCAAAATTCATACAAGAGTATAGTGATCTGGGGCATATGGAGTTGGCTGATCAGAACGATAGATCAATAAATGGAAGATTTAAGCAATACTATCTCCCACACCACGCAATATTCAAAAACGATAATGGCACACAGAAAATTAGAGTAGTTTTTGATGGATCTGTGAAGCCAAATGGTTCCGAAAGATCTCTCAACGATTCGTTATTAATAGGACCAACTCTACAACCTACATTGTGGTCAACGTTGCTTAGGTTTCGAAAACATGCGGTATCGTTAGTGGCGGACATAGAGAAAATGTACCGCCAAATATGGATTCAACCCTCGGATCGCATATTTCACAAAATCATATGGCGAAATAACACCTTAAAACCACTTCAAACTTATCAATTGAAAACGGTAACGTACGGCACTTCATGCGCTCCATTTCTTGCCATAGCTTCATTACAGCATCTAGGTCGATCAATACAAAATACAAACCCGAAAGTGGCAGAAATCATTTTGCGCGATTTCTACGTCGACGACCTAATCACGGGAGCAAATACCATTACTGAAACGATTGCACTCAAAAATGAAATAACCGACGTACTTAAAAATCGTGGCTTTAACTTGAGAAAGGTGGTCTCTTCTCACATGGAATTAACGGAAGGTGATTGCCGAAAGATTACGCTCGACGAACAGAAAGATGTTCACAAAATTTTAGGCGTCGTTTGGAAATCATCAAACGACTCGTTTTCCTTCGATGTTTCTCTCAACGTTAATGAAACGTTGACTTAACGAAGTTTTATCTCATAAGTGGCTCAGATATATGATCCATTTGGGTTTTTGGCACCTGTTATTATAATTGCCAAAATCTTATTTCAAAGACTTTGGGCTCTCAAGATTGAGTGGGATCAAGAAGTTCCAGTGGTAGTAGCAAAGTCGTGGATTAAAATCAGAAATCAACTGCCTGAACTGTCCGGATTAAACTTACCTCGCTTCTTATCTGATGGACTAGAGGGGGTTACTAAATACGAAATCCATGGGTTTTCGGATGCGAGTGAGGATGCATATGCCGCCGTAGTCTACTCCCGAGTTATCAATACAAAGGGACAGGTAACAATACGTTTGCTGACTGCGAAAAGTAAGGTGGCTCCATTGAAGCAAATGTCACTCCCAAGGCTTGAGTTGTGTGGAGCGTGGCTCCTTAGCCAACTGGTTCAGCAAGTACTTGAATCACTAAATATTGAAGACTACCACTTATTTGCTTGGACGGACTCTACCATTGTCCTGGCCTGGCTCTCAGAGATACCAAGGAAGTGGAAAACGTATATCGCCAACTGAACTTCAGCGATTTTGCAAATTATTCCATTCAGCAGTTGGCGACATGTGAAATCTGGCGACAATCCTGCCGATTTTGCAACGAGAGGGCTCTTTCCACGCGATATCATTGATACCAACCAATGGTGGAGTGGCCACGCTTGGCTACAAGAAGATGAATTTTGTTGGCCTTTGTCGTTTAAAGTTAACAACGAGTTTAATCGTATATGCGAACCGAGAAGCAAAATGAATCAAATTGCTTTTTTCATTGAATTGTGAGGAGCATCATCCAATCAAGGAGGTAATGAAACGGGTGTCCGGTTGGGACAAAATGCTCAGAGTTATTTCATATATGTATCGTTGGTGCAAGTACAATAAATTCAATGGTCCAATTTGTGTCAAAGAATTATCCAAGGCTGAAGTGTTCGTCATTAAACACCAACAACAAGAAGTTTTTTGTAGAGAAATTCATGCACTCGAGCAAAATTGCCCAATACCAAAGAAGTCATCTATCATTACATTGGCGCCATTCATCAACAAGGATGGTTTGATTCGTGTGGGTGGACGTATCCAACGATCTTCAGTCGGCTATAATCAGAAACATCCAATTATAATTCCGAAGTCTTCACCAGTCGGTCGCTTGTTGATTACACAGTTTCATCGGTTCCATTTACATCCTGGACCATCTCTGTTGACTCACTTGACTAGACAGAAGTATTGGATCATTGGTGCAAAATCGATTGCGAAGGATGTATCAAGGAAGTGCATAACGTGTGTGAAGTATAAAACCACAACTGTGAAACAATTGATGGGAAATCTTCCTCATGCTCGACTCAACCCAGGAAGGCCGTTTTCCAACGTAGCTATAGATTTTGCCGGGCCAATTAATCTCTTATCTAAAAAGGGGCGTGGGGCTAAATTAATAAAGGGTTATGTTTGTGTTTTTATAGATACAGTAATTAAAGCCGTCCATTTGGAAGCAGTGTCCGACATGACCACGGAAGCATTTATCATGGCATTGAAGCGTTTTGTCGGGTTACGAGGGTGTCCATCATATATTCAAACAGACAATGGGTCCAATTTTATCGGGGCATCACGACGACTTAAGGAAGTATATGACCTAATCTGTTCAATCTGTCCTCATTTAAACGGATTGGTTGAGTCAGCGGTTAAATCGATGGAGTACCATTTATACAGAGTATCACAGGATTCTAATTTGACGTTCGAAGAGCTGTCTACGTTACTACATCAGATCGCCGGCATATTAAATTCAAGGCCATTGTGCCCGAATGATAACAGTTTAGATGATTTTGATGTGCTTACCCCGAACCATTTCCTAACAATGGGTGGTTCAGTTGAATTGCTGGAAGCAGACTCAAGCGACAAGGTTATTCCATGTTCTAAGCGATGGAAACAAGTTCAAGCGCGGGTCAACGGGCTCTGGCGAAGATTTCACTGTGAATATTTAAGTACTCTCCAGCACAGGCATAAATGGCAAAATGCTAAGAAGAACGTGACTATCGGTGATTTGGTTTTGCTGAAGGAAGACGGTTTGCAGCCTGGAAGGTGGCCTCGCGGTCGCATAATTGAGACACGTGAAGGTGCTGATGGAATTGTCCGAGTGGTTACAATGCGTACAGCAACTTCAATCTTCAGAAGAAGTGTGCACAAATTGATTAAACTCCCGTTGGAAGACTAAAAATTAAGCATAAATTATTGAAGGCACTGCTTCAAGGCGGTGAGGATGGTTCCGTCTAATTCGTCGCAATAATAATCTAAAACCAAAAAAGAAGAAATTTGTAAATAAATTCAGTAGAAATCTTATTATTAATTAACTATTGCACTTAACTTGAGATGTAATTTCAGTTGTAGCCTAAATATGTACAAGTCTGTGTAACATTTTTCTATTTAGCAAATTTTTCTATTTTTTTTGACGTATCGATAAAGAAACAAACCACCAAGATTATAAAATGTATAGTGTAGGTAAACACATTTAAATATTAATGTTTCGCTGCAGACTTCACTCACATAATGTCATGTTACCTTGTATAATTTAACTTGTGTATAAAATGCCTTGTATAATGTAAATTGTTTAAAATCTTGTAAAGAAATAAAAAATTCAGTCTGTCACCAACCACAGAAAAATACAGAAATAGAGTGCACAAAGTTTTTATTTTCGAGTTATCCACATAGGCCTACCCAAATATCATAGTGAGATGTTTGCCGATCGGGGAAAATCTTGAGATATCGATTTTCTTAGACATGCATAAGACAAAATTTTTCAAATTTTCGTATAATCTAGGATTAACTAGGTAAACCCCAATAACTTTTCAAACGGGTTGGCATGATTAAAGTAGACACATGGGTCTACCGACGACTTGTTTGCCGATCGTTGAAAATCTCGAAATATCGATTTTCTTAGGCATGAAATATATATATTTCATTCGCATAATATTATAGAAAAACATTTTTTTAATTCGCCAATCATAAGCAAGCGTGTTCCAGATTGCAAAGATAAGCAAAACTTCTGAAATTTCTGGGTGGCCGTCAAAATTGTAATTTGCCTATTCTGGTTGAATTAACCTAACAACCTTACAACGATGACGTGAAAGTGATAAAATGTCGTTAACAATTGGTGAGTTTTTTTAGCTCAAATTTTTGCTCTGCATTCGATATTGTCCTCAAAAAGAGGTAGGCTACCAAATGTCGAGTGCTACCAAATAAGGCTGATATAAATTAAGATTATTTACGAATCATCAACGGCGGAAGAAGTACTGGAGGCGTTGTAGAAAAGATTGAGGTCTCAAAAGTCAGGTTTGGCGTGAAGAAATTTTCAGATACACTCTAAGAAAAAATTGTGCAATTTTACGTTTATAATAAACTAGCTGAGTTACCCGGCGTTGCACGGGTGGTATATAATTCAAATACCTTGTAGTTGCAATCACATATGAAAAGAAAATTATAAGTAGTTGTATTCAGTAACGGGTGCCTCCGTCAATGCATCCAGGCGAAACTTTGTAATGATATTATTGGACATCCTGTTTGTGAGGATAGTTAATTAATTTTGGTTTGGTATTTGTTACCAATTGCCAAATAATTATACTCCATTTTTACAAACCTTCAACCAGATCAAAGTGAATAATAAATATAAAGATATTTTAATTAATAATTTTTATTACAAAGCCTTCTGATAAACAATATTTTTGATTTTTCCATTTGGTGTGTAAATAAATAAATTTTTTGGCGTTCCCACTCTGGAGCAAGCAACATACAGTTGGCCATGTGAAAAGCATGAATTTTCCAAAATAACACCAGCTATTTTCAATGATTGCCCCTGGGCTTTATTGATTGTCATTGCAAAAGCAAGGCGTAATGGGAATTGTAGTCGCTTGAATTCAAACGGCAAATCGGTGGGAATTATAGGAATGCGCGGAATTAGCACATCTTCTCCTTTACTTTTACCGGTAATAATCGTTGCTTCAATCACATTCGGCATCAATTTCTTCACACAAAGCCGTGTTCCGTTGCACAATTTCGGTGGATCTAAATTTCGGAGCAGTATTATTGGTGAACCCTCTTTTAAAAATAGTATGTCTGGTGGAATACCAGGTGGCTCCAAAGAATTAAGAAACTCTATTGGATAATTGACGGATTGATCCACATCAGTAACCGTGTCGATAGATTTGTATTTCATTAGTAGCCCGGGTAGTTGCGATTGAATTTCATTATTTAATTTATTAACGCTGTCATTTTTGGGAGCTAGGAGGGCACGTTCGCACAGCCAATCATGATTTTTGAAGTTATTTGGCAGATTTGGGAATACTTTCATTACCACGTCCTGTATTGATGGCAGCATTTGACAAAAATTAGGCGGGAACGATATCTCACATGTTACAGGGTCATTTGGCAATTTCCCGTTACCCATGTCCAAAAGCTGCCTGGCAAATGTTTTAGCTATACCATCGTGATGTAAATTCACACGCATGTTTGTAGATAGTGTGATTTTCGTAACGTGTTTCCAAAGATGAGACGCCTTCAGGCAGGCATTAAGTTCATCAGCGGGTGTTGATCGTGGAATGACTGGCAAAGTTTGACGAAAATCACCTGCTAGTAGTGTTAGAGCTCCTCCCATTGGTCGGTTATTTTGTCGCAAATCGCGCAAAGTACGATCAACCGCTTCAAATGCTTTTTTGTGTGCCATGGTACATTCATCCCAAATAATGATTTTACATGTTTTTAATAACGTGGCAATTCACGAATTTCGTGTTATATTGCAAGAAAAATTATCCGCTTGATTCAAATTCAATGGTAGTTTAAACGTTGAATGTGCTGTGCGTCCTCCATCGAGTAAAGTGGAGGCAATTCCAGATGATGCAACAGCGAGGCCGATTGTATTCTGCTGTCTTACTTCAGCAAGTATCAAATTAAGAAGGAATGTTTTTCCAGTGCCTCCGGGTGCATCAAGAAAAATAATTCCTCCGTTATCGTTTGCTATGTATTGCATCACTTTAGTGTATGCCTGTCTTTGATCATCCACAAAGAGACTTTTTTAAGTTTCCATGGCGTGTCGGTGCTGGCAACCCAAGTTGGGAAATGACTTTGTTATTAATGTATAAGCATCCATCCTCAAGTAATATAAGTGCTTCATTAAATATGTCTGCTGAAAACTGTATTTCCATATCATGATTTGTTCTACATGCTTGCCAAAGTATATCTTCACTATGGCTTTCTTTGTGCTTTTCCCAAAGACCTTTAGGATCGGAAGGTGTGCATGTTGTTAATATGATTGCAAAGAGCTTGCGTATTTGTGCTGGACGACACATAAGACATGCTTCGGTTAGTGTTCTATCCCAGTGTTCATCATTTTCAAGTAAGCTCAGTTTAAAACATGCCTCTCTGTAGGTTTGACATACTTCGCCATTTACAGTTCTCAGTGCTTGAAAAGACGTTGGTCCTCTTACTTCATGAAGCAGCATTCTCAGAAAATAACACTCCGTATTGTTAGGATGAACATTATAAACTCGACCCAAGGCATCAGAACCACGTATTCCAGGGTACTCCCGAATAATTGTACCTTGCTTTCTTCTGAAAAACTGCTTCTTCGACGTGTTTATATTTTGGAACTTCATGATACAGCAACGTTTTTACGAATGAATCCGTTCCGCACAATTGAAAAATGGCTGTTAATTTCGTATTCGTTGGTTGCGCAGCTCTCTGTAACAGATTTTCTTCCGTAAAGTAAACTCGTTGTCCATTTTCTAAGTGTACACTAAGATGTACAACTGTTGGATAACGCTCGTGAATATTAAAACTCAGAATTCGCCGGACAGCTTCATTACTGCTGATGTAACGTCCTATTTGAAATTGCGTGACTTCATCGAATGGTGAATTTGTATTCGAAAGTCCAAAAATTGCCATATCACTGCCTTTGTTGACGTATTTACATATATATTTAATTGACTTAACCGAGTTGCAGTACTCAACGTTAATATGGGCTTTAAATATTTTCGACAGTAACGGAGTGTAAGGAACAATCCAGCTATTATCTACCTCATGATGCACATTGTTTACTTTGATAGTGGCTGTGTGTCCTCCGTCATCGGGTTTTCGTCTCCGGTATTGTGCACAGAAAGAAAAAATCACTTTAGTTTTAAAAGAAATCCACGTAAAATCAAATGAAATGCGACATGATTTTTCGCCAAAAGAATTTCATTTTAATTTAAAAGATTTTTAGTTTTTGTTTTAAATGTCATTTGAAAAATTTTTTAATTTAAAAACTTTTTTATTGTTAGGTTTTTGGATAGAAAAAGAAGTTATTCGAATCAAAAGCAATTATTTTTATTTTCTAATTTCCAAAATTTTTATTTTAAAACTATTAAATTTTTATCTTCAAAGAATGATATTTGTAATGAAAATCACGGAACTTGACTTTAAAACTGCTCGCTTTTACTTGTAAAACATTAAATTTTGATTCTCAATGTCATAATATTTAAAAAAAAAAATATTTTTCATTATGAAAATTTCAGTTTTTATTGTAAAAGTAGAAAAAAAATTTATCAAAAATTAAATTATTAATTTAAGAGTAACGAACTTTTTTTAAATTTAATTCAATGTTTATTTTATTCTATATTTACAGTATTATATACCATCATAATATACTCGAATATAGAGTTTACATACATACATAATATACATATAACATCATTTCATAACATTTACATAGGTACTTAAATATTTAATTCAATTTTATAATTTTATTTCTTAAGTAATATTTTCCATTAGTTAGTTTACATACGTCCAACGGTGGGCTTGAGAAATATTCGATGGAAAATTCTAAAGCAATTTTTTGATTTTGTCCAACTTCATATGCATTGTAGTGCGCATCGTATTGTATTATTGATATTTCATTACAGATAACAATTATTTCATTTTCAACCTTTTTAAAATAAATTATTCTATACATCAATAACAATGAATCTAGTAGTTTGGTTAAGTATATATTTTTTTTGTACTTAGTATTTTTATATATAACGCAATCCGCTGAAATAAATTTATTTTCCGAAAAGTTAAAGTTTTGTGATAAGGAGTTTGCAAATTTCAGGGAACTTTTAATGGCGAGCGTTAAAGCGATGTTTTTTCGAGAAGTGATTGTTGCAGCATATATTTTATATTCTTTATGTTTAGCTTCAAAACTAAAACAACTTTGGTATCTTAAAGGCCCACATTTTCGTATTGCTGTAGGATAGTGAACCATGAAATGATGCTTTGGCTTAAGGGGTTCTTTAAATTGTTCAATGTATAACTGATTGTGCAGTTTTATGATGTTTTGTAAATTGTCTATATCATCGTGATTTATTACAGGAAGTAAACTGATATCTATAATTTGTAATAAATAAGACAATAATTTCCAAACACGACACTTTTCAGGAATCAAATCTCCCACAAGAAGAGGAAAGAAATGAATAAAGTTCATACATTCTCTTGCAGTCATTTTCAAATTATTGGTTTTCAACCGTTTTAATGTTATTGGTACTGATAAATTTCCAGTTTCTATTTGATTATTAAGAGTTCCTAAAGTAAATATTTTATTTTTTATGTAATAAAGTATAATTTGACAAATATCATAGATGCATACCCCTTCAAAAAGGTCGTGCATAATGTCAAATACGAAATTGTCGATAACATGAAAAGAGGGAATCTCATTAAATGCACACTTTTGTTTAACACCTGTTATACAAAAACCTTCTGTGAAACTTTGATCATATTCTAACTTACACCTCAACGCATCAGCCACTTCAAATAAATCATTTTTGGTTTCATCTTTATTTCTCTTACATCCACGGCAAAACCCATCGGAATTAAAAGCTGTAGAAAATCCGCAAGGTTATCATTTAAACCTAAATTATCACCTAAAATAACGCCGAGAATAAAATAAACCAATTTATTTTCGTTGTTGCATTTAATAACAACACCATTTCTTTCTAGAGATTTAATTTGATTTATCAATTCGTAGAACGCCGAATCACGACCGATAGATTTCATGTCTTTACTTCTTATAAATCCGGCAACGAAAATATTTTCTAATTTTGATTGCATGTGTTGTGGTATGGTAGGAAAAGAATAGTAAATACCACAAACAGAATATTCTGAAGAATTGCTACCCAGGGGGTTGTTATCCTCAAAATCGTCCAAGAAAATATTGTATGGAATAATAATTTTATCTTCCCCGATATATGACGTTTTGAATTTGAACGTATCGCCATTAATAAAGTTACAATAGTTAGGTTTTGATTTTAGAACATTGATGTTATCTATTGTTTTTTGTAATAAATCATTTTTCTCAAAAAAACATTTTATTTGAAATTTCAATGGCATGAAATAACTGAATATATTCTTTCCTTCCAATACAGGTTCACCCATTCTTATAACTTCGACTACTTCATTATTAATACAACAGGCCAGTGGGCTGTCAAATAGTTCATCATCTTTGAGTTTGTTTAATAGGCGGTATTCAGTTTTTGTGTCTTCAAATAAACTCTCAAATGGAACAAGTAAGTTTCTAATTAATTTTTCAACATCTGCAGAAACATGTGAGAAAATAATTTGTTTTATGGTGGTCAACAAAGATTCATTAAATAGTTTAACATTACTTTGTATCCAGTTTGCATCTTTTCTTGAAATATTATTTTTCGAATATAAACTTAGAATTAATAACGTGTATTGACGCTTAAGTTTGTAAATCAAATTTTTTTCCGGATATAAATTAACTACATCGTTAGCAGAAGTTAAGCTCTCATTAAATTGGGTCATAGATTGGGAAATATTAGTATGGGAAGTACTGGATGTAGAAATTTGCTTTTCGGACTCCACAATATTTGGTAATTCGCGTGATTCGGTATAATTCTGGTCGAAATGAAAATTCAATGAATGTTTTCTAAAATTTTTTAAATTGCCAAATTTCAGATTACAATTATTTTCAGCGCATTGGTAGCTATCTGATCCGGTTAAACCATGTACTAACTTCAAATGTTTTATAAATTGTGGAAATAAAATTATAGTTTCTTTACATTTAAAACAAATCATAATTACTTCGCCTTATTCTTAACTATTATTAATAAATTTAAATAATTAGGGTTTAAGAGACGATATCAAGCTCAATACGCTCGATATTTTATCATCGAATTCAGTTTCGATATTAAAAAAGTGTTTTTGTACAAAAAGCCAGACTTGAGAACTTGCTAAAGGATATTTTAAATTTAAGGTCTGAAATGATTTAAAGCATGCAGCTAAACACGCTATAAAATTTTTAAACGGATATTTATAATTATCAATGTGTAAGTAAATTTGTGGATCACCTGTGTTGATATCACCAATGTAAATTATCAACGGTTTAATGGTGGTTTTGTTTTGCCAAGCCACATCCCGGGCTGAAACAAGTTTTTCTTGTAACTCCGTTATTGTATTTATATGAATCACCAGAGACTCCTCTGACTCTTTGATAGTGATTTTTCCAGTTTTTTCTTTTTGTTGTTTTTTATTACCTCAAATCTCGCCACTGGTGGAAGGAGGTATGGTAGAATCTTAAAAATCGTGAAGTTTTTAAAATCTGAAACAAGAAAATTGGACATGTTATATTTTTGTAAATAAAAGATTACTTAGATGCACTAAAGTACATGTACTACAATTGTATATGTAAATAATTATATTTTTTAAACGTACTTTCATTTTTGGTAGATTCGATCTGACTTATTAGCGCTAACGTATTAGCATCTTTTATGGTTGTTTTAAAAATCTTTAAAATATTCTTACTAAAATTATTCCATTTCTCAAATAGACAGTTTGATTTGCCAGGATATTGCTTTTCAAAATCAGCATCAATCTGTGGAAATTTTTTTTGTTATTATCAAATTTTTTGTTATTATCAAATATAGAATACAAATTATATCATACATACTTAAACACAAAGAAACAAACCCACTATACAGATACAGGGACACACACACACCACACACACACACACACACACACACACACACACACACACACACACACACACACACACACACACACACACACACACACACACACACACACACACACACACACACACACACACACACACACACACACACACACACACACACACACACACACACACACACACACACACACACACACACACACACACACACACACACACACACACACACACACACACACACACACACACACACACACACACACACACACACACACACACACACACACACACACACACACACACACACACACACACACACACACACACACACACACACACACACACACACACACACACACACACACACACACACACACATACACACACACACACACACACACACACACACACACACACACACACACACACACACACACACACACACACACACACGCACACACACACACACACACACACACACACACACACACACACACACACACAGACACACACACGCACGCACACACACACACACACACACACACACACACACACACACACACACACACACACACAGACACACACACGCACACACACACACACACACACACACTCACTATATATATATATATATATATATATATATATATATATATCATATATATATATAACAGAATTTTTAAGATTCTCACTCATCACTTTATAATTGATAACGTATACTACTTTTTGATATTACGCTTTATACAGAATCTTACCAGTTGTGACACAATTGCATTTTTATATAATGGCCATTGTTTGAATAATTCTTCATTGTTCAAATGCGTTACATCTTCTTTCCTCAAATAATAACAGCGGTTCCACTGATTTAAAACTTCACTTAGTGGTTTACTGCATCCGTTATAATATAGCCAAGATTTAGCACTATTTTCATCGCTGATATTTCTCTCATCTTGATGATCTAAAATTGGATCGTCTGCTTCAGAATTTGAAGACATAGTTATGGTGTAGCTTTTATTGTAGTGCTTACTATTGACATAAGCATAATAAATTTTGCCGGATTGCCATTTTCTTTTGCCCTTTGATGATGGTTTTCCCGAGCAATAATATGTTTCCTAAATTGAATTTTAAATAAATTAATATGAATTATTAACTGTCAGGAAACATTGGAACATTAATAACTTTATCAAACATAGCATTGAATCTATTAGTGCTATTCCATCTAGTATATTCAAATACCTTAGGTTGTATCAATAATTGCAGGCATGTAAAACTATGTTAATGAGTTTTTATAGTTAAAATTTTTCTAAATATACGAGTATACTTACAATTGCTTCCTTCGGGAATATAGCAACAATCTGCTCCGCCATATTCTGAAAATCGCGGGATACCAGTTTTTTTTTTGTGAAGGTGAACAGTTTCCATAATGTGTTTTGTTAATTTTGAGCGATGTTTGTCGGTAAGAACACCATATTCGTTATAAAAAAATAGAATGTCTTCGCCTTTTTTTTCAAGAATTTTCGGATATCCTAAAATATTAGATTAAGCATTACTACCAAATATTTAATTTATATGTAACTATTTTAATTACGAGGATAGAACAGTCCTGGTAATTCGTTGCTGCAGTGGAGGTATTTGGAGTTTGGGCTGAATTACTTTTAGAGCAACCGGGTTGATTTTCATCTAGCCAAGACTGAACTGCAGAACAATTTGTGACAGTATCGTCCCCAAAAACATTTTTTCGCCAAGCGCGTAATCTCTCGCGGAATTCCACTCTTAAACCGAACGCGCATTCCGGAATGAGTTCTTTCAAATCCTCCCTATCCAAATAACGCAACCGTTCTCGATTAATTTGTATTCATAAAAATATATCGATTAGTTCTAAAATTTATAAAATACGGAAAGAGTTTTAAATTACCTTTTAAAAATTTCTCAACACCCACACATCCAATTTCTACCAAAGCAGCTCTTAGCAGTTGATCATCTGTCGTCGCTTCGTCATTTTCAATGGTCTGATTTACAAGCTCTGCATAGTTAAAATCACCGTTATTTTGATATAAAATAACTCTATTGTGTTCGTTGTTCTCCATTGGTGGTGGTATGTTTTCTAAATTATACTGTTGGAGTTACATATAAATTTGGTGTAATCATTAGATGATTTAATCATTAAAATATAACTTAATTTTAAACTAACGTTATTTTCATCGGTTAGTACATTATTGGTGCCTTCCAAATAATTATCGCCCTGTGGACCCAATTCATCCAAATTGGAAATTTTTTGGAACTGGTCCATTTTGCAATATGTAACATATATACCAACGCCAGTTATTAAAGCCGATTTAACACTACACGCAACAACAGAATTACACAGATATTTTTTTTTGTTATTATATAAAATATTTTCACAGTGCTGGTGTTGAGTTTATTTGGTCGATTAATTGATTTAAATTTTAAAAATGTTTAAAATTTCAAATTATTGTAATCAAAAAAATAGAAACATTCCAAAAATGAAGCACGCAGATTAGCACAAAAAATTATAATTTATACATTACCGTTAGAAAAATCCTCGAAATAAATATGAATTGAATTCGACTATCAAATACAGTATGTATTTAATTTTTACTTGTATTTTTATTAGTTTTCACTACTTTTATTCACTAATTTCACTACTTTTTTATATCACCCCACTGTTATCCACATCCACTTAAATTACACGTTACAATGAAAATCCGTTACAATAAAATGAAATAAACGCAAATTATGATTGGCTTCGTAAGTTGAAATTTATAAACATTGAAACAAAATAAAATATTTTAGCAATAAAAATATAATTTTTAATACCAAAAATATTTTTCAAACCAAAAATAAATTTTTTATTTTAAAAGGATATACAACAAATCTGATAAAAAAAATGTATTTATTTTAAAAATTTAAATTTTTAAAGTTAAAAAAAATAGAATCCTTTTGATTTAAAAAACTTTTTATTCGAATTTGACATTTTTTTCAAAAATTTAACCATTAAACTCAAAATAACGATTTAAAAATCTTTTTCAAAAGACAAAAAATTTGATTTTTTTTAATTTGAGTTGTTTTTCTTTTGAAGTAATATGGTTTCTTTTTAAAATTGGACGTTTTTCAATTCAAAAATTAATTTTTTGGAACTGAAAATCAAAATTTCTTATCCGTCGTTACCAGTTTGTGTTTTCTGATACATCTTTCGGGGATATTTTTTCGAACACTTTCCGTCTTTCATGCAAGGTGAATTGGGATGCACGGCTCCACATGGCCCATGTATCATGTTTTTGCTAACGATTTCAAAAAGTATCGGATCTTCTTGGGGATTGGGTAATTCAGCTGATATAACACTATCAATTTGAGTCGGAGTAATCTTGTTCTGTAACCAAATCAAAATGTGAGCATGTGGTAGGCGTCTTTTCTGCCATTCTATAGAATACATCCAGCAGCGAGTTTCTCCATAAATATGATTTTTAGTTAAGAGGTTCATGAGATTTATGAGTTTCTATGGTGAGAAGAAATTTCGAGTAGTGGTCGATTTCCGAAAGCTAAATAATATGACAATTAATGACTTATTTCCTATTCCTAATATACTGGATATATTAGATCAACTGGGTAAATCATCGTACTTTTCTACGTTAGATTTAGAACGCGGTTACCATCAAGTTAAATTGGCTGATCAAGATAGTGAGAAGACAGCATTTAGTACCGAAGCGGGTCACTTTGAGTTTGTTCGTTTGCCCTTTGGTTTAAAGGGTGGGCCAAGCACCTTTCAAAGACTGATGAATTCAGTGCTTTCCGGCTTGACAGGAATAAAGTGCTTCGTATATATGGATGACGTGGTGGTATAGGGTTATGATTTAACAGATCATAATTCCAAATTAAAAGATGTTTTTAGCTGTTTTCGTAAGTTTAACCTTAAACTAAAACCAACAAAATGCCATTTCTTAAGAAAAGAGATAAATTTTCTGGGCCATAATATAACTGACCAAGGTATAAAACCTGATATGAACAAAATATCATGCATTATTAATTTTCCTCGTCCAATAAGGATCAAACACAATTAAGAAGTTTTCTTGGACTTTGTAATTATTACAGGCGATTTATCTTAAGATTCTCGGAATTGGTCGAACCCTTAAACTCTCTGTTGAGAAAAGATATTCCTTTTGTTTGGTCAGCGTTCTGCGAAGAAAGTTTTGAAAAATTAAAAGCAGCTCTCACAACTGCTTCAATTTTGCAACATGCAGATCATAAAAACCGTTTACAATTACTTGCGATGCTAGTAATGTAGCTATTGGCGCAGTCCTGTCTCAAATAGTCAATTCGTCTGATCTTCCAGTATAGGTTTTGCTAGTCGTTCCTTAAATAAGGCAGAACGAAATTACTCTGTGATTGAACGAGAGTTATTAAGTATCGTTTGTAAGAACCGATCACAAACCATTAGTATGGCTGTACAAAACCGCTAATCCAAATTCTCGTTTATTGAGATGGCGTCTTGAGTTAGAGGATTATGATTTCGAAATTGTTTACAACCCAGGAAAAAATAATCAAATTGCCGATTGCTTGAGTAGAATATCATTTGAAGAAGCTCAGAATTCAGAAGAAACTGTTCAAGTAATAACAAGATTGCAATCGAAAATTCGAGAAAATAATCTACCTAGCCAAGCTAACCCAATTTCAACCTTAAAGAAAGATAGTTTAGATACAACAAAATCTCCTGAAGATTTATCAAAAAACGTATTTAAAGAAAATAAATCAATTTCAAAACAAATCGCTTAAAACGAAATTCAGATTTTAGATAATGAAAAGGATATTCAGTGTATTCTTGCAGAATTTCATAATAGTTCAATTGGTGGTCATCAAGGCGTTATGAAGACCTATAACAAATTGAAGCGTTACTATCAATTTCCAAAAATGTTGAAACGTATAACTGAGTACATAAAGAAATGCAGCTTATGTCAGAAAAATAAATATTGTGTTAAAACTATTTGCCCATTAAAGATTACGTCAACTTCTAGTAAACCTTTTGAAAAAATATTCTTAGATATTGTGGGACCTTTACCACAAACGTATAATGGGAATCGATACCTCTTAACGATTCAGGATGATTTAACAAAATACTCCATCGGAGTTCCACTAAAATCGCAAGATGCATCTACGGTGGCAGAAGCGTTCTCCAAAGAGTTTATTTGTAGATTTGGATCTCCACAGTCAATTCTTACTGACCAAGGTTCGAACTTTATGAGCCAAATGTTTAAAAATGTATGCAAGCTGTTAGGTATAAAAAAATTTAATGCTACTGCGTATCATCCTGAAACGAATGGTGCTTTAGAAAGAAGTCACCGTACACTTGGAGAATATTTTAGAATATTTTGCTCGAAAGACTCTTTGAATTGGGATCATTGGGTAACATTCGCAAATTTTAGCTATAATTCAACTCCACATAGTTCCACCAGTTATATGCCCTTTGAACTTCTGTTTGGTTATCAGCCAACAATCCCAACTTCCATCAAAAGACAACCACAACCAATTTATAACCATGATGATTACTCTCAAGAATTAAAATATAGACTGCGTACTTCTTGGCAAATAGCAAAAGAAAATTTATTAGCAAAGAAATTAAAATCCAAAAAATATTATGATCAATCAATTAATCCGAAACAATTTAATATTAATGATTCAGTACTACTTAAAAATGAAGTAAGAAAATCAAAGCTAGATCCATTATGGCAAGGGTCTTTTACTGTGATTGAAGCCATATCACCAGAGAATACAGTAATTAAACTCAAAAATAAAAATGTCATAGTTCACAATAACCGTCTCAAACACTACCATGTATGAAATCAAAACAATATTCAATTAACTTATTCGAAAATTGCAAATGAAAAGTCATTTTCCTCTGGAGCAGCATTGATTACTATTTTAAACAATAGTATTAATATATCAAAAGTAAGATGAATGTAGTTGCAGAAGATAAATTTGGTTGATGTAGTAAAAAAAAAAAAAATAAAAAAAAAATTCATATGATAACTAAATATAAATGAATGAAATTTTGTACATATTGTTGCTAAAAAAAAAATAAATAAATAAAATTTAATACTACAATTTACATAATTATAAAAAGGCTTGTTAAACATTAAATAAATATAAAATAATTGTAAAGCGATAAATTAGTAATAAATTAGTAACTATTGTAATAATTGTTTGCTTTAACTTCATTAATAAATAAAAAAATAAAAAAAAAAAAATGAAAAAAAAAATAAAATTATCATAATTCTAAGGAGGGAGGTGTTGTATGTAAACCGACCTTTATTGTATTATAGCGTATACATATTACACAACTTAACATTATAGTAGATTAATGTACTAGATTTAAGACTATTTTTATAGTTAAGAGTTTTCTTTTTAAGTAAGATTAAAAATATTATTAGATTGCTACCAGAGCTTAAACATTTCGATATTTTAAATAATAATAAAGATAAATAAAAGATACAATTAAAATAACAATAAATTTATTTAAATCAAAGATAACCACCAATATAAGTCGTTGTTAAACCATTACCGAGTCCTCTGGGTACCAGCGTAGTAATATACAACATTAGTATGGATAATATAAGTGTTCAGAGATTTGTCTTCAGTTAAAGTGATGAAAGATTGTCTTAAATTTAAATTAATAAAATTAATTTGAATAATTAAATCAATTATAGTAGAGGTATGACTTGTGTATAACAATCGCACGCTAGATATCCTTTTTGGTGTACAAATTTGCGGCTAAGGCGCTATTTCGGAACATTTAAATAATTGTATCTATACATGTAAAAATGAATTCTTGATCCAGGGCAGACTTCCGGATTGGAGCATGTCACTAATTATAACCCCTTTCCTAAAGTCATTCCCGTCAAAAAAATCTTAAATAAATTGAAATTTGAGAAAAAATTTGTACCACAGACCCTAGACTCCGGGGTCCAGCCCCTTCGAAAGTATCGTGGGCTTGGTCCTGAACATGCAACATATACATGGTAAAAATTTCATGGCGATCGGTAAAGCGGCTAAGGCGTTATTTCAGAACAATCAAATAATTGTATCTTTACATGTAAAAATGAATTTTTGATCCAGGGGCGGACCCCCCGAATTCGAACATGTCTCTTATTTCATATAACCCCTTTCCAAATTTCATTCTCGTAAAAAAATTTAAATTTTTGAAAAAATTTGTACCATGGACCCTAGACCCCGGGGTCCAGCCCCTTTCACAATATCGTAAGATTGGTCCCGAACATGCAACATTTGCATGGTAAACATTTCATGGCGATCGGTTGAGCGACTGAGAAGTAATTTTGAAATAATCAAATATTAAAATTAATTTTTGATCCAGGGCTGGGCCCCTCGGATTCCAACATGTCAGTAATTTCATATAACCAGCCCCATAAACTCATTTTCGTGGAAAAATTTCAAGAAAATTAAAATTTTCGAAAAAATTTATACCGCAGCCCCTAGACCCCGGGGTCCAGCCCCTTCCAAAATATCGTAAGGTTGGTTCTGGATATGCAACTTGTACATGGTAAAAATTTCATGGCGATCGGTTGAGCGGCTGAGACGCCCATTCGGAACAGACAAACAAACAAACAAACAAACAAACAGGAATTCATTTTTATATACATACTAGCTGAGTTACCCGGCGTTGCACGGGAGGTATATAATTCAAATACCTTGATTGTTATGCAAGAATTCTCTCTTTACATCGCTGTATTTGAAAGCATGAGTTGTGTTTGTATGTCTGGATAACTCAGTAGTTCCGGAGACGTAAGCTAGAAGAGGTTCAGGTGGATCATCCAGAGGAGGCAAATTCACTTTTCCATTTGAACAACACATTCCAGGCGATCCATTGTGAAACTTTAAAGCATGACAATACAAACAAATGTTTTTCATTTGCCTAATTGAAACATTGCAATCATAGTCTTTCACGTAATTGAATGCTGCTAACTTTAAATCACCTCTAAAAGTTTCTATTAATCGTCCATATCGTAACCGATCGATTTCCAGCCGGGCCTCACGATGTTCAATGGTTTCAGTAGCTCTAGAAGAAGACATCCTGCTTCGATCATTTTCAAGTCGTGCTTCACGCTGTTCGCTTGATTCAGCCACCCTTGCGGCTCTAATCTTCTTCGACTTTGCAGTTACCTGCCCAATTGATCTTTTTTTCGGTGGCACTTTTAAGCAAATATGAAACGTGTAGCTAATTAATCAGTAATGACGGGCATTCAAAACAGAAATTAGTATTAATTTATCAAAACGATTTTAATGTTCCCTTCGATACGTTTCACCGCGAACTGTGTTTGAAAATGTCTTTACGGAATTTGTTTTAAGCAAAATCAAATGTTATCTACAATCAAAAAGTAATCATAGATTAACACGTTTATAAACTGAAAACTTAAATCTAATAAGAATGTATATTCACTTGAAATAATATTTAATACCTGGAAAAGAATCACCAACAATTATTTTATTGCAATATAGCTAACTAATCGAGAACAACGGCATCCGAAACACAAATTAATATAATTTTTATTCAAAACGATTAAAACTACGTCCACTTTGATACGTTTTACCGCGAACTGTGGTTGAAAATGACATTTCGAAAAACAAAAGAAGTTTTTTCAAAGTAAGGCAATTTTACACGTACAATAATTTGAATCCAAGGATGTTTCTTGTATAAGATGCTATTTTCAAATATAAAACGCTAGTACTTTTCAAAGTAAATCAGTTTATACGTACAATATTTTTTAGTACCTTTCCTAGAATTGATTTTATGAAACAATCATTGATTTATTTAAGTAATAAACTAACTAAAGTAATAAACTATTGGCGTTTAGTATGAAACTACTATTTTCATTAAAAGCCGCCGGTTGCAATAGTGGATTAAAATAGAATGTTAATTATTTTTGAAGTTATGTGGAAATTAGAACTCGCTGACTATGGTACATTTCAAAACAGGATATGATAAATAGGATATCATTAAACAGTACATGTCAAACCAGTAAAAATGGATTATTAGTATGGATAATATAAGTGTTCATAGATTTGTCGTCAGTTAAAGTGATGAAAGATTGTCTTAAATTTAAATTAATAAAATTAATTTGGATAATTAAATCAATTATAGTAGAGGTATGATTTGTGTATAACAATCGCACGCTAGATATCCTTTTTGGTGTATAAATTTGCGGCTAAGGCGCTATTTCGGAACATTTAAATAATTGTATCTATACATGTAAAATTGAATTCTTGATCCAGGGCAGACTTCCGGATTGGAGCATGTCACTAATTTCATATAACCCCTTTCCTAAAGTCATTACCGTCAAAAAAATCTTAAAAAAATTGAAATTTGAGAAAAAATTTGTACCACAGCCCCTAGACCCCGGGGTCCAGCCCCTGCCAAAGTATCGTGTGCTTGGTCCTGAACATGCAACATATACATGGTAAAAATTTCATGGCGATCGGTAAAGCGGCTAAGGCGTTATTTCAGAACAATCAAATAATTGTATCTTTAAATGAATTTTTGATCCAAGGGTGGACCCCCCGAATTCGAACATGTCTCTTATTTCATATAACCCCTTTCCAAAACTCATTCTCGTAAAAAAATTTAAATTTTTGAAAAAATTTGTACCATGGCCCCTAGACCCCGGAGTCCAGCCCCTTTCACAATACCGTAAGATTGGTCCTGAACATACAACATTTGCATGGTAAACATTTCATGGCGATCGGTTGAGCGACTGAGAAGTAATTTTGAAATAATCAAATATTAAAATTAATTTTTGATCCGGGGCTGGGCCCCTCGGATTCGAACATGTCAGTAATTTCATATAACCAGCCCCATAAACTCATTTTCGTGGAAAAATTTAAAGAAAATTAAATTTTTCGAAAAAATTTGTACCGCAGCCCCTAGACCCCGGGGTCCAGCCCCTTCCAAAATATCGTAAGGTTGGTTCTGGATATGCAACTTGTACATGGTAAAAATTTCATGGCGATCGGTTGAGCGGCTGAGACGCCCATTCGGAACAGACAAACAAACAAACAAACAGGAATTCATTTTTATATATATAGATATAGATAAATCAAAATTAAATGAAAAATTAGAAAAAAAAAAAAACAATAGAATAATAATATATATAATTCGAATATTCTTGTATGTAATGTATGTTTCTCTTTCTCTAGGTATCCACAAACTTATCTTTATGGACCTAAACATGATTATCCAATTAACAGAAAACACGTTAAATTACTTAAATACTGATGCTCCCGTAACAATGGATGAAACAAAAAAAGCCATTAAAGAATTGTTGAAGCGGTCAACTATTGTAATGGCCCGCAATAGCAAGAAATGTGTAAACACTTAAATACATATTTTAGTAATTAACAAAACTCTTTACCAAAAATAATTGATTAATAAATGAATTTAGATGAATTAAATTTTAATGTGTTTTATATTTTTATTATAATATTGCGAATAATATTAATACAGGTAATACTGGTTGTGTTGTTTTCCCTGATAATTAAAACATCGACTAACAATAAGTTGTGGAAACCAAAACTTGCTTGATTTATATAAAATATAAAATTGGTAAAATTATAGTACCAAATAATATATTGTAACATTATATTATAATGTGTCGCAGTCTATGTCGGTTTCTAAAACTAATTTTCAGTAGAAACATTGTATAACAAAACAATCGGTATCATTTCACACAGTTGAAAATTTTTGTGATATGCGATGCTATTAGCATCGCATATTGATCCAACTTAAGTTTACATCATTTTTTGATACAAGTCTTGCTTCGAAATCTGTTTAAACATTATTTGCATCGAAAACAAAATTTAGATGCAACCATTGTAACGAATAAAATTTAGTTACTAATTAGATCGAAAAAGTAATTTCAATGCAAGTTTTGCATCAAACAAAATTGCGACACTATTAGTATCGAATACAATGGCAATTAGCGTTGTTTTTAATTATGGTGCAATTGCATCAAATTAAGTTACTGTGTGTATCGCAAATTCTTTAATTAAACATAAAAATATAATTTAAAAAAATTGTATTTCTTTCTGATTAGATACACATATTTCAAGTAATAAGTACTACTAAAGGTCGATCATAAACTCTTGAGAAATCTTCTAGGAAGGCATAGTTTATGTTTAATTTTTGCTCCTTTTTCTTTCCTGTAACAACTAAGGAAAATACGGTAATATGCTTCTTGCTACTTTGTGGAAATGCATTACCAGATGTTGCATCTTCCTTCTTCAGGTGTATTCCGGTCTCCGGCAGAATCTGTGAAATAATCAATTTCATTTGTGTTTTAATTGTTGTTTTTTGTAGAAAATTGATTACATTGTAAATGATAACAGTAATACGTATCAAAAATATCTTTGATAAAAATGATCGTCATAACTGCAAGTAACGAAGTGTAAATACTCTTAATGTGCGCGCTTGCTCGTGTCAGATACGGGCATGCGAATTAAATGGTTAATCATTTCAAAAATACCTTAACATCAAAATGATTCTCAATTCGATGACAATAACTTCAAATTTAAAATTTTAATGGAGAATTTAAAAATATATAAATTTTAAAATTAAAGTATACATGTCTAGACTCTAGAGTATTCTTTTCATGGTCTCTGTGTCAGATTTTTAAATGCTTATTAGCAAACAAACTTTTACAATAGAGAAAGAAATATAATTTTTTCAATTCGCATTATTAGTGAAACTGCTTCATTCTTTAAAAATATTTAGGAATGGTAAAAAAAAATGAAATTTTCTTAATCGTAATTCTGAAGATTTTTTTAAAATTACATAGCATTCCACTTCGGACAGAGGGCTTCAGAAATTGATGATTTTTATTTTTTAACGATTTTGACCTGTAATATTTACGATTGTACGCAATAAAAATTTGAGACATTAGTTTTTGAAGTTTTTTCAAAATAACTTTAAAAAAAGCTTTCAGCGGAGTAATGTTTTAACATTAATCTAGAATTCATCACGAAGAGATTAAAAACATTATAAAAATTAGATGATAAGCACCGAGTTCTTTAAGAATACAGTTTTGAATGCTAATTTTACTCCACTAAGTACAGTAAATTTCAATTTTAGCATGCCTTAATTGGCGTACCAATTCTCCAGAAGTAAAAATTATTTGGACGACACAAATTATGGTTTAGACTAGAGGGTTGAAATAGCTGGCTATTAGGTGCCAAAGGAAACATCAAATATTTTTTATTGTTTTTCTTTTGTAACATAAAAATAAAATTTATTTTATTACCTATGAAGGTGGGAAAGATACAAGTACATATTTTTCTACAAAAAAACAATACAAAACCTTTAATTTTTTTGACTTAAATTAACTAATTATTAATAATGAAAAAAATATTGATGGTTTTGTTTAGTATTTTTAATATTAAATTTAATTTTAAATACTGCCTTTATTATACACTGCGCCAATTAAAAAACGGAACAGAAATTTTCTTCGAAAAAATACCCAGATTTGAACGCTTGTATCTTGGTGAAACAGCACCTTTCAAAAAAAATTTTTATTTCAGGTTGAAGGAAATTTTATTTTCTTTTCGATACTGGAAACCGTTTTATTTTATTTTGTTTTTTTATGACTTTTTTGAGTAAAACAAAAGGTGTCTAAAAAAAATTTTTTTTTGCTGCTGTTTGAAACTGTAAACGAACTTGCTCGATATTTCATTCAAAAATCCAAATCGGCCATTTTATAGAGAATTTAGAAACCTTGCAAAACGATACTAGGAAAATTTCTGTGCGGCCACTCCTTGTCGAGTTATTGCCGTTTTAGAAAAAACGTATCAAAAAGCGTAGAAGTAAATTTTTTTATCTTCATTTTAACACTAAGACTTTAACACACTAAAACTTCAATAACTCAACAAGGAGTGGTCGCACAGAAATTTTCCTAGTATCGTTTTGCAAGGTTTCTAAATTCTCTATAAAATGGCCGATTTGGATTTTTGAATGAAATATCGAGCAAGTTCGTTTACAGTTTCAAACAGCAGCAAAAAAAAAATTTTTTTAGACACCTTTTGTTTTACTCAAAAAAGTCATAAAAAAACAAAATAAAATAAAACGGTTTCCAGTATCGAAAGAAAACAAAATTTCCTTCAACCAGAAACAAAAATATTTGTTTGGATGGTGTTATTTCACCAAGATATAAACGTTCAAATCTGGGTATTTTTTCGAAGAAAATTTCTGTTCCGTTTTTTAATTGGCGCAGTGTATTTGAAGTTTATAGTATAATCCACTGCGGCTTCTTATCTTATAATAGTTTGCAATATGTATACAACTTGAAGAGAAAATTTCATCTAGAGCGCACTGAAATCTAAAATGTTAATTTTCTAAATTGCCTTTTCGATATACCAAACATTCTCTCTATATACATATAAACACCCTTACCAAAGACAGTTTGGAATTAAAGTTAGTTTGGCCTGATATTAAATTTCCATTATCAGGACAAGCTGTTAGTAAATTTGGCAGAAGGGGGTGAGCATAACCCCAAATTGCATGTTCCTCTGGAGTTAATAATGCATTATCCATTACAGTAATTATCACAAAGCTAAAATATATGCACGTTAATTTATGGTGTTTTTATTATTCAAGTTATAAATACCTTTTAACACAAACAATCATTTAAAATCCTTTTATGTTGTAATAATCATTGCAATTACCAACTGATTATTTTATTTCAATATGCGAGCCAAGCAAGAAACAATGGCATATTCCCTTGGAAATGTTGAAACGATCCCTAAAACGTTCACTAAAAGTTTCTGACAATAATTTCTACAAATAATATTCAATTAATTTTATGTTAATTTACATATAATTTGTTTTTACCGTAAGCCGGGTTCGTCTCATTCTAAAAAAATTCATCTCACGAGTACGACTGCATTAATTTTTCTAAATATTCTTAAAAAACACTGACACTTCCACTTACGGCTCTCATTCTTTGCCCCATATTTAAGGATCCAAACAAATTCAATATCATGGAAATAATTCGCCTTTAAGTTAAAATTCAATCCTACACATTTAAAAAGATTTGGAACAAATATATTTGCTATAAATAAACGCGCAAGCGTGAAATTTTGCATCGCTACGCTGTACTAAACGCGGCCAATAATTTAAATCATTTGATTTAAAGTACTCAAATACAAAATAACCACATATTTCGACCAATACTGTGATTTGAGTTCTAACACCTCTCAAGGGTTCCATTATTTTTGTGAACCAATTAACTTGTTATAGAAATAATTTCTGGATATATCTTTCCAAAACGAATTTTAGTATAAGATGCAAGTTGCATCGTTTAACAAAAATTTCACAATCTACATCAAAATAACTAATTTACATACATACCTACAATTGAAAACCAAATAGCAGCAAGATTATGTCTAGTAAATTCATGATTTACTTTTCTTACCTACAATACCGATTTACTAATATCCGATATTTATATTACTGAATTGACGCCGAATCCCTAAATATATATGACTTTTCAAGGTTTTGTTTTTTTCTTCAGGAAAACAATATTCTTGCGCATGTGCATGTATTTTCGTTTCAAGCTTTGCACCAAATATCGCAGTAATTAGTGATTTTTCCAAATATAATTGCAACGCTTGCTGACTGCCGGCTAAAATATTTCGTATGTAGTTTTATATGGTCAAACATGTGTTTGAATTTTTCATTAAATTATTAATTTCGACTAAATTAATTTTAAAATTTGATATTTATTATTAATCGCAACATACTCATCTTTATTAATCATAAAAAAAAAGTAGGGGGACATCCACTAATTTAGACAAGAAACTTGTATTTGTAAACATGATTTTACGTGTTTTTGCATGTAAAAAAAAAAAAAAGGTAGTCAGCGCTGCCCAAGCGTGGGGACAAATGAACTAAAATCGATATTGGGAAAGTCCCTCATTTGAATCAAATTTTGTTTGAATGCCTATCTTACATCAAAATAAGACTTAAATTGCATCGTAAATGCCACGATGAAGGGTTATTGCGCATGCGCGTTATTTAGTTGCAGCTTTACATCGCATTTGGTAGTAATTATATCAAATATGTTTTTAATGTAAGTCTTACATCAGAATTAGATGTAAGGTAAAATCGCATACGCCTCGATGCAAAGCTTGCGTCGAAAATCGTCGCAAGATTTTCAACTGTGAACCAGGATATAAAAGAAATTGTTTACTATTCGTGTCTTGTAAGTACATATATTCCATAAAATTACGGTAAATAGTGGGTTATCCTAATAATACTTTATTCAAAACATTACAACATAAAATGCTGGTTACTGTAGAGTAACAAAAACCACTATTTAACTAGTGGTAACAGATCGGAAATAGTTCCAAACCATTGTGTGCCAGAATTAGGTAATTTTCTGGTAACCGATCGGGTTCGTTACTACCTCGGTCTCCGGTAACACTTCGGTTTTTTTTTTGGTTTCAAAATTAAAATTGTTTGTCGGGTCTAATTACTCTAATTATATGTAGGTAGGTATCTACCTTTAATATCTTACTTACCAAAGATTCGTCTCACTTTACACTCACTAACAAGATTTTGATTTATTGAAAGAAAACTTCAATTTATTCTTGCAAATTACAATATAACGTTTATTTTGATACTTTGAATGATATGTTTATGTTTTACTTAAGATTTCTTAATTTACTTGTAACGTAACTTTTTTTATCTTAAGCTAGAACTGCTAAAGTAGAACTCTTAAATTAGAACTTGTCTTAACAAAACTGTCTTAAACTGTGTAACAAATTGTGTTAAAATGTCTTTTTAATCTTATTTCGGCTGATTTATGTATATACCTAAAATTTACGGAAAAAGAATCATCTTCCGTGTCATCTTTATGATTATTTTGCTTATAACACGGAAAGAAAGATATTTTCCATAACTTAAAAATCATAATAACATTTACACCCTTATTACCTTGGTCGCGTCATTTCATTCGACGTGACAATTGTCGATCGAAGTGATAATAGAAGAGAATGCGACGTAAAAGGATGTTTGTCACTTCAAACGACGAGTGTCGCATCAATCGACTAAGAGAACACCAAAATTTGATTGTCGGTACAAGTGACAAGTGACACGACTAAGGGAATTGGGGTGTTAACCAGGAAATATTCAATGCAACATAAACATATGTTGCATTAAATATTTTTTCATTCTGCGACGCAACTTTTGTATAATACAAAAATATATGTCACACAATAAAATTATGACCTTGTTTATTGTTTTACCCATAACATATTTTATTTAAAATTTTTGCTGTTTATAAATTTTCTAATACATATGTATATTCATAACATTTAAAACAACAATCGATGTTATCATACTTAATACAAAATTCCATCATAAAATTATCAAATGCGTGTCATTTTTTTTGCGTATTCTATATTATATTGTTTTGGTATTTATACATATTATCACACAAATTTGATTTTATGCAATTTGATCATGTACATATGTTATGAATTGTTGTTTATTATTAAGATCAATTTATAGGATCATTGAATTTTATTTCAATGTCCCATAGTATGTTGACTTCTGTTTCAGGTTGATATTACATAATGTTGAGGATTTTGTTTCAGGTTGAGATTATAATGTTGAGATTACATAATGTCGAGATCACATAATGTTGAGATCACATCACAACATCATCCACCTAATAAAATATTAATAGAAACTAATAAAAACGATGTATATAAAAATACAGCGTACAAAATTAGTATAACCTGTATAAATAAGCGCATATTTTACACTTTTACACGAGTATGGAAGGAACAAAAATATTTACAATATTTGTCTTTTTGTTTTGTCTTTTTTAATTATTTTGTGTTGCAAAAAGCAGCTTACTAGCCGAAATA